>JAJEJO010003031.1:0-215181 GCA_020662805.1 Glaucomys volans
GATGGTGGTGAAGAGACCCTTGAAAGTGACCTGTCTTGCATTCTGGAAAATGACTTCTGGGAAAACTGATAGATGTGAATTTTCACTGAGAAGGGCAGAAGGTGACAGGCCCCAGGGTGGGCTGGCTTCTGGGTTCTCAGATATAGAATGAGCCTCTGCCCCTCAGTACTTGCTAATTAGCATTTGCATGGAGAAGCGCAGCAGGAATAATTTGATGATTGGTTGATTGAAGGACTTACTTTCAGGGGCTGCAAAAGTAGTTATGTGATACACTGATCAAGAACTGAGCAGATCTAGATGTTTCAATTATCTATTACTGTGTAATAAGCACCCCCCAAATTTATTGACTTACCATAAAAAATACTTTGTTCTTGCTAATGTGTCTATGGGTTGGCCCAGTGGATCTTTAACGGGTTTTACTTAAATTCCCTCGGGGTCTTACCCAAGTGGAGGGTCAGTGGGGCCGGAGCATCCACGAAGGCCTCTCACATGTCAGCCAGTGGGTGCGGCTGTGGGCTAAACTGCTTCTCTTGGCTGTGTCCTCTCTTCTCCAGGAGGCTAGACCAGTTTCCGTATATGGTGGCCTCAGGGCAGCTTCCAAGGAAGTGACGGGAAACTGCGAAGCCTCTTAAGGCCTCCCAGGTCCACTAGCATCATCACTGTGACATTTTGTGGGCCAAAGCCAATCATGTTCAGTGTGGATGGGTCTCTATAAAGGCACCGTTTTGGTCTTTTTTCTCACTGTGGCCAAAAGACCTGGCAAGAACAATTGGAGGAGGAAAGGCTTGCTTGGCACTCACAGTTTCAGAGTTCTCAGTTCATGAATAGCACACTGTAGCTCTGACCCTCCGCGAGGCAGCGCGTCATGAAGGAAGGCAGTCAGGAAGCAGAGCTGTGCTCACCAGGGACAAAGTATAAACCCCAAAGGCACGTCCCTACGGACCCACCTCCTCCAGCCACTCCCCACCCTCCAATTACCTCCAGTTACCACCCAGTTAATCCATATCAGTGGATTAATGTACTGATTAGGTCAAAGCTCTCATAATCCAATCATTTCACCTCTAATTTTTCTTGCATTGTTGCACACATGACATCCGGGGGGACACCTCTATCTAAATCATAACAGGCATGAAGAGAGACATGCACAGTCACTGAAGACTGTTTTGTAACAATCTACTACATATACTGAATAAATAAAAAATGTAGGTTAGATTAAAAATCAGATTAGCCTATGGCAATGAAAGACGTCATTAAGATGTCACTGCAGAGAGGTGAAGGATGTAGCCACACTGGAGTCCCAATTCTGCCACCTCCTAGTTGTATAGTTTTAATCATATTCCTGCATCCTCCCCTCAGGGTAGTAGCACACATCTTACAGGCTTTGGAGGAGTGTGGTGTGGATTAATACGAGTGTCCAGTACCAAGTCTGGCTCATGGTCGTGCTCAAATAAATTTTAGCTTGCTGATTTTTCATTTTTATAGTTCTGTACTGGCAGGTACCAGTTCGGTTTTAAATTTTCTATTTCAGAGGCATAGAGAAAAATACTCAGGTACAAGATTTGTAGTTTGTTTAAGCTGAGAAGATAAGGTCAGTTCAGAAGAAGCTGTGCTGTTTTGAGCACACTTGGTTTTTTTCTTTTTTCTTTTTTTTGGTACTGGGGATTAAACCCAGGGGCACTCCGCTACTGAGCCACATCCCCAGCCCTATTTTGTATTTTATTTAGAGACAGGGTCTCTCTGAGTTGCTTCGGGCCTCACTAAGTTGCTGAGGCTGGCTTTGAACTCGCGATCCTCCTGCCTCAGCCTCCCAAGTGCTGGGATTACAGGCATGTGCCGCCACATCCAGGGAGCACACTTGGTTTTGAATGCAGCAGATTTGGGGTAATTGCAAAGTACCAACCTGGAAGAGCTCACTGTAAAAATGAATGCATTTTCTTCCTAGGACAAGTGGTTAGAGGCAATATCACCTAGAGGTTAGCTAGGTGGGCTTCACTGTCCTCCTTGACTGAATCCCCAGCACACTGCTCTTCCCTGCAGAATGAATTTGGGAAAGTCCTTCATCTCTAAAGCTCAACGTGGGCATTGTAATAGTCCCCACCTCAGGTGGACCAGAAGATTAGGAGGTAAAACCTTTAGCCTATTGCCAGCCACATTTTACTCAATGAATATTAGCTTTTATTGTTATTAGTTGTAAAGATGATTTTAAGGGAGAGGTTCTCTTTATGGAAGAAACTGCGTACTTTTCACAAATGGTTGGTGCTACGATGATAAACCATTCTTGTCTTTTTCTAAGAGGACCCCTGGACATGCAGGGGCTGTGAGAAAGTAATAAATAGATGAGTAATGAATAACAAGATAATAAAGTAATAAGCCCTGCATTTAGTCTTCTCCTTAATTCCATGCTACTTTCGGTTTTTCTAGATGACTGAGCTTTATCATTTATGATTTTATTCTCTGTAGAACTTTCTAGAAGCTGACTGTATACATTTCTGAACAGCCTTTTAGGACCTCCAAAAATCCATCCACAGGGCCCACACCACTGGCAACACCTCTTCCTACCTGGCCCCTGCCCACATTGCCACAGGCTCCAGGACCCCCGGTGGTGTGAAGTTGGGTTCATTACTCATGCTGCCCCCGTGGTGGTGGTGGTGGGGAGGGGGGGGTTCCCTCCTCCCCTCCCCGTGTCTCACTGTATCTGATTTATGGCTCAGAAGGTTGGCCTGGACGGCCTTAATTTAAAGCCTCTGTCAGAGGTGGTTGTAGGTACGTGGTTCCCGCAAAAAGCTGTTTTCCTCTGCCCCTGCCTCTCTGTCGCCTCTTACATGGCATGAAATATGAAGCAGGAAACTAAGGTGACCAAATTGGGGTGGAGGGAGCTCTTACAAACCTCTTGTGTCATCTACTTGAAGTTGCTCTGGTGCCTTCCCAGCCGGAGGCTGAAGTCTGAGTGCCGGGTCCATAGCCGAGTTCCCCCAGGTCCCGTTTCCCCCTCCGTTCTGGTCTCTTTCCTAAGCTGCCTCCAGGTACTCTGGTGGTGGTTACGACTGGGGCAGAATCCCTGGTCTGATGTTCAGCAGTTGCTTTGACCTGTACCTTGTCCAGCCAAGGACAGTGTCTTCAGCTTGGCCGAGTTTGCATTATGGAAACAATAGTTATTTTTTTCATTATCCAAGTTAAAAATTACACTTCTGTAGTGAATATACTATATATATACCTGCCTCTTATCCCTCAGGTATTTTTAAGCACCAAGGAAATATTCCCCTTACCCTGCAAAGAGAATTACTAGGCTGTTCTTCTTCAGCATTTCCCCTGCCAGTGAGACAAGGGACAGTTTCCCATCATCTGACTTCTTTCACCCAGTGTTGAGCTTTGTGTCTCTTGTACACCTGTGATGTATTTGGGCTTCACACGTATGTGTGTCATTAGTGTAGTTATTATTTTGAGGGCTTTGGCTTCTTTATCATAATGTTTCTGTTATTTTGATCATTTGCTCTGTGTTTGGTGAGTGACCTGACTCTCGAGGTTCCTGAGGCCAAGTTCGTGCTCTAAGAATGGCATTTCGTAAGCTTACAAAAATTCCCCGGGATGCCCAAGACTATATTCTTATCAATTTCTTTAAGAGGAAAGCCACAGAATAATGTTTATGGAAAAAAAAATCATAAAATCAGGAAATGAACAGGTAAAAGAAAAAAAAAAAGGTTTTAGGACAGGTTCATAATGCAATCTTTGTTTAAAAAAAAAAAAAAAAAGAGTAGCTGTCGTGTGTGTTGTGCACCTGAATTTGCTCATACAGGTGTACCTGGCAGAAGATCTAAGGGCGGTGGAGGGTTAACTTTGGTGAGGTTATAGGTCATTCACTTTTTTTCTTTTTTAAAGTTTTCTTTATAATAAGGAAAGAAACCCAACACTATCTATTTTTAAAAATTAAAGCAGAAATAAAAGCAAAACCAAAAACAGCAAAGGGAAGCCAGGCCGGTGGATGGGGTGGCGTGTTCAGGTAAGGGCTGTGCAGGTGTGGGGCTCTGGCCTGGTGCAGGCCCTTCACGGTGTCCCTGCCTGCGCCTGGCTCAGGGGAAACCCAGTTCGGATGTTCAGACATGTCGGCTTGTTCCTGAGACCGCTGAGCACCGACACCTTCCTGCCGGGCCTGTTTTCTCTCCCACTGGACAGAAGCAGCACTGAGTATCAGCCCAAGCCCAACGGCCTCCTTTGCCCTGTTGGAGGAGGGGAAGTTGCTGAACTTGGCTCTTGGGTCTGTTCTCCTTGGGTGGTGAGCATCACTCTGCATGAGGCTGGTGGCTCGTGCTCTGTCCTGCTGTGTCTGGGCTTGGCGTCTACCTACAATGACATCCCTGCATCCGCTCCCTGGCAGCCTGGCTCCTGCGCCTGCCTCTCCCGGAGCCAGTAGACAGTGCATCAGCGGAACCACTCTGAAAACAGTGAGGAAATCCAGCCCCAGGGTAAACGGCCGCTCTTTCTCAGAGTGGAGCCCTTGGCTGGCTTGGAGCTGGAGCAGGCGCTGTTTGGTGGGAATGCTGATAACCCTGGCAGTGGAGATGACCACAGGGACATTCTGGGCTTCCCAGCCCCTCATCACAGGCTGGCATGGGGGACACAGCTGTCTGTGATGCTTTGACATTCAGGCCATTGGTTCTTTGGGGCCAGTCCTGGTCATTGCTCTTTACTTTGGATGTTGGGCACAGAAGTGGGAGTCACAGAGGCTATGTCTTCTCTTATAGAGAAAGTCCACTCGTGTGACCAGGAGAGACAGAGCGCCCTGGAAGAGGCCCGGCAGAATCCCCGTGAGGGCATTGTCATCCCGGAGTGTGCCCCTGGGGGGCTCTATAAGCCAGTGCAGTGCCACCAGTCCACTGGTTACTGCTGGTGTGTGCTGGTGGACACAGGGCGCCCACTGCCTGGGACCTCCACACGGTAAGCCCATAGCCTCTACTGCACCTGAGCTGTGTCCTGGGATAAGAGGACCAGCTTTCGGTTCTCCTAGCATTTCTCTGCTTTCTTGCCCTGGTTTGGTGGGAGTCAAGTCACTAGGAGACCAGCTCTTCTGTTCTTAAGCAGATGAGATTCAGTTGGAAAGATCCTGGGACCTGGATTTTGGTCACAGATCTGACTCTTTCTAGCTGTGGACCTTGGAAAAGTCTTAACCCATCTGGGTCTCAGTTGCCTGATGAGAGTATTATGTTGTCAGAGTCAATAGGTTCTTTGGATCAAAAAAGACCCTGTGCCGGGCGTGGTGGCGCACGCCTGTAATCCCAGCAACTTGGGAGGCTGAGGCAGGAGGATTGCGAGTTCAAAGCCCGCCTCAGCAACTTAGCGAGGCCCTTAGCAACTCAGTGAGACCCTGTCTCTAAATAAAATACAAAATAGAGCTGGGGATGTGGCTCAGTGGTGGAGTGTCCCTGCGTTCAATCCTTAGTACCAAAAAAAAAAAAAAAAAAAGACCCTGTGTGCAGATCTCGGGTGGCACTGTTACTATGCTTGAGTGGTTAGAATGACATATCTGAACATGTCTTAATGGGAACATTTATGCTGGGTTGTGTGGTGGGTGCTGGCAGCCCCGAGGGCTCCAGGCTCAGTGACAATACACATCTTTGCTGGGCAGTAGTGCTGAAGTACGCTCCGTCGCCAGCCCCTCCAAACCTCCCTCCTCTCTCCCTTCCCAGCTACGTGATGCCCACCTGTGAGAGTGACGCCAGAGCCAAGAGTGCAGAGGTGGACGACCCCTTCAAGGACAGGGAGCTACCAGGTGGGGGATGCTGCCCTGCTGGCACCTTTGGCTTTCTTTCTCTTTCTCTTTTTCTTTTTCTTTGTCTTTTTCCTTCCTCCCTTCCTCCCTCCCTCCCTCCCTCTCTTCCTTCCTCTCTTTCTCTCTCTCTCTCTCTTTCTCTCTTTCTTCTCTTTCTTCTCTTTCTTTCTACTGGGGATTGAATCCAGGGGTGCTTAACCACTGGGCCACATCCTCAGCCCTTTCTGTTTTTTAATTTTGAAACAGGGTCTCATGAAGTTACCTAGGGCCTTGCTAAGTTGCTGAGGCTGGCCTTGAACTTGTGATCCTCCTTTCTCAGCCTCCCAGATCGCTAGGATTACAGGCGTGTGCCACCGTGCCTGGCTCTCCTTGCCTCTTTCTGTTCCTCCACCCCTCATCATGCAGAAGAAGCTCCTCCTCTGCGTTTTCCTCTCTGTTCTGCAGCACAGGAGATGCCCCTCAGATGCATCACCAGGGTGCAGAGCCAGGACCTGTGGAATCTCACCCCAGTCTGGGAATGGTCCCTAATTAGTACTGTGCCTTGAATGCGTTGCTTTTTCTCCTTGCTCTTGCTCCTGGATCTTTAAAATATGCCCCTTGAGTTAAAATCCTGTCCTTGGGATTCCACAGTCCATTCTCCATCCCAGTGTGTCTGGGGCAATGTTTTATTTTTATTTAATTAATTAATTAATTAATTAATTAATTTTGTGCAGTGCTGGGGATTGAACCCAGGGCCTTGTACTTGAGAGGCAAGTGCTCTACTAACTGAGCTCTATCCCCAACCCTGGGACAATGTTTTATGACTGTAAACTGTTTTTTCCCAAGGCCTTGAAGAGAAGTTGGCTTTCAGGGAGGCGCTCTCTAGAGCAATCTGGACAGCACCTGTCACCTCCCTTGTAGAGTGCTTTCCCGATGATCCCTGGTGACAGGATGGCTATGGTGGGGAGGTTGTGGTGGGTGAAAGGCAGGGGCCCAGGACCCTGAAGTGGCTGCTGTTCCGGGTTTCTGCTGATTCATAGTGAATTTCGATTGTGAGTCACATTATGACCGCTAAGTGTTGGGGCTTTGGAATCTATAGTTTTTACTCAGCACAAAGACAGGTCGGTGCTGGTGGGAACTTGGGCCACCTTCCCCTGACCCAGTGGGACTCCAGAGTAAGAAATGAAAGCAGAGAGTCCTTAGAGTTGGGAGTGTCCCACATGAAGTTTAATGAAATCACCCTGTCACCAAAGTGGAGTCGCAGAGGCCAGGGTGCCTCCTGGCCATTCCCTCAACATATGAGAATTGGGATTCTACTTTGTGCCAGGCACCGGATATAATCTAGTGTTCAAAATTGACAGGAGACTTAGAGAGTAGAGGAGACAGATCAGGACACCTGCAGGAAGGCATGCATTGGCAGTACTCACTCAGGAAAAGAACATGATGCCGTGAGAATGTCAGGGGAGCCCCTCAGATGCTCTGAGAAGTAGCAGTTAACCCAAGGCCTGGCGGGTTTGGAGAGAGACGAGAGGGAAGTAGTTGCTGCAAAGAGAGGGACTGTGGCTGTGCTGAGGGCCCATTTGGTGCTGCAAACACGTATAGGGACTCCCACCTCTGCAGTTGCATGGTGGCGTTTTCCCCAGTAGTGAGTGTGGCCACGGGCCAGCCACACCCAGGAGAAGGTTCACCTGCACTGGGGTTTTGCAGGAATACTGCACTGAGAAGAGGAACCAGGGGAGTTTTTACAAGGGAGAGTCAATGATATAATCTCAGCTGGATGAGGAGGAAAGTGAAAAAAGGGAGGAGGTTCTTGGATATATAAAATGATTGGAGGACTTAAGTCAACTAGGAGCAGGGTGGCTTCTCAGTCTTCCTTCTTCTCCCATGGCATCTGGTCCTTATCCCTGGAGCAGCATTTGCAATCCTCTAGGATGACCGCCTGGCCATGAGCTTGACTATATTAACTCAACGTCTTGTGAATTCCGTGAGGACGAGGACCCTGTGCTTCGTCTCCCTAGCATTTAACACAGTGCCTGGGTTGGTACTCAGCGATGGAGTGGACATCATTGAAAGCATTATTGTCCCTGTGGACTGTGAGTAAATGGTGGAGGTCTATGAGAATCATGCAAGCAGTGAATACATCCCCAAAGTGGATTTGGCTGGACAATAAGGACTTCAGAAAGTTTGGGAAAGGATGGTAGTGGGGAAAGCTGTTTACTTGATTATTTACCTGGCATCTGCCTTCAAATCTCATTTTATCTTTTAGGCTGTCCAGAAGGGAAGAAAATGGAGTTCATCACCAGCCTCCTGGACGCCCTCACCACTGACATGGTTCAGGCCATTAACTCGGCAGCGCCCACTGGAGGTGGGAGGTGAGAATGTGAGCAGGACTCAGGCTCAGTAGGGAACGTGGGGCCCAGGACTCTCCAGATGCATGGGACTGGATGGGTGGGAAGGTGGGCCGGGAAGGGCTGGAAGCCTATCCTGTTCCTGAAACCATAGGAGCCTTGGCTTTGTCCCACTTTCTGCCAGAAATCTTCCTGACCTTCAGTCATCCCTATTTTTGAACTGTGTGTCTCTTGCTTTTAGCTACCTAGATTACAGGGTTATCTGGAAACTTACAGCTATTTAATCTTGGAAGGGGAAGCAAAGGAGTGAGAGTCTTAAATGTCAGGAAGAGTGATGGTCTCCTGATGAGAACAAGGAGCTCGTAGAGGGCAGAGAGGGAGCACAAAGTACTTTGTGATTTTATTTTTCTCTGAGAAGACAGGATCCATATATATTCCAGGACTCCTGATAATCCCAAGGTGCTCTGGATGGTGGAATTGGATACTCTGATAGCCAAATCCAACTTTGTCCAGAAGATAATATGGTAGCTGAGGAAGTGCTGACGTGAGGCTGCAATGCACGTGCTCCTGGTTAACTAGCATCCCTGGAGCTCATAGTGGGCCCACTGGGTCTGTAGACCAGAACACACAACCATGCTTCCACTGAGGATCTTTTGAGCACATATGACATGCTAAGCCCTGGGCTACGGACAGAGCATCCAGGAATATGAGGCAGGTACCTGACTTCAAAGACTGCAGCCAGGTGGGCACTCTTGACCATAGACAATGACTTACAGACTGTGTGGTAGGTGCTAAGATGGAGAAAGGTTGTCTAACTCAGTGTGAAGGAGTCAGAGAAGGCTTTCTGGGGGAGGTGGTAACTGAGCTGTTTTGAAGGACAGGTAGGACTTAGCCAGTTAAAGGAAGGAGAAAGCCATTCTAGGAAGGAGGGAAAGAATATTGTAACTCTAGTAAAGTGCTTGTCTACAGTTCAGTATGACTGGTCCCAGGTGGTGAAGGAGGAGGTGCAGGAGGAGGACAAGGGAGTGACCGTGATAAGATGAAAGATGCAGGCAGAAACCAGATTCCAAAGGGCCTGTGAGATATGCAAAGCAAAACTTCCAGTTATGCAGCCAGAGCAGGAGGCGCAGTCAGGGCTAGAAGGTAGCAAAGGAAGGGAGGACCAAGATGTTGAGGCTCCTTACAATAGCAGAAGAGGTACCATGGGCTTGACGGCCTGCTTCTGAGCGTACGTGGCCCATCAGGGATAGGAGCTGGTTCCCGCTTCTTTCAGAGGTGGAACTGCTAGTAAGGTAAAGAGTGACACTAGGGGTCAGGCCTAGACCCTTAGGCCCTGTGGAATGGGCAAATACGGAAGTGATGACAAGCAGGGATGTTTAGGATGTATTTAGAATAGGGATAGAGGACTGCGAGCATAGCCATCAGTGATTCTGCATCCTGAAGTAGAGGAAGGCGGCCATGAAGACCCAATTTTATGTCATCTCAAAGTGATTGTCACAAACAACCTAATGCCAGGTAAACAAAATGGTGTGTTCATAGAGTGGATTGTAATTCAGTCTTAAAAAGAGAAAGAAATCCTGTTACATTGAGGAAATTATGTTAAGTGAAATAAGCAACTCACAGAAGCAGAAGCACTCCACTCATGGCGCTATCTGAAATAGAGTCAGAGAGTTGAGTGGTGTTTGCCCAGGGCGATGGGGAGAGGGAAGTGGGGAGATTTTAATCAATGGATATCAAGGTTCGGTCAAGCAAGATGTGTTAATTCTAGGAATATGGTTTACAGCATTGTCCTTCTAGTTAACAGAACTGTCTTATGCACTTAAATTTTTGTTAAGAGGGTAGATCGTATGTTAAATGTTCTATGCTAAAATCAAATTTTAAAAAAGAAGAGGGAAGTGGACGACGAAAAAAATGAATGTAGTGGTTGTCACTCTTGGGAAGTGCTTGTGTGGCACCCCATGCTCCTGTGAGCTCTGAGCTGGTGTCTGGCGGTGGCTCTGTCTCCACTCACCCTGGGGATGGGGCCAGGCCTCCCCTAGGAGGAGAACAGCACAAAATCTGAGAAAGATGGAGGCGGGGTCTGACGGGCCCAGAGATGGGAGCTTCCCCCAGGCCGCCCATGGTGCTCAGTCATTTAGTATCTAAGATTCAGAGGATGCACCTGATTGCCAACAAGGCGAGAGGGATGTGAGTTTTGAAAAGGCAGTATTGTGTGCCTTTAGGTTTTCTGTTGAAAGTATGGGAAAACACCATTGTTTCATGCAAAACAACCAAGAGATTCAGTAGCCCCTCTTATCTGGGGTTTCACTGAGTTTTCAGTTACCTGCTCCTACATGGTCTGAAGATATTAAATGGAAAATTCCAGAGAAAACTAATCATAAATTTTAAATAACTTTTCTTGCAGTCTATTGTTGTGCCTGTTCTATCTTATTATTAGTTATTGCTAATCTCTTACTGTGCCTAATTTATAAATTAAAACTTTATTGTAGGTGTGTATGTTAGGAAAAAACCTAGTCTAGGGTTCCATACTATCTGTGGTTTTAGGGATCCACTAGGCGGCTTGGGATGCATCCCCTGCACATAAGCGAGACTACTGTCTTTATGTTTATTAGAAGAGAGAAAAAGAAAAAAGGAAAAAGAGGAGCAGGCATGGGCTTTAAAAAAAATCCCGGGTCTGGGTGGTCCTACGCACAGCTCTCTGCTGGCTGCTGGCTCTGACCACCAGCACGGGGGTCCTGTCCAGCAGACCTGCTTCAGTCCCACACAGATGAGTCTTCAAGCTCCACCCCATTGGCCTCCACAGGGGCCACGGCCCTTGGGTGCTGATGGCCTTGGTTACAGGGAAGGGCAAGTGAGGATTGGTGCCTTGCCCCAGAATCACAGGTAGAAGGGATTTTTAAAGACAATAAATACCAGGAAATTTATAACGTTTTAATACCAGTGGATCCTTAGAGACAGGATTCTTTTTTTTTTTTTTTTTTCCAATCTCCTCTTTCAAGTGTAATTTAGAGTTGGAAAAGTTTAAAAAAAAAAAACTTTGCAAAACAAGTTTTTCACATTTAGCTCATGGCAGCTTAACTGTGCTTGGTTTCAATAGGCATGAAAAAGATTTGAGCTGCTTTTGCTAGTTGTTTTACCTAGAGGCTGGACTTTTAATCAACACACTGACCAGATGGACCAAGAAGTAGTTTAGAAAGCAAGGAATGGGGAGAAGCAGTTGTACAGGGAGGTGGGTGGCCAGGGTTGACAGGTTTCTGGATTTAAAGCCCTTGTGGATCTTCCCATTACCTGTACCATAAGCCCTCACTCTCACCTGAGCTGGCCCTGCAGGATGCTCTTGTTGCCTCTGGCCCTCCTCCAGTACTACTTCCTTCCACCACTATGTTCCAGCCTCCTCACTTCCTTTGGCAGGTCAAGCTGACCTTGACCCAAGCTTCTCCTTCAGTCTAGAATGGGATTGTTCTTCTTCCCATGCCTGGCCCCTGCATATCCATTTAAATGTCACCTTCTGAGAGATTGTCCAGTCCAAAGCAGCTGTCCAGTCACCCTGTCCCAGCACCCCTTTGGGACTTTCAGCCTGGTGCTTCTCATTATCTGTTTTCTTCTGGCTCTTTTACGTGTTGTCTGCTCCAACCCACCCAGTGAGAACTGACACTGTACGGGAGGGGTCTCTGCTGTCTTTTCCCCTCTGCTCTATTCCTAGCACTTGGACTAGTGCCTAGTGCTCAGTAGTACTTGCCAATGAATGAACAGCTAGAAAGACGGATGAAGGGATGGATCCTCGAGGGTTCACCAACTACTGCAAGACTGCATGTAGGACTGGATGCAGCTGTCCAATTCACTGTGGCCCCTCTTTGTAACCAGGGCTCTGGAGCACTGCCTGGGCCTGAGGGACTCAGGCATTGTATAGACAGACCCTGGTTAGTCACTCCTCTTCTGTGCTGGAGGAGAGAGGCATGGGATAGGCAGAGATTGAGTAGCACATCTGGAACAGGGCTGATGAGGAGAATTAGGAAATCCAGGCTTTCTGCGTTTTGGCCTTGGGTTTGGAATTTAGGCAGAGCTGAGGTTGCAGTCATGAGGTTAAGGAGGCCATATCCGGTCCCTCCTGCATCCTCTCAGGGTCTGGCAGTTAAAACTGGACATCAGCTAAGGTCAGTGGGAAACAGTCCCAGATGAAGACAGTGGGAAGAAGTGACAGGAGGATATGGGGGCAGTGCAGAAAAGAGGATATCTTGTTCCTCAGCCCAGCACCTGTCATGGCGATTTTGGCTTTGCATCAACTCTCACATCTTAACCCACCCCTGGCATGAGCTCTGTGCCTGGTTCTATGGACTTGTCCTGGCCTGGAGGAAAGATACAACCACAGGGCTGCACTACAGCATCTGTGTGATAATAGGGGCTGGGAAGAGCTGCTGGGACTTGGGGGCGGGGGGAGAGTGTGTGAGGCCTGGTTTGACATAGGAAGTGACATGTGAGCCACATCTTCACTTGCCAGTGGGAAACGGCCTCACCTGGATGGACCAGGGGTAAGGACATCCCAGAAGAGGGGATCATATGTGTAGCAAGAGATGAATGAAAGGGGATGCATGGAATTGTAAGAGGCAGTGTGGTTGCTTGGGAGGCAGGGTGTGGACAGGCAGGAGATGAGGCCGCAGAGTTGGGCAGAGCCGAGCGGTGGTGGGCCCCGTGAGTCATGCCAGGGGGCATAGGGACCATGGAAATAGATGGGCATTTTTGAACACTTATCCTGGTGGTGCTTTGCAAGCAGGATTTGGAGGGAAGTAAGAAAAGAGACAGGAAGGTTACAGCAGTTGTCAGCAGAGGGATATGAGGGCAGGACTGTGGGGCGAAGGCATGACGAACCAAAGCTGCTGCAATGAAATCGAGAACATTTCAAGACTCAGTGGATACAGGGAGTGGGAGAGAGGGAGGTGTCAGCTTGCTTTTCTGGCCTCCTAGCCTGGTTCGGTGGTGAAAAGCAGTGCCGCCGACATCTAAAAATAGACTGAGTAGAATGGAGTGTTTGGGGAAACGGCTGTGGCTGGTGCATGGGAGGGGGCAGCCACAGATATCATTGCATGGCATTTATCCTCAATGAACACTTGCTGAATAACTGAGTGAGTCCCTTGCCACCCCCCGCCTCCCCATCAGGACTCCAGAAGGCAGAACTCCCTCCTTGAAACAGCCCTCCCATGGGACCCTTGAACCTTTATTAGTCCCGAAGGAAGACTTTTGAGACCTCATGCAGCATAGTCTCCTAGAGCAGGGGAACCCACCCTTCCTTGCCCACCTAGGCACAGCCAACCTGGAGAGGAGCAGGGACAGGCTGCATGAGCCTGCTGACCCTTCTGAGGCCCCCTCAGGAGAGACGCTCCCTATTGGGCTTTACCCTCCCTGCCCAGTTCAGCTGCCTGTTGATAGCTTCTGCAAGGAAGAGCCCGGAATGTGGCTGACTTGGCATTTCCCAGCCCCACCCGCACAGCTGGTGGGGCCTGGACCCAACTCCAGATGGGGCTCAGTTGGTCTGCTTGGCTTGGCCTGGGTCTCCTGGCCGTTCTGCCTTACCTTCTCGAAAACTGCTTAGGGCAGCAGAAGCAGGCCCCAGATCTTGGCCAGCGCAGGTTGTGGTAAATGGGTTGGCTCTCCCGCTGTGCATTGCAGCCAAGGCCTGGCAGGGCTGAGGCTGTGGAAGCAAAACTGAAAGTGCTGCAGGAGATGTGCAGCTTCTGCCACCCCCGAGAGTGGGAGATGGCTCAGTGGGGAGGGACTTGGCTCAAGGGAGTGTCCCCATCCCTGGAAGCAAGAGTCACTAAAACAGCCCAGAGGCTGTGGATGCTGGTGTCGCACTCAACCATGGTCTTCTTAAATCTGAAATTTGGTATCATTTTGGTGTGGGTGCATGCTGCAGATGTTTTAGAAGGATACTTCCTGAAAATTGAAAAAGCTAGGAGGATCAGTGGGGTATGGCTTTGAGGTCAGGGTATAAATGGTGGGGAGTCTACAATGGGAAGGTCTCTAGTAAAAATGACTTGAAAGACTCCTGGAGGATCTAGGGAGATCTTCCCACTCCACCCTATCTAGCACTTGTCCAGGAAAAATCTCAGAATCTGCCAGGTTAGCAGAGGCCTCTGGTGTCTGTTCGCATGTGCGCCCTGCTGGCTTGGCACTTGCAGGATTCCTGACAGATTTCAGTCTTGATGGGAGCCTGTATAAACGATGGTAGGTGCCCCGCTGTCAGCCTTGTTTGTGACAGTTGCCAAGCCAGAAACCTGATGTACAGTTCTAAATCAGATGCCTTTAGTAGTTTTCATTTTTAAAATTTCATTTTGTTAGAAATATGGAAGCGACCCCAAGCCCCTCCCAGCTACAGTCTTCTGTCTCCATCTTCCTCCTGAAGTGTCAGGCTTATATACTCTTCTGGAGCCATGGCTGGAATTTCCATTCCTCTAGATCAAGCGTTCTTTACTTGAGCCCATGGACTTTGGATAGGCATTAGGGAATCCATCCATCCTCAAAATCTGCAGACTTCTGAGTGGATGGGCATTTTTCTAGAAACAGGACCTATACATAGCTTTGTTTAGGTTCTCAGATGGGCCCATGATCCACTCATGAACCCAAAGCTAAGACGTTCATGGTATAAAGTACTTGGACTTTAACCTGCCCGAGGTGTTGAGTTCCTCACTATGATCCTAACACCATCTAGCCTACAGGTAGACTGAGGGCTGTGAGGAGGAGGCCTTGAGGGCAAATGGGTCCAGAAGCAGAGCCTCATGCTAGCTGGAAAGGAAGGGGATGGAGACAGGACCCTCAGGTCCCACGGGGCAGGCCAGGGGGTCATGGCTTGGTGGGACCTCGAAGAGCCTCTCCTGAGGAAGTGTGCCTGCATATCTCAGCCTCGCCACACAGCCAGGTGCCCAGCAGGGGCTGGGTCGTGTAGGCCAGCAGTGGAAGTCAAGGCTGCTCAACAGTGTGAGGTCCTGATGGGACAGAGGAGAGCGGGACCATAGTGCTTTCCAGAACAGGACAGGGGAGGAAGCATGAAGGGCCAGGTGATCACTCTGGCATGGAGGGAACTCTTAGAGATTGCATTTGGGAGGAGGACCGGCTTCTTGCTGCAGAATAGCCTGGAGGAAGGTGGTGGGGTGTGGGGGGGACTCTGTCAATGGACTTGCTGAAAACTGGACAGGCGGGAGCCCAGGAACACGTGTTGGAGGGAGCAAGCCTTCCCTGGCAGGGCCTCTGGGTGGGATGACCTCATTCCTTCCCGTCTCAGCGACTGAGGCTTTATTATTCCAGCCTCTAGGTAGACATTACGCTATGCCGAGCCTAAAGGTTAAAGGAAGAGCTGCCTTTGCCTTGGGGCTCACATGGCTCCCTGGCAGGAGGGGCTGAGGGGGCAGGTCCGACTGCCTCCCACTGAGAAGGCCTTCCTCAGGGCCCCCACAGCTCCCTCCTTGGCACTGGGGAAAGACCAAGGCAGGCATGGTGCTCCCATTCGTGTACCTGAGCATCTCCACACTGAATTTTCTGCCTGCCCACCTGGTGTAGCCTGCAGGGCCATCTTGAGAGTACATATTGCAGGTCCATAAAGGAAGAGTGAAAATACCAGAATATTGGCAGTAAAAGAAAAAAAAAAATCCAAGTTTTGCATTGAATAATTTCACACCTGCTTCAACGACCTCCTGCATCTGGTTTCCATGACAGATGTGGCAGAGTCCCAAAGAGTCAGTGGTGCTGGCGCTCTGCATGGCTTCCTCACACCTTCCTCAGGTACTCCCCAGTTTCAAGCCTGTCAGGATGAGGTCCTGCTGGCAGGTCTGCTAATTGTGACCTCTTGTAATCAGTCCAGGATGCCCAAGGGGACCTGCCCAAGAAGGAAATCCACCTAACTAGGAATTAGGAATGGGCATCTATAGGAATGACGAGCTGCCCCCTTCCCCCAAAGAAACTTTGTTTTTCTTGAATGTTGGGGTCACTTGGGAGGGGTGCGTATGTGTGTTGCAGGGGTGATTTTGACTTGTTGACTCATTCACATGGGAGTGATTAGAAATGGTCCCTTCCCTTCTGGAAAAGCTGACAAGCCCCAGAGAGGAGAGAGCATCAGCAAGTGTCTTGAACATGTTTCTTGCCATCTACAGCTTCAGAATGCACTGGCGGCCCCTGATCCCCTGGTCTGGGATCCCTGTGTGACAGTGAACCCTCCATCACATCGTGTTCCTGTGCCCTGAGCACTAAGTATTTTGAATGTAGGGATCTCCCAACTTCAGCCTTATTCCCCTTTCCAAGGGCAAGTTACTCAGGCACCTGGACACAGGGCTTAGCCTACATTAACTCACTGTCAAGCTCTGGAAGTGGGATCTGGGGTACTGGTGTGTCTCTGTTCTTCTGGTGAGAGACTCCAGCTAGCTCTTCTGGAATAGATCCATCATTGGCTTTAAAAATTGTTAATATTAGTTTTCACTTTGACTCCTTTTTGAGAAAAGATGGGGGTATGAATAAATAAGCAAAATGGATGGGTAGACCATTGCATGTAGTCACACACAGACACTGGCCTTATAACTTCACGGTCACTAGAGATATTTGGGTTGTGCAAGTTGAGGTCATTAACTGTGCATTTGGATACCAGGATGTGCCCTAGTGACCCTGTCCACTGTTACTCAGCAAAATCATCTGGAAGTACATGTGGTCTTCTGGGCCCACCTCAGACCTCCTGACCAACCAGAGGCTCACCCCAGCAGCTGTGTGAGATGCCTGTTTTAGAGTTTCTGTGTCTATACCAGTTGCCTCCTTGTCTCAATTCCTATTGTACTTGGTTCTCAGCTCTGATGGACCATGGGAACAGAACACTTGCCATTGAATTGTTGCAGCTTATTTTCATATTTTTTGGCTCTTCCTCATAGAGACAGGGAGCAGCTTGAGGCTAGGGCTACACCTCCCTCTTTGGAAACCTTCTCAGACCTGGCGTGGCACTGGGTGTGGGTGGATACTCAGAGGACCAGTTCCCATAGTTGTACACATCAGAGCAGGGAACTTTATGTGAGAGGAGCACCTTTTCAAACAAGAAGAGAACAATTTGTATCTTAGCTGTATTTTACTTGGGTGAATCAATTCAGCCAATTTGTCTTGAGCACCCATCTTGTATAAGGAAAATCCTAGCTATAGTAAAGGGTGGGGCGGGTTCATGTATTAAGGGGACCTTATTACCTGGGGACCCCTAGGAAAAGAATTGTCCAGTCTGGAAGCTCAAGTTGGAGAAGATGGCTTCATACTGCCCTAAGCCGAGCAGCTCCGGGAGATCTTTGGCTTGGAGGAGCCAGTGCAACCTGACTGTTGGCATCCCCGCATGAGTCTGTCTTAGTCTGTTTTCTGTTGCTACAACAGAATACCTGAGATTGGGTAATTTATAAAGAAACATTTATTTTGGCTCATGGCTCTGGAAGTTCAAGAACATGGTGCCAGCATCTTCTGGACTTCTAGTGAGGGCCTCATATGGCTTCAAGTTATGGGGAAAAGCTTAATGGAAGCAGGCCTCTGCAAAGAGAGGAGAGCATGGGGGCATATGCCTTTTAACAGTCAACCCTCGGGAGAACTAATCATTCCCACAAGTACTAACGCAGTCTCTTGAGCTCATAAGCTTCCCACCTTCAGGTTTTAAAGGTCCCATCTTTATTCCCCAACACAGCTACATTGGTAACCAATTTCAATATGAATTTTGGTGGGGACAAAGCACACTCAAACCAGAGCAAGCACCCTGGCATCTAGCCATCCTGGAAAAAATCACAGTGGGGTTGATGTTCCTGCAAGATGCTGAGCAGTGTTCTCTGGGGTTGGGGGTGTGTCCATGGCCCAGATTCTCAGAGCCAGACCCCAGCCATACCCTGGAGGAGCGAGTGGTGTACTGGTACTTCAACCAGCTGGACAGCAACAGCAGCAATGACATTAACAAGCGGGAGATGAAGCCCTTCAAGCGCTATGTGAAGAAGAAAGCCAAGCCCAAGAAATGTGCCCGGCGTTTTACCGACTACTGTGACCTGAACAAGGACAAGGTTATCTCACTGCCTGAGCTGAAGGGTTGCCTGGGTGTCAACAAAGAAGGTGAGTGCTCTCCCCTCTGCCCTTGTCTTTTGGTACTTGCCATAACCAGACACAGAAACCAGGTGCTTTAAAGATTTTAGATATTTGTTTATTTAACAAAGCTGTTTACTGGGAGTGTCCTGTGTTTCAGGTTAGATGCTTGATACATGGGTGGAATTGACTTATTAGGCCCCTAATCTCACATAGTCTACTGAGGAGACAGTTATTAAGTATTCATGTATATTGTGGTAAGTGCTTTGAGAATGTATTAGGATGGGCCAGGCTGCAGTAACAAGTAGGCATGCCCACACCTCATGGCTCACTTGGAAAATGTTATCTTGAGAAGCCTGGTTCCAAATTGTGTGTGTGTGTGTGTGTGTGTGTCTGTGTGTTGGGGGGTGGTAGGCAGAAGGACTAGAGTGGAGATTGCTCCATGTAGTCACTCAGATCCAGGCTGAGAGTGACTCTGGGATCACTCTGGTACCCATCTTCATTATGTGGCTTCCAGGGTCACCCTTGGGGTCATCTCTATTCCCAGTTAACCAGATACGGTAAACATGGAACAGGGCATTTGAGATAATTTCACACGACCATCCTGGAAGTGACTTGTGCTTTACTTCTCATTTGCTGGAACTCAGTCCACTAGACCATATCAGTTATAAGGAGTGCTGACAAGAGGCAAGGTAGGGTTGGAGAGCCTCTTAATCCACATGAAAGACTTGCAGGGGCAGTGGGAAGATGTTTGCTTTAGTCAGCTTTTTTGCTGCTATGACTTAAAGACCTGACAAGAACAGCTTTAGAGGAGGAAAAACTTATTTGGAGACTTATGGTTTCAGAGGTCTCAGTCCATAGAAGGCCAACTCCATTCCTGAGGGCTTGAGGTGAGGCTGAACATCATGGTGGAAGAATATGGCGAAGG
Organism: Glaucomys volans; assembly: GCA_020662805.1. Classification (NCBI taxonomy): domain Eukaryota; kingdom Metazoa; phylum Chordata; class Mammalia; order Rodentia; family Sciuridae; genus Glaucomys; species Glaucomys volans. The sequence continues at coordinate 19,088 of JAJEJO010003031.1, forward strand.
GAAGTGACTCACATGATGATCAGGAAGCAGAGAGAGAGAGAGAGAGAGACAGACAGACAGACAGACTGCACTCACCAGATACAAAATATGTAACCCAAAGCCATGCCCCAATGACCCATCTCCTCCAGCCATACCCTACCCACCTCAGTTACCACTCACTCAATCCCATCAGGGGATTAATCCACTGATTGGGTTAAGACTCTCATAACCTGATCATTTCTCCTCTAAACCTTCTTGCATCATCTCACGATGAGCTTTTGGGGGTACCTCACATTCAAACCACAGCACTATTGAAGGGGTTCAGTCAGAGAAATTGTAGAATCAGTTTTGCTTTAAAAATTATTCTGGCTGCATCATGGGAAATGGATTGGAGATAAGCAAGGCAGGGTCACCCACAAGATGTGTGGCATGGTCCAGGCAAGAGGTGATGGAGAGCCTAGTTATGAAAAACACAGGGGGATGAAGAGAAGCGGGTGGGCTGGTGATGGAGTGAACATTAGGACAACAGTTGGTGTGGGCACCTATGGGGTGGGACTGCTCACTGAGATAGGCAATATGGAAGGAAAAGAAGGTGGGTATAGAGGCGAGGGGAGGACCCTGAATATGGTCTAGACATACCCTGTTGAATCTGAAGCCTGGTGGGTCCATAGGGCAGGGGGAGGGTCTGCACTGAAGATGCAGATTTAGGTGATACAGACTTGTTGGGAGTGGAAAAGTTGAGATTACTTAAGGAGAATTAGCATAAGAAGACAAAAGAGCTTCTCCTTGTTCCTCAGTTGTCAGTGTAAACCCCAAAAGTGGCACCGGTTACCACAAGAATTCCAGTCTTGGGACCTGCCCCTCCATAGCTGGGCTCTGGCTCTGGTTCTGAGGTTGACTGGCGTGTGACCTGGGTGAGTGACCTTCTCACTCTGGGCACATCTACCCGAAGAAGATGACTGGCTGGTTTCCACCATACTCCAGCGCTCCATGCCACAATGCAATGTCATGATTCCAGCCCTGCCTCTGCCACAGACTAATCCTTTTATCAGTGCATGTTAATCCGCCATTATGTGTTTCACTTTCTTCATCTGTAAAATGGAAATAATGGTAGTATCTACCTCCTCGGGCTATTGAGCTAATTAAATGGGACAAAGTGAGAGCATTTATCATAGTGCCTGAGACATTGAAAGAACAGAATAAAAGATCAATGTTCATATTCTCCTTCATAAGATCATTGCCTCTGCCAATAGTACTTACCACACTGTGTCACAATGTACTTTTCTGGTTCCCTCCTTGTGGCCATGGACTTTGTCCTCTATTCCTAACGTCTAGCATATGACACCTAGTTCATTAAATCCTTGTCAAGTGAATGAATGGATGGAGAGAGGGTCTCTCCATCCATTGGAAAGACCCCATCCAGCATTAGTGGTACCCCAGGTCAACCCAGGAGCACTTCCATCTTGATTGATTCTGTTCTTAGTCCCCTTCCCATCCTGGGAGTTCTGGTCCATGCAACACATAGAAGCCAAGAAAAGGTCCAATGTGGTGATCTTGGGTTCCCAGAGCTCAGGGGACACTCTGAAGGCATGCCAGGCACCAGACATCTCTCAGTCCCTATTGATGTACAGCACCTGAAGGAACATTCAGGGAAGACTCTGGACCCGAACATGATATTTAGGGGGTGCTGGTCATATTCAGTCAGGGATGGGTTTTAATTTCAAGTCATCTTTGCAGTTTTGCTCACAGAGGCCCAGAGGGTGCTTTGGGTTGCAACTGTCATTCTTCTTGGCTCAACATAGCTTTCTGCTCTCCTCACCTCACAGGTGGTGCTAGGGAGACAGGAGGATGGATGACTCTTCAGGGCTAGGAGAGGAGTGGAGGACCATAGTCTAAATATATGGACCTGGCTCTTAATCCCAGCTCTGCCACTTAACTAGCTCTGTAATCTTTGTCAAGTCACCTAAACTGTCTAAGCTTCAGTGTCCTCATGTGCAAAATGGAGACAGGAGTATCCTCCTTATGGATTTGGTGTGAGGATATAACAAGTTCATGCATGTGAGGAACAGCATGGTACCCAGTACATACTGAATGTACAAAAGAACTCAGCAGTAGTAGAGGAGCCTGCCTAGGGGCCCAAGACACAGCACCCAGTCTCCCGCCCCTCTGCTCTTGCCCATGGCAGAAAAGCCACTTGGGTTCACAGTATGCAGCCATCCCAGGGATGGAGCCCCTGCCCAAGTCATCTGATGTCATGTGGTGCCCTCTGGTGGGCCAAAAGGGGCTTGCATGCTAGGCGGGGGTATAGGAGGGGTGGGGAGCAGATGCGGAGCTTGGGATGAGTATAGTTTGGGGTCTGAGGGACCTTTGGAAATGTCACATGAATTTTTACCAACCAGAGCTCTTATTGAAAAGCTGAATTCTCTGCCCGGCATGAAAAAGCGAGACCTTCTGAGGGCTGGGCCTCTTTCTTAACTGATCGTTTCCAATTGATAAACCGTTTTCATCAGGATCATTGTCACCACCCTGTGAGTAAGTGGAATGGAAACTAGTGCCCGTGTGTCCCAGTAATGTCAACTCTTCCTTTACGTTTTCTGAGGATGTCACCTGGCCCTGGGCTCAGCCATTCCACTCTCCCTGATCTTGCCTGGTGGTCCAGAGCCCGGTGCTAGAGGCTGAGGTCCAGGTCTGAATTTGCTTTCTTGTCTTAAAGCTGTGCCATCCTGGGTAGGTTACTTGGCATCTCCAGTCTTGGTTTTGTCGTCATGAAATGGGGATAATTTTATCACTGTCATTTAATGTTATTCTGAGGATTCAGTGGCGTATTCCTGACTCCGCATCGTGTTTCTTGAGTCTCACTTGGTGGCAGGACTGCGATCAGCCTCCTCTCTGTGTGTGGATCTTTCTGCTCAGCCCTGAGAGGAGCTGCTGCTGGTTGGAGCAGGGGAAGGATAGGATCTAATGACAGGCAGCCTGGCTCTGCCCCTTCCCACCCGCCTGCCTTGGGCCTGTCACTCTGTGTTTGTTTGTGTCCTCATCTACAAAATTGGATATGCCAGTATGTACGCTGGGTGCCCTTGACCCCGTGCTCTGTCTCTTTCTCAGGTCTTGAGGAATGTTGGGGACATTGAGTGATGGGGTCACATGGCCTTAGATTCTACAGCACTGTACATTCCCCCAAACACTTTCTCCCCCATGAATTCATTCACCCCTCAGGGCAATTCTCTGAGGAAGGCTGAGCAGAAGCACCCAGCTGTGGTCCTCATTTCCATCTCTGGGCAGATCCAGAGGCCCTCAGAGGGGGCATAAGGCCGTACAGAATGGTTCAGCTCCTTCAGCGCTTCCCCAACTCCTTGCTTATCTTTGGGAGGCCAGGGTCCTGAGGAGCAGGCACAGCCTGTGTCCAGAGCTGCTGGGCACCCCATGGGAGGAGTGCATGTGAGCAGAACAGGCCGTGGACCTTGCATCCACCACTCAACCTCTCTAAGGTTCTGCCTCCAGACGCGTCAAGTGAAAGGACCAAGATTCCTTCCATCTCTGACATTCCGTGATTTGGAAAGTAAGATCGAGAAGGTTTTACTAACACAAAAACCCTTCTTGGCTCATAGCTGAGGAGGTTCCAAAGAGGGCCCCTCAGGGCCTTGGCCTTAGGGAAAAAGTGTCTTTATCTAAAGGTTCTGGCCACCAGTGGCTCACCCAGGCAGAACGTGACCCTAGGCTTCCACAGAAGAGGAAGTACAGCCACACAACTCCTGGTTCTTTCCCAAGTCCACCCTTCATTTTGGTTATAGCAGGCCAGGACCCAGGTATTGAAGCTCTACCAGTTTTCAGGGTCAAGGCCACTCCAGTGTCATATGTTCCAGGTAGCTTTGACAGCTTCCCCCAGGGGAAACAGGCAGGCACAAACCCAGTCAGTAAGTCTCCTCTCTGAACTCTGCACTTTCTCCGTGGATCCCCTGAGGAAGCGTTGGTGGCACAGCGGGGGTGAAACCACTGGTCCAGTGACTTTGGCTTCATTTTCAAATTTTTTGCTGAGCTCACGAGAGAAAGATGGAGTCAGTGCTAAGAGGATTTTGCTGTTGCCACCTGTCAACCTCCATGTGCCATTTCCTCCTGAGCCCCAGGCTGAAAGACTGGTGTCTGGGGGTGGTATGGTACATGCAGAGAGCACCCCACCCTGGGCTCCCCAGACAGAGCCAAGGTCTCTGGAATGCCAGACCCATTCTAGGTGAATTGAGCTGCCTCAGAGTGGCAGAGGGTGGGCTGGTAGAACGTGCTTATCTACAAGTGTCACCCCAGCTGGTCTCTGACAGTGGGGGCCCATGTGTAGAAATTGATTGATGCAGCTGGATTTCTCAGACATCCAACTCTATAACTTTTTGCTTTTATCTCCCCTTCCTTTTTGCGCTTTCCTTCTCCTTCCCAGTAGTTCGCCTCATCTAAGGAGCAGAAAATCAAAGGACGGTGGAGAGTCCAAGGAGGCAAGATGACCACCAGACACCTAACTAACCCTCAGCGCGGCCCACGGCCAGCCACATCCCGTGTAACATAAGTGGTGCCCACCGTGTTTGCACTTTTAATAACTCTTACTTGTGTGTTTTGTTTCTGGTTTCATTTGTAAACAACCAATATCTAATACCAAGTGGGAAGAGGAAAGGGAAGAAAGACTTTATTCTCTCTCTTATTGTAAGTTTTTGGATCTGCTACTGACAACTTTTAGATTATGGGGGGAGGGGTGTTGTTGGGACGGAGAGGAAAGAGATTTATATACTGTATATAAATATATATGTAAATTGTATAGTTCTTTTGTACAGGCGTTGGCATTGCTGTCGGTTCCTTCCCCTCCCTCTCCCGGGTGTGGGTCGTGGGTACTCTGGACTCCCAATCCAGCTTTCTGGAACCTAGGACGATCCTCTCCCTACCTGGATTCCATGGAGGCCGACCTTGTGTGTGTATTGACAGGAGCTCTGTGCTTGCTCTCTTCTGGTGGGAGGAGTGTACCGTCCCATGACATTAGCTGTCAAACTTGGCAAGTCACTAGGCCCTTGGCCTTCTCAAGGGAGGCTGAGTTGAAGGGAGACAGGCATTACCCCTGGAGAGGAAAGGAGTCCCGATGATGTGAATAGTCAGCACAGGCCCCAGTTCTCACATGGTTCCTGCTCACCAGATCCCCGGGGAGCCCAGGGTCAGTTGGTAACCTAGGATCTTAGTGATTCACTGCACAACTTATCCTCCAAAGATTTGCATTAGGTTGTTTTCAACATTCCATGTGTGTTTAGTACCTAGTCTGTAGTGGGCATGAGGAGGGAGGCAAGGAAGAAAAGGACATGCAGTGAGGCCTTTTATTTAGTGTGTTTGATACCTGAGGAAACCCAGGGAGAGGACAGAAAGCCTGCTCCACAACGGAGCACCCGCCCTCCTGCACATGCACAGACGAGGCTCCTGAGTGCAGCTCTCGCTGTTGAGGTCACACTGGGTTTTGACCTCCTCTCTCCTCCCACTGTCATCCTCAGTGATCATCACAAGCTTCCGGGCCAATTCCAATTCCAATCCCAAGCTTCCAGTTGATTCCAGAAGTAAAACAGATCTTGGGTCTTCAACTTCTGCCTCATCCAGAAGGGCAGGAGTAATGACCAGTTATGGGAATCCAGGCCCATCTCTCCAGAATGTTACCAGGATTCCAGATGGGTTGCCCAGTCCTTCGGGCAGATGCAAAGCTTCCTCTGCCCAGGTGGTGTGCCCTCAGAGCTGCTGCTCCTCAAGTGATACTTGGCTCCTTTTCCCACAGGCAAATGTGATGACAGTGAGGGAGGTCACATAGCCCAGGACTTGTGTCCTCACCTGATTGCTCTTGGCAATCTGGCTTCACTTTGTATTCCATCCCATAAGTGCATCTGTCTTGGCAAAGTGTTTTCCATTTTGGGTCTGGAAGGCATTGGCCCCATCAGCACTGCCCCAGTCGGAGAGTGCGGCTTCTTGGGACTTGATCTGATGGGGTCTCAGGCTAGAGAAAGTTCTTGCTGTACTGAAGAAAGTCAGAGAGGTTGTCTCGGGGATAGCCAGTGGCACTGTCCTGACATGGTAAAGCAGAACAGAAGCCCTCTCCTACAGCCTCGACCAGGAAACTGCATGCTGGACTGGACGGACCTGCAGGAGACCCCAGCCTCATTCGCTGGCTGGAGGAAGCATGCACACACAGAAGGCACCTCCTTGCAGGAGTGCAGACTCTGCCCGGCCACCTTCTCTCTCACATTTGTGCACAGGCTGTGTGGTGTGGTTTTCCTTGTGAGGGAGGAAGGGTGGGGGGGAAACTATTTGTAGCTTGTTTTATAAAAAATAAAAATGGGTAAACCTTGGCAGCTGTTCTCTTTCTTTGGGTGGCTCCCTCTGATGGAAAGGTTCCTTGTTTTCCCTGGCCTGGGTGTTCTCTCTTTGATCCCAGGAAGTCTGGTTGCTACTAAGGTGGTGTAAGGTGGTGGGCACTTGTTGCGGATGCCCGGTCCACTTGGCCTTTGCCTACAGTGTGTGTGCATCCTCTAGCCTTAGATTTTCAGGCTCCAGGCCTGCAGCTCTGCCCATTCCCCAGCTGCTTCCCTTACTCTACCCATGCAACTGATCCATGGGATACCCCCATGGGATCTCCTGCCCCCAGGCCAGCGCTGGACTAGTGAGAATATTGTTGCAGGGTTTTGGAGGCAGGATGGAGGGCAAGCCTATTCCATGGCTTCTGGCTGCTGGAAATGGGTGCTGGGGCCATGATCCAGGTCACAGGACCCTAGGCTCAGGTGCAGGTGGGAAGTAGACCTCAGTGGGGTTTGTACAGTCCATGTCACAGTTCTGTGGGGCACATCCAGGCGGAGGCTGCAGATCTGGTTGCTGGTCAAGATGGGGACTGACAGACAACAGGGCTGAATGTTTTCCTGTGTGGCTGGCATCTTCTCCTTTTGATCTTTCTCCATGCACCCAGAAATGACCTTCTCCACCACCCACTTGGGACCCTTCCCTACATTCCTTTTGCCACACTCTGGGCCCTTGTCCTCAGCCAGTAAACAGAAGATACTTCCCCCTGTAAAACTCCTCTTCACCCTTTTCTCCAGCTGGGTGTTCCTGGGAAAGGGTCTGAGCACTGGAATGTGGTCACAGAGGCCCCACCGCATCCAGCGCTTTCCCTTCCCCATCCCAGTCCCTCTGCAGCTTCAGAAGAGGACAGCTGGCTTGCTGCATGCTTATCACATGAAGACACTGTCCTGTGTTATACACAGCTCGTGATTCAGGCATCATTGTTCCCCTCTCACAAGTGTGGATTCAGGCTGAGGAGTTTGTTGACCCGCTGGGGCCCACTCAGCCAGGACAGGCAGAGCAGGAGTCACCCTTAGGTGTTCAGGCTCCAGGCCTGCAGCTCTGCCCATTCCCGGGGTGCTGCCCTTGAGGGGCCAGAACAGCACCCTTCTTCCTACTGTGCAGCTTAGGGGCTGAATCGGCAGTGTGCACATTTTTTTACTCTGAGCAGTTAAGGATCTTATTAAAAGTCACTATTTTGCAGAGACTTATCACAGTCTTCAGGGACTATGAAGAGAAATAGGAAGGCACTGGCCCTGTAGAACCTCCATGGGAGGTTTGGGGTTGACCCAGCAGAGAGACCCAGCCTGGCGTAGGAAGGGGGCAGGCCTGAACTCACCCATAACTCATTCCGTCATCCTTCGTGCTTTCTCCAGGACTTTAAGACCAAGAGTCAAGGAGAAGTGCAAGAGAGGTCTGATCTGTTTCTTTTTAACCATGAGGCTCCTGAGCCACACGCTGTCTCCATAGGGAAGACCCTGGGGATCTTCAGTGGAGCTGTAGAGAAGTGACTGCTGCTAGAACCAGCCATCTTTTCAGGGCTCCTCTGGTACTGACAGAGGAGGGACCCCAAGGCAGTTCCCAAAGGGATCCAAGATGGGTGGGAAGCTGCCAGCACCACCCCTGTGTTAAAAAACAAAAATGAAAAGAAAACACAGAGGCCATATAGGCGGGCCACTTGCCGTTTATGCCCAAGTTCTGGAATGATCTGCAAGATCATAGGTTTGCTCACCAAGGAGGCCAAAGACTATCAGGCACCCTGACTTTCTGGAATTTGGCATTCAGCTTTTTCCTACCATACAGCTGGATACAGGTATTATGGTTTAGATATGAGGTGTCTCCCAAAAGCTCATGTGTGAGAGACAATGAAAGAAAGTTTAGAGGTAAAATAATTGGGTTATGAGAGCCTTAGCCCAATCAGTATATTAATCCCCTGATAAGGATCAGCTGGTTGGTAACTTCAGGCAGGTAGGGTGTGGACGGAGGATATGCGTCCCTGGGATATGCCTTTGGGGTTTATATTTTGTCCTTACTGAGCAGAGCTCTCTCTCTACTTCCTGATCATCATGTCCTGAGCTGCTTTCCTCTACCACACTCTTTCGCCATGATGTTCTGCCTCACCTCGAGCCCCAAGGAATGGAGCCAGCCTTCTATGGACTGAGACCTTCGAAACCATGAGCCCCCAAATAAACTTTTCCTCTTCTAATTGTTCTTGTCAGGTCTTTTGGTCACAGTGGTGAAAAAAGCTGACCAGAAAAGATAGGAACAACTTGATCTTTTCGTGCAGTGCCTCCAAACCAAGCCTGAAACCCTTGGGCCTAGATCACTAGCACCCTTTGTGCAACTTCCATGGATTGAAAAGAAGGGCCATGGTCTTGGTCGTGTGCCTTCTAATTCCTACTAAATGCCTGAGCTAGGTGTGTGGCCAGTTATCTCCTTGTTTTTCCTTGTCAAATATGGGCAAAGAATTCTAGCCAATTTCTTCTATTATTTTATGTCACTCCCAACCAACATCCTATCAATACAGCCTCAGTTTGCCCCTTTTCTGCTCTGCACCACCCCTTTCCCCTTAATAGGGTGCACTCTATTAAATCCCTTTTTGTCCGTATCCTCCTTACCAAAATCATGACTGATAATTGATGATCCTGTATTTGGTAGACCAGTCTGTCTGCAAGTCCAAGGTCGCCCTGATAATCCACATGCTTGATGGTAGAAGGGTGCACTGCATATCTGGGTGTGATTTCTCTGCAAGGTGATGGACAGTTGCCAAATTGTTCACAAAAATCAGTCAGGAGTGACCAAGATAAGCTGCAGTCACATTCATCCCTCTCAATCTCTGTGGCTTAAAACACAAAGGTGCAACATATAATGTTTTAGCAGAGGTCCTTCTCTTTATTGTCCTCACTCAGGTATCCAGGCCAAAGGAGGCTTGTCCTCCATGATTGTGGAAGCAGAGAAAAAGGAACATGGTGACTGTCACCCTGGTTCCCATCTGGCAGTGGCATATGCCATGTCGCTCACATTTCGAGGACTAAAGCAAATCACAACTACCTCCCTATCAGTTGATAAGTGTCTAGAAATAGAATTGGAAATATTTAGTGAACAAATCTGGTGGTTATTACAGCATAGATTATCTTTGTGTTTTCTGTCTTGATTTAAATGTGAAATTTTTACACCATCTAAGAACAAAGACTTTCCTGTCTCAGTTTGCAGGGTACATTTTATACATGTGACTGCTGACAGGCCTATCACATTTATAATATTGACCATAAATGCACTTTTGTGAGATTTCAGCTGCCAACTGGAAACTGCCTCTCAGCTGACAGAGGCCCTGCAGAACTGCCATCCTCATAGTGAGGGCAACTTAGAGAATGAAGGGGAGGCCCAGGTAACTCTGGAGGAAAGTAGTTGGTTGAAGATATCAGTGCCTCGAGGTCTGAACGTGGAACTTTTGTTTCCTGTGTGATCATTACTCAACTGAGCCTGTTGAGGCGTCCTTCCACTTTGTACCAGAGCCTTTAATGACCAGCCTGGACTATTCTCATGATTTCACTTCAGTTACTTACAAACCCAGTTCCATTCAATTACAAATCTCCCATCTCCAAATTGATTGAGATCCTCCTCCCCTCCCTGCCCTGGTACAATCTTTTGCTGGGAGGAGAAGAGCAGAGCTATGGCCAGGTTCTGAGTCACTCCCTCCTCTACTTTATCATGGCTCCACCTCTCTGAGGGTGATGGGATTAGGAGGAGGGGAAGGAAGAACGTGGGGGTCTCTTAATGGTTGTAGCCTTCTCCCTTCACTGTGGCTTTGCTTTCCCACCTGTGGCAGGTGCCCACGTGCTGGCCCTCCTTTGGGGCACATGTCAAGTCCTAGGGTGGTGACTTCTTACTGCACAGAACCTTGACATGGGCAGTCCAGCCCTGGCTTGGCCTCTTCCATATTTCCCCACATTGACATATCTCACATCCACTTTGTTCTAGGGACTTTTGTTTTGTTGTTCTGTTTTTATTTTTGTGGGGCTAAGGATCAAAGTCAGGGCCTTGCATGTGTTGGGCACGTGCTCTACCACTGAGCTACGGGGCCCCAGCTGGGGACTCTGCCTTTGGTTTTTGTACCAAAGAAATAGCTCTTCCTGGCTCCTTTCTGGAGTGTTCACCTGTGGGAAACTCACACATCACAGCCAAGCCAAATGGTGGGAGTGTGGGCTGATCCTCAGCTGCCCCTCTCTTGGACCTGTATCTCTTTCCTCTTCTCTTTCATTCCCAGAAGGGATTTCTTCAGCGCTTCCCCATGTTTCTGGTTTCCAGGGGTGTAGTGGTGGCCAGGGGAGAATCAGCCTAGCCTTTCTTTTCTCTCTCCTTCCTTTCTCTTTCCAACTCTCTTACAGACAGGGATGGTGGCTAGTTGCAGAGATAATTCAATATTATCTTAGGATGGGGTGTCAGTCCACAAATTGTCCTTTAGATACGGGATGTTTAGTATCTTCATATTCTTAGTTTGGGGTTCTAATCACCAACTCCAGGAAACAGAAAAGTCCTGTTATGGTGGGTTTAATGGTAGATACAAGGAAAATTGATCCCAGAGAGAGTTTCCCTGCCCCACAGGAGGATGAAGCCCCCCTGTGTTACGAGCCCACAGAACCCCAGCAGCTCCAATTCTGGGATCAGGAAACCCAGGCTTCTGCCATCTCAGAACTCTATTGGGTTTGCCCTAGACAACTCTGTCCTTGGAGGGCCCAGACTCCCATCTACTCCAGCCCAGGCAGGACCTCTGAGACCCACTCATCCCCATTCCCCACATTGGCCTTTGCACAGTACAAACACATCTTCTAAATTCCCATAACCAGCCCATTTCCATCATGATGTAATCCCTTGCAATGCTGGTACAATGGAAGAAGTTGAATCCTTTCTAGGGGAGGATTTTTGGAGATACAACATAGCACTCACAGGAGACCTCGATCTTTCTACTGCTCCCATCCTCCCCACCGCCCAGTGTTTGGCTAGTCTTTTCTACAGCATACCTCTTCCCTGCTCAAGGCAAGGGCTCTGATTTTTGGAGGGTTATTCTGAAGATCCATGGAGGACCATGCTGTGCTGAGCTGACCCCAGAAGATAGGATCTGACTCTCTTGTGCATAGGCCCCCTCAAAATCCTTGACTGGGTATAAAATGGGCCTGGGAGAGATTTTCCCAGTCCCCTGCAACACCCAGAAACCAGAACAGGACTTCCGACTTGGAGAAGGAGGGCCAGGAAAATGTTCCATTCTCCTACTGCATCAGCAGAAGATGGTGAGAAGGTCTAAAGGGCTGCAGTTAGAGCCCAAGAGAGGTGAGAGAGCAAGGGTCTGGGGGAATCTAACCACCCCACCATGCCATTTTCCCAGGTGTCTCAGGGAGTCCTGGACTTCAAGCCAGGAGGCCAACTTCTCATCCTGGTTCAGCCATCAGACTACTTTAGTTCGGCCTCGGTGACTCCCTTCCCCTTCCATACACCTAGGGCATTTATGTCTGGGCTCCTCCACCTGCTTCACCTGAGGTAAGTGGGTCTTGTGTTAAAGGAAATTTGAGTGTTTCAGAAGACAGGGAGGCACAACCAGAGAGGGAATGGGGTTCAGACAGGCTGAGGGCTAAGGGGTTGGTACAGACTGGGAAGAACACAGGAAGTACAACTTCAGAACATGCCCAGAATGAGAAGGCCTTGGAGAGGATCCACATTGTAGGAACTGTGCTTAACTGCACAGGAAGGGGAGCATGAGAAGAGGAGTATGCATTAGAGGAGAAATAAGATGTAGCTGGAATAAAAGAGATGTGCAGGACGTGGGAGGAGAAAGACAGGTTGTAATGAGAGCATTGGCAGAGGGATCCCTGAGGAAGGGGTCACAGTGGATGATGAAGAGTCACATTAGGCTGGCCGGAGGGGTAAACCTGGTGGGGGCAGGAAGGGCAGAGTAAGGTAAGATGTGGTGAGGGGGTTGGAAGAAGAGCACTTGGGAGGACGGCTGTGCCTCAGCCTGGAGAAACAAGCTAGGAATAGGCTGAGTGCCTGTGCTAGGCTGCCGGTGTTTGAGGCTTTAACACTGCATCTAGAAAGGTCCGCAGGGCAGCACGTGGGCTGTTTTCAGTTCAGAATAGATGCTCAGGTGAGCTGTGGTTACACTTGAATCTACTGCACTATTTCAGTCTCAGGCTCTAGCCCAGGTTTCTTGCAGGCCCATGTTCCTGGGCACGTCCACACAGGTGCCCCACAAGCCCTGCTACCCAACATGCCTACACCTGAACAAGGTGTCTCTGCTCTCTTCCTGTCAGTGCTGGGTACAACCAATGAGCCACTCCAACAATCCTGCTGTCCCTCTTCTCAGTGTCCCTCCCTCCCTGTCCAAATAGTTCACTACCATGTCCAGGAAACTCGCCCTCCTTATTCTCTCCTCTGGGCCCTCCTCTCCATCCCTGTTGCCCCGCTTCCTAGAGCAGCCAATCTCTGCTCCATCCATTCCCCACCTCAATCATCCACAATGTACAGCTCACATTCACCTAAGGAAGTCATGTCAGGTGATGTCCTGCTTGAAATCCCTCAATGGTTCTGAATAGCTGATAAGGGCTGAATTGCGTCTCCTCAAATCCCTATGTCAAAACCTAACCCCAATGTAGACTGTATTTGGAGATAGAGCCTCTAAAGAGGTAAGTGGGATTAATGAGGTCATAAGGATGGGTCCCTGATCCTTATATGGACTGTATGGACGAGTGTCCCTCTAAGTAGGGGCAGACACACCAGAGATTCATTCTCTCTCTCTCTCTCTCTCTCTCTCTCTCTCTCTCTCTCTCTCTCTCTCTCTCTCTTCACTCTCGTCTCTCTCTCCACACTCAGACACAAAAGAAAAGCCATGTGAGGACACGGTGAGAAGGCAGCCGTCTCCAAGACAGGGAAGAAAGCCTCACCAGAAACCAATCCTGACAGCACCTTGATCTTGAACTTTTAGCCTCCAGAACTGAGAAAAATAAATTTCTGTTCAGGCCACTCAGTCTGAGCCATTTTGTTAGGATGGCCAGAGCAGAGTTTTGTTTGCAAGGCTCAATATCTTGATCTAGTCCTGACTTTGAGCCACAGTTCCTGTACACGTATTCCTGTGGAACGCACACATCTCACTGTTGTGATATTGACACACCACACTGGTGTGCTTCCAGGTAAGCACTGCTACACCCACATTCAGGGCACTCTCCAGGTCACATGTGTCACACCATTCATGCTACATGCTGTTCATGCTTCTACCTGGAAAAACAATAACATCAGTAACAGCATAAATAATCACAAACCTACCAGGCAGTCATAAATTATATCAATAATGTATTGTAATCCCTCCCCTATCCAAAAATATCTTAGCTATGCAATTTAGTGAAAACTGCTATACTTTGGGGCCTTACATGACATGGTCAAGGTCACCTTGCCTGTAATCTAAGAGTTGGGACTTTAAACTCAGGTCTCCACAAACAAGTCACTCCTTGCTTTCTGCCATGTCATACAGCATCACCGAATGGCCCAGAATATGGGTCTTCTATCTGTCCTCATCTGGTGAAATCTGCCTTGTCTTTCAAAATTAGCTCAGACATTATTCTGCTATCCTGAATCTCACATGCTTCTTCCTGAATGTTCCCAAACTACCCTTTCCTTGCCTCAGCTACAGCTCTGGCTTTCAGAAGGAACATGGAAATTGGAGTCTCTCTTTGAGGTGTTCTTCTTAATTCATCTCTGGAAAAGCAGTCAATGAATAACTTTGAATTGGTGAAAAGATTATATTTTTGTTAGATTTTTAAAAAAGGAATTAAGAAAAAAAACAAACTACTGTAATTATTATTATTATTTTTTTGGTTAATATTGAAAACTCCACCTGAACATCACTCTTTTTTGGGAGCCTCCCTGGTTTCTTTGCCCATTACATGCTGCTTCAGCATCTAATGCTGATGCCTCTGACTTCTAATGGTTTGCCAGTTCTCCTGTCAGTCCCATTTACTGGGCTGGAATCACTGCCTTAACCTTAGAATACCTTGCAAACCTGCATGAGATGTTTACATGGAAATAATTATGAGATTAGCACATTTAAAAATAATATTGGGGCACAGTGAAAAACTTGACTGGATATTAACAGGAATGTTTATTAACTTTTTAGTTATGATAACAGCATTGTGATTATATTTTTAAAAAACTGTCCATGTAACTGCATGTGGTGGCCCATGCTGCTAATCCCAGCTACTCAGGAGGCTGAGGCAGGAAGGTGCAAGTTCAAGGCCAGCCTGGGCAATTTAGGGTAACCCCATCTCAAAGGAAAGTAAAAAAACAGCCGCGGGGTTGCTGGGATATAGATCAACAGTAAAGCACCCCTGAGTTCAATCCCCAGTACTGCAAAAAAAGTTTTAAAAACCCTGTCCATATATTTAAAACAATACCTACCTCAGTATTTACAGATGACATTTTCTGATGTCTGGAATTTGTTTCAAAATAATGGGAGGTGGGTTGATTGCAATGGATACAGGAATGGTAGAAACAAAACTGGTCATGAGTTGATCACTGTTTAAGCTGGGAGACAGTACAGAGGAGTTCATTACTCTGATATCTTTATTGTTTTACATATTAGCAATTTTCCAAAACAAAACTTTAAGCTATGAAGAGACAAGATTAGGTGTACACACGGAAAGACACTGGGGCCGTGTTTGAAGAGCAGTGTTGCCACCTTCGTGTCTGACAGGTACT
Source organism: Glaucomys volans (assembly GCA_020662805.1). Lineage (NCBI taxonomy): Eukaryota > Metazoa > Chordata > Mammalia > Rodentia > Sciuridae > Glaucomys > Glaucomys volans. The sequence goes on from JAJEJO010003031.1 coordinate 34,148, forward strand.
GTGGATGAGAAGCAGGGACCGGGCGTGATGGTTTGGAACAGGGGATCTACACTTGAGGGTGCAGCAGATTCCCTTGGGACTCCTGTTAAACGGGTTGCTGGGACCTAGTCCCAGAGGTCAGGAGTGGAGTCTGGGATGAGGCCTTAGAATTTTCATTTCTAGTACCTTGGCAGGTGATGCTGATGTTGCTTACCTGTGGACCACATTTTAAAAAAATTATTGGTTCATCGTTTGGCGTCCAGTGTCAGATGAATCCATGTACACATTTCAGTGCTGTCAAGATGTAGTTGTGTGGACTCTGGAAAACACATGTCTTCTGTGTCTGCATCTGTAAAATGGGTGTCATCCTTTTGTATAGGCTGGTCACGGTGATTCAGTGAGACAGTGAGGATAAAGCACTTGATATGGTGCCTAGATTACTGACAATACCTAATACAATGTAAATATATGGGTTAGCCTCCTCTTTCTCTTTTATATCGTTGGTGAACTTTGGTGATGGGGAGAGCCTGAAAAATTATTTTTTCTTATGCTTCTTGTTTATTTATAGTTATTTTTGCAGTTCAGGGAAGAGAACGCAGGGCCTCCCATATGCTAGTCAAGTGCTCTACCACCAAGCTCCATCCCCAGCCCCAAAATTCTAATGTTTATACATAAAACAATCCCAAACTTTCTCCAGGGCAAACACTTCTCTTGTGGTAGATCCAGAATCAGAATCCACTTCTATCGACCTTAGTATTTTTAATTTGCTATGCATTAAAAGAGGACTCATATGAATGGAAAAGTTCATTAAATGTAGAAGGGACGTGTCTACTGAAATCTTGACTAGTGGGGCACATCAGTATCTAAAAAGTGAGGTTTCAGAAAAGATGTAATGAAATATACCTACTAAGACCATAAAACAGACACGATGAGATGTACATGCCATTGTAAACCAGGCATGGTGAGTACTGCATCATGGAGAAGTAACTCCTGGAGGAGAAGCGAAGAGTGAAAGGGCTGTTTAACATCAGTAGCAAAGCCACGTGGCATAGCAGGGAAGCAGGAGCAGTAGAGACAGCTCCTATTCCTGGGAGTCCTCCTCAAATCTCAGACCTTCTTTTTTCACCTGGAAGGTTTTCTTTTCTTTCTTTATTTCTTTTTTTTTTTTTTTGGTACCAGGGATTGCCTAATTTGTATTTTTGCATTTTATTTAGAGAGAGGGTCTCACTGAGTTGCGTAGGGCCTCACTGTTGCTGAGGCTGGCTTTGAATTCTCGATCCTCCTGCCTCAGCCTCCTGAGTTGCTGGGATTACAGGTGTGCACCACCATGTCCAGCTCATCTGGGAGTTCTTACTACAGTTGACTCTCTATGTCTGCAGGTTCTGCATCCCTGGTTTGAACCAACCACCCATCAAAAATATTCAGAAAAAATTGCATCTCTACAGAACACGTACAGACTTTTCTCCTTGTCATTATCCCCTAAACAATACACTGTCACAATCCTCTGCATAATATCGACATTGTGAGTAATCTAGAGATGATTTAAGGCATACAGCAGAAGGTGTGTACATCATTTGCAAATAGTACACCATTTTATATGAGACTTGAGCATGCACAGGTTTTGGTATCCATGGAGAGGGAACCCACCCTCCTCAGATGTCAGGAGACAAGTGCACAGTTCAGGCACTTTGCTGAGCCTGTTATCCTGGGAAATTTTTGTAATAACTTGATGTGATGTGCCAGTTATCTCCTGCCTGTGTCTCTAGATCCATTCTTCCCTTTTCGCCACCTGCTCTCAGCATTGCCACGGGAAGTCGACTTGCATGCACTGTACCCGTGGAGCTTTTGTGCCCTTTGGATGACCAGGGAAAGGGGAGGGAAGAGGGGCAGGGTATCTATTCCCTTGGTTCTTCCCTGCGATGCTGCCTTAGGCTTACAATTTTCTACTGAAAGATGTTGCCCCTCTCTAAGTAGCCTACCTACCCTACTCATCTTAATTCTGAAAACCTCTCCACTCCCACAGCTTATGCCTGGGGATAATTGGCAGCTCCATTGCTGCCAGCCCTGGGTTTCCAGCTCTGTCCATACCTTTGGAATATCCCTACTTTGAACACTCCACTTATTTCTTTTGGTATTCTGACTGATTCAGGACTGTCGCTGGAGGTGGCCCCAGGAAACAAACTCATAACATGGGACTCAAGATTTAGGTGGTGATGTATTTGAGTGATTCAAAGATTACTTCCCTGATGAGGGCAAATGGCACCCAGGTGGATCATGGAAGATGGTGGCATTATGATTGTCCAAATTATCACTGAAGGTGGTATGAATAAAATGGAGGGCAAGGTGTTGGGAGATCAAGTAGTTCTGGGGCAATGACAGTGATCATAAGAAGTGTGGAGCCACTGGAAGCTCATGTGTTGAAAGTGTGTGTGCCAGTGGGTGGTGCTATTGCCAGGTGTGGGAAATTTAGGAGGCGGGGCCTAGTTGGAGAAAGCAGGTCGCTGGGGGTGTGTCCTTCTCTGTCTCTTTGCTTCCTGGCCCCCACATGGTGAGTAGGTTTCCTTTGCAACACCCTTCTCCCATGAGGTTCTGACTCACTGCAGGCCCAGAAAAAATGGAGCCAAGTGACCGTGGACTAAAACCACTGAACCATAAGCCAAAGTAAATCTTTCCTCTTTTAAGTTGTTTTTCTCAGGTATTTTGTCAGAGCAATGGAAAGCTGACCAACACTGATAATCTACAGGAGGGATGGTAAAAATTAATTTTAAGTTTTAAATATACACATGGAGAACAGGCAGTCCTCCCAGGAAACTCCCTCCTTTCCTGGAGGCACATTGAAGATAGAGATGTGGACCAAGTCCGAGTTGTAGCATGAATTAAGCACTCAATCCCATTAGGAGTTATAGGACACTGGTGAGGAAGGAGTGAAACCAAGTGAAATGTGACTTTATCTATGCAGCACTGGGTGCCTTACCAACAAAATTATCAAATTGGATGTGCATGGCAGTATTCCATTGTAAAAGAGAAAATGTATATAGAGAACCCAGGCCAATCAGGTCAAGAAGACACTGGAAGCTGCTTGAGCAGGTGGTTTAGACTCCTGGGGTAACTCTACCTATAGCTTTGCTACCTCTCTCTCAGCCATACCTTGGCTTCCCAGGGAATCCCCTGTGACCAGTTTACAATTTAGAAAAAAAACCCATGAAGTTAATTCTGCATCTGCACAGTGTGCCAGCACCATCCAAAAACCATCCACCATCGTGCTGTTGCTCTTCTCAGGTGTGGCTCTCAAAGATGGGCTGGATTGAAATCCTCCCTGTAGGCAGAATTTCAAGGAGTACATCTACACGTTCACTTTGGTCTGAATTATGGATCTACATTGGCTCATACTGAAGACTTGAAAGGAAGCCAGCTAGTATTATGGTCTGGGTGTTTGTCTTCTCCAAAACTCATGTTAATCCCCAGAGTCATATAGTAATGGTGTTTGGAGGTGTGGCCTATGGAGGTAATCAGGATTAGATGAGATAAGAGGGTGGAGTCCTATGATTGCATAAGTGGCCTTATAAGAAGAAAAAGAGAGACCTGCACTGGTAAGCTTTCTGTGTTTCACCATGTGATGCCTTGTGCCACTTTGGGTCTCTGCAGAGTGTCCCCACCAAGAAGAAGGCTTTCATCAGATATGGCTCCTTAAATGTGGACTTCCCAGATTCCACAACTTTTAAGAAATAAGCTTCTTTTTTTTATAAATTACCCAATCTATGATATTCAGTTATAGCTACATAAAATGGGCTAATACACAAGGAAATTTGGGGGAGGTGTGGAATGAGGTGCACAGTGTGAAGATATTAGTGTCCCACATAAATGCCTACCAGAGAGCAGGAACCATGGTGGTCAGTGTTCTCAATAATCAGATGGACTCTATGCTATGAATGTTAGTTGGCCTCTCTCTTTACTGCACTTGTTCGATGGATCCATGTATAAGATGGCAGCAAGGAATGGCGTCTATACTTGGGATCAACTGCACAGGTGTCTCCTCATCAAGTTTCATTTGGCTATTGCCACTGAAGATCTTATGAGCTGCTAATAGCAGAAGCAATAGATGAGCCATTGATAAGGCAATATCTCCCAGGAAGACCAGTTAGTTACCTGGTGTCAGGTTAATTACATTGGACCACTCCTATCATTGTGGAAGGGGTAGAAGGTGGCTTTTACAGAGTATCCATATTCTTGGTCTGGATTAGCCTTTCTTGCCCATGGTGTTTCTGCGATCATCTCCTTTATGGACTCAGCATGCCTTATTCATTACCATGGTATCTTTCACAACATATCTCTAACCAGGGGTGCTGATTTGACCACATTTTCCATTATCCAAAGGAAGCTTGGCGTAGGGTGGAATGGTCTCATGCGAACTCAATTACAGCACAAGCTGGGAGATAACACCCCGTGATATCATTGTGCTCTCTTACTGTATATGTTCTACTTTATGTGCTTTCATATTTAGTGCTATCTGCCTCTACATAGGATCCATAGGTCTTGATATTAAGGGGAGAGAGATAGGATCATTATTGCATCTAATAATCCACTTGTAAATTTTTGATTTCTGTTTCTAAGTCTTGGGCTTAGTAGCTTTGTAGGTCCTCATGTCCAAGGGATAAATTCTTCCATCAAGAACCATAGTTATGGTTCTGATGAAAAAGAAGCTGAGCTTGCCCCTAGCCATTTGGACTCACTGAACTGGGTAGGGTGATTGTCCTAATCACTTGGGGGGAAACTGGGTTGCTGCTACATAATGAGAGTAAGAAGGACTATGTTTGAAACTTGGGGATTTGTTTAGTATATATTTTCAAACTCTCCTACTTGCAAATACTGGTCAATGAAAAACTGAGCAACATGCCAAGAACCATGAAGGTTTTGGTGATCTCACCAAGTAAAGAACTTTGTCCAGTTTAGATGCTGGCTAAAAACAATAGGACATGGAATTGCTGGAAAAGATGACAGCATGACATAGCAGAAGGTGGATGCATGGAGTCCACCACTCTGTAGCTCTGTAAGAATCATGGTATTTGAGCATGACCAACCATCCCAGTTTCCCTGGACTGGGGGATTTCCTGGGACACAGGACTTCCAGTGCTAAACTGGTGAAAGTCCTGGGAAAACCAATACAGATCATACTATTATGGTCTTTATTTTCTTCTGTAAATAATGATTGCATTTTCTACCCAATAGGAACATGTGAAGGTGGTAAACAATTACCTTGGCTCTAACTAGACCTCGGTGTTCAGTGCAGCTCTGCCACTTGTGAAATGCCCTTGGACAGATTCCTCAATTTCTCCCAGGGCCTTCCTTCCTTCTTGAAGTCTGCAAGTTGTTTCTACATACCATTATCTGCCTTACTTATTAGCATGAAAGACCTGATATGGCCTTCTGGTCCCCTCTGTGACACTCTTTCTTTGATGCCAAGCTTGTCTGTCTGAGTTTTTTACTATGCTCAGGGATTGGCCTGACTTGGAAGTTCTGGTGACCATTGGTCATCTCTCCAAATATCGATTTACAAGTCAAACATTCTAGATCATGTGCATACTGTGCACCATACTGTGCACTTGGCAATGATTCATTTAATTTTTGCAACACTGCAAAAATTTTGAATTGAGAAAAATGAGACTCAGGGAAGACATCACCTGTTTAATTTCACAATGGATAAAAATGGTAGACTTAGGATTCAAATCCCACAGACTGCTGGGAGCAAGCACCAGCATGGGAAGGGCCAAAATGCAATACTACATGCCTTGATCCCATGTCAGGTATCATACAGAAATGGCTACAGGGTCAGGATTGTCACTTAAATGAGAGAGATGGGTTGGATAGGAACTCTGGGGAACTGAGAGGGAAGACCCTATGTATGTGGGGTGGCCACTTATTAGCTCATAGGATTATTACCACTCAGTGTGATCAGAGGAACCCCAATCTAGATTTTATGCAAAATATTAACAACTATTTCAGTTTTTTTTTTAAAAGCACTGCATGGATCAAACACTTCAAGTCCGCTGGCCACCAGATTTTAACTGCTGCCCCACAGTCACAAAAAGAGAAATTGATTGAATGAAGAGCTTGTTAGATCATAGGAAGAGAATGAATATTTACCACATAGTGTGGAAAACATTCCATGGATGTCATGTGCAGTTGAAATAAAGATGTCAGAGTGACAACCAGTTCCCATTGTGTTTCTACTTAGGTAGAAGTAAGGAAGAACTTGAGATATGGCAGAAAGGACTAAGATTAGAAACCAGGATCTGAGGATTTTGAGGCACCAGAATAGTTTACCTTGAGTCAACTTCTTTCTAGATTTTTAAGAATAAGGCAGCCCTATTTTGAGGTATGTGTTAGTCAGTTTATATTATTATTATTATTATTATTATTATTATTATTATTATTATTATTTTGGTCACTGTGACCAGAATAACCAACAAGAATGATTTGGAGAAGGAAAAATTTATTTTGAGTTCATCATTTCAGACATTTAGTCCATGGTGGACTGACTCTTTTGCTCTGGGTCCAAGGTAACACAGGACCTCATGGTGGAAGGGCATGGGGGAGGAGAGCTGTTCCATTCATGGCAGCTAGAAAGCTGCAGAGGCTGGGGGAAGGGATTGCAGGGGAAATTAACCCTTCCAGAGCATGCCCCCAGTGACCCACCTCCTCCAGCCATGCCCCACCTACCTACAGTTTACCACCCAGTTAGTCCATTTAAACTAAGGTGGACTGATTAGGTCATAGCTCTCATAATCCAATCGCTTCTTCATTAATAAAGGAGCTTTGAGAGGACACCTCATATCCAAACCATAATAGTCCCCAACACAGCAATGTCCTGAGGTGAGGTTTTTGGGAAATGCTTGAATCATTAGAACTCTAATCTCATCAGTAGATTAATCCATTTGAAAATGAAATCAGTATCCCAAAGAGATAACTGTGTACCCATGTTCACTGAAGCATTATTTGCAATAGCTGAAATATGGAAGCAACCCAAGTATCTGTTGGCAGATGAATGGATAAATAGTGGTATATGTATAAATGGAATATTACTCAACTTTAAAAAAGAAGGAAATCCTGCCATTTGTATATTGTGGATGAACCTAGAAGACATGATTAGTGAAATACGCCAGGTGCAGAAAGACAAATGCCACATGATCTCACTTATATGTGGAATTCATCAAAGTCAAATTCATGAAACAGAGAATAAAAGGATGATCACCAAGGGTTGGGTCAGGGAAATGGGGAGACGTTGTCTAAAGGGTACAAACTTGTAGCTATCTGATGAGTAGGTTCTGGATATCTAATGTACAGCATGACTGTGGTTAAAATGTACGGCAAACATACGTGAATTTTGCTAAGAGAGTAGATCTTAACCATTCTTGTCACATAAAAAGGGCAACTAAGCAGGTCATGGTGGTACATACCTGTAGTCCCAGCAACTTGGGAGGCTGAGGCAGGAGGATTGAAAGTTTAAGGCCAGTCTCAGCAACTTAGTGAGGCTCTGTCTCAAAATAAAAAATAAAAAGGGCTGGGGATGTGGCTGAGTGGTAAATTGACCCTGGGTTTTCCCATTCATTTCTTGGCTATGTTATGATGCCCAAGTCCCTCACTGAAGTCTGAGCAGATATAAGTGCCATGGACTTGGACCTCCAGTTGCTGGCTGGCTTCTGCTTTTCTTCCTTGGACACTGCCTGCCTCTCTGTGGACTTCTTTGGCTACATCCAGCATATTCCAGATTTCTTTCCTTCTTTGTTCTGATGTCTATTGGAAGGGGCCATGACACAGTGTGCTCCTGGGCAGTCACCTAACCTCTCAGAACTTCACTGATGGAACTGGAGCAATCTGCCTTCTATGGTTCCTATCAGATGTGAACATACGTATATGAAAAGGGATTTTGTTGTTGTTGTCTTGCTTTTTTGGTACTGGGGATTGAACCCAGGAGCCATTAACCACTGAGCCACATCCCAGCCCTTTTTTATATCTTATAGAGAGATAGGATCTTGCTGAGTTGCTTAGAGCCTTGCTAAGTTATTGAGTCTGGCTTTAAACTCATCATCCTCCTGCCTCAGCCTCCCAAACTTCTGGGATTACAGGCATGTGCCACCGTGCCTGGTTTATGAAAGGTTTTTGGAAACCACATAGACATAGGTCAGATTTCTCTTGGCCATCGATATTAAAATATCTATCCTCAATCATATAGTGATTGTGGGTGGGGCAAACATTCATAAGCAATCCATCCTTTCATGACACAGCATGGTCGTCAGGAAGTGGCTGCCCAGCTAAGGACGATGCTCCTCAGTCTCCTTGGCATTTGGTTGGTTAAACGAGTTCTTTTGCTAATAGAATATGAGCAAAAGTGATGAGCATTGCTTCAGAGCCAAGGCAGTTAGGAGCTATGCACCATCTCTAATTTCCTTCCCATCTGCTGCTGAATGAAGAAGGCTCCAAGGCCCCAGAGGCTGGCAGTTACAAAATGAGAGGAAACCGAGTCCCTGAATCATCATGTGGAGGAAAGCCACCTACTGATCGAAAGCCATCCTCACTGGATTTTCACATGAGGAAGAAATAAACTTTCATTTTGCGAAGCCACCGAAATACTGGAGTTGATTTATTATATTGGCTAACAGTGCCCTGAAAATAAGTGAGGCAAAGGGGTGGGGAGGGTGTGGCTCATTCAGTAAAGGGGCTCAAAATGAACACGTGTGCATGAAGGCAGTGCCTTCTGTATACCGAATAACACACTGGCCACAGGGCCAGAGCAGCACAAAGGGGTGTGTGCAATGCTGTGTCAATCAAGGTAGTCAGGCACTTTGTGTGCATGTGCTTGTGCACACACACACACACACACACACACACACAGAGGTTTTGTATATGTTCTAGAATCCCAATGTTAATACCGGAAGCAATTGACTTCAGCGGTCCTCTGTTACTGTGACTGAAGAGGAGAAGGGTTGACTTGAGTCCACAGAGTCGAAGACACTGTGGAAGCTGGTGGCATCTGGGCTGGCACCAGCATCCACGGTGTTCAGTGAGCAGCTTTAGGTTCCTGGGCTGCTCCTGTCAGCCGTCCTCCCTGCTCACTGTGGTTGGTCCCAGCTTCTCTCTTGGCACAGCCTAGCATCTGGATGATCCAGAAAGGACTCCAAAAAAGACAAGAGATGGACGCAAATGGATTTCATGATTTTGCATCGACCATTTATTTGGCTCAAAGGTTCTATTTATTTTCAACTTGGTGGTGGGCAAAAACCAAGACCACCTCTCTGCCTGCTTTTTTAATGCCAATTACTTACAGATCCCACTGTCCCCAGGTGATTGCTTCTATGGCAGGACTTGTGTTCTTGACGCAGCTTTTTTGGTCCCAGTTTTGGCCAGAAGTTTAAATCCAGGCAAAGGCTAAGCACCCTCAATCCAGAGAAAGAAGGTAGAAAGAGCCTTCATCACAAACCACGCCATCACAAACCTCTCCTGGGCCTAAAACGTCCTCAGCGGTACAGGGGACCAGTTAGACCACCTACACTTACTCCACCCCCAGCAACTCTGGTCACTCTGTGACCACACCATATACTGCTTCGTCCTGTGCCTTTGAGCACGTTGTTCCTTTTGTCTGTCCGTCAATACCAAGCCCTCTCACCAGAGTCAATCTCTATTTGTTCTTCCTCCAAGATCCTTCCCCAATGTTACATTCCCTGGGAAGCCTTTCCCAACTCCTCCGGGCTGAGTTACTGTTCCTTTCCAAAGTGTTCCCACAACTTTCTGGTTACACTGCTCTAGGAGCCCTCATGGTGTAGAACTGCCATCTTCCTTTGTACCTTAGTGTTCACAAGCTTCATAAGCTCTTTCCCATTCTGCAGCTTTTGGAAGGGGCAATAGTGATCCCCAGCCCTCCTCTCCTTACCTGAGCTGTTTGGACCAGGAATGGAAATTCAATGCACAACAGTCATATTGTGAATGGAAATTCAATGTCCAACCACCATGACAACCTCCTACAAAGATTTCTGCCTTCTAGAAATGGACTTCTGGGAGTTAGTTTTATTCTCTTAATTGAGAATTTGTGCTCAGATGAGAAAAAGGGAAGTTCCAGTTCACTATGGGAGTGAAGCTGTGAGGTCATGAAGTGGCACTGGGGTTGGTGACTGAGCAGAACTCTATAAGACAAGTGAAACAGGAAGCTCTCTGTGTGAGGCAGAGGAAGAGGATTGGCCCAACAGGCAGAGGGAAACAAGGATGGGAGAGACCATGTTGTTTTGGGGGGGGGGTCAGTTGCCTGGGTTCCTGGGCTCGTGAGGGCCTGGCTGTGCTCCTGCTTTGGGTTCCACAAGATCACGTTGACCCTCCATTTCTCTGAACTACTTTTATGGGTTTCTGCTTCTTCTAACCAAAACAGCCTTCATTAAAAAGAAGGTTTACTTCTCCCTCTGGACTGTGAGTTTCTTATGGTCAGATATCTTACTCTTCTTTGCGTCACCAGAATGTAGATCAATGCATGGAGGCGTCAAAGTACTTTGGTTGAATGAATGGTGAGTGAATGAATGTGGAGTATATGTCTCTTGGAAATAAACATGGAACCCTGGTTTCCTAACTGGAATCCTCCGCCTCTGGGCCTCCCCCTCTATCTCCACAGCCCTTGCTACCTATGTCCTCCAGCTTCTTAAAGTCCAGGTTGTGACAGTTGGTATTTCCCTAAAATGTTTGTGCTTAAAAAATACCGTGTCTGGCACATTGGCACCTGAATGTGATGGGAAATGACACTTTCACCCCAACGCACCTGCTTCAGAAGAAACCCAGGATGACCCCGGACCATTTGCTGAAGAAACATGGAGAGGCAAGCTGTATGTAGAGATATAAGTAGAGCTTTTATTTTTTTTTAAACCAACCCAACATTTCCACTGGCAACTGTCAACAAAGCTTATGACATGAGCACTGTGTCTTTTTTAGTTATTTTTTCTTAAAAAAAGTGTTTAAAATTAAACAGGTGTTTTTTTTTTAATTTATCCCCCCCTTTAGAAAATGTATTTATGTCAATGCAGAAAGCCTAAAGATCCGTGGGCAGTTCTGTGGTGATGTTGTGTGTGTGTTCATTTGTGTGTATGTGTAAGCCAGGTCCTTCCAAAAAGTCATCAGGAAAATGTCCTTAGGGCACGTCAATCTCTTTTTCTATAAACCCAGGCTCCATAGGATTATGGAGACTAAGACTCCTCTCAGGGGGCACGATATACCCCCCAGGCTGGAAAAAACTTCATGAGGTTTGAAAAACAAGCAGGAACATGGGAGAAATGAGGAATTCCAGTTCCTATCTTGTGAAAATGTTTTCAAATGCAGCTTGAGGGCCAGGAGAGGTGGACGGGGCCCCTTGCTGCCTTATAACCCTCAGCCTTGCATCCCTTGAAGAAATCTAGGCAGCCCTTTCCTTATGGCACATTAGGAAGTGAGGGGCTGGTGCAGCTGACATTCCTCAGAAGGCTGACATTTTACATATCATCTTTTTCTTTAAAGATCTCATTGGTTGGACACCTCTCCTCTCCAGCTTCAGATACGAAGTCAGAGATGTTCCAGGAGGCACGCGCCCCTTTTGTTTCCTCAGCTGCCCTTTGGCATCATGTACGATTTCTATTTTTGTTCCATATCACCCACTTGGCGGGTTTTCTTGCAGGAGGATACACACGCAGACATGGACACAGTGAAATATATAGAACTGGAAAGGCATGGACAGGGAAAAGGACAATTGCTTTTTGGTTTTGATTTGATTTCAATGCAAGCAAATAAAGCCCCACCAGCTCTGCACATTGGTGTGGGAGCTCATTTCCACCCAAATACCACCAGTTCTCCAAACATCTCAGAGAAAAAAGGAGATGGGGAACAGGACCTTGCTGGAGCTGAGACAGCTGTGACCCTGTGGAAGCGGGAGGGTGCGTGTCTGAAAATTCATGCCTCCACCTGTCGACTTAGACCTGGGATTCTTGCGTTAGTGACAGCACTTTGTCACTAACTTCAGAAGGAAAAGACAAGACAAAATAAGAAGCAAAACCCAATGGAAAAACGAAAACGGCCACAATAATGATTATGATGAAGAGAGAACCCCAGCCCAGCCACACGGTATGATTCATTTTCAAGCCTCGCCAACTGGATGAGAGAATCGTGACGTATCCCAGTGGACAGACAGGAGAAACCCTGTCCCCAAAGAAACTAGAGGCAAAGGAATAATCAGGAGGTGGAATAGAAGGAGACAGGGTCTGACCTTGGCTGTGGGTCAGGGACATGAGCGGGAGTGAGCGGACAGAGGTGGATTTGTTGCTGTTGTTGGTTTGTATTTAATTAAATACTTTGGAAAGTGGGTGTCTCCTCCGTTCTATGTGATGAAGACGTGCCCTTTCGGTGCACTGCCAGGGCCTAGGTCAGGTGAAGTTCCTGGGGCTCGCGTCCTGATGCTGCCTCTGCAGGGCTGCTCAGCCTGGGAAGGTCACCCTTGGGAAAGTGCCCTTCTCTTGGAAGAAGTCTTTGGCCTGCCCTGCTGGAGGCCTTGTTCTGTGGCTCAGAACCCCTTGATGTAGCAGTAGGCCTCCAGTGTGGCAAAGAGTATGTAGAGGAGCCACAGGCTCACAAAGAGCCACGTCGTGGCAAGCTTGCAGCCACGGGGGCCACCGAGCTCCCCACCCAGGTGGGGCCGCCGTCGGTACAAGAGCACACTGATGCAGACAAATGCAAAGATGGTGAAGAGGGTGACGGAGAAGGCCAGCGTGCCTGCGGACACGTGGAACTCCTGTCCCTGCAGGGCCCAGTAGATGGCGGCCACGGACCAGGCCAGGCCAATACCCAGGAAGACATTGACGGCGTTGCTGCCCGTAACGTTGCCAATGGAGGCGTCAGCATACACGTCCTGGAGGGCGGCGGCTTTGCTGGCGAACGTATCTGGAAAAGGACACAGAAAAACGGGAGCTGGCGGGAGGCTGAGATGTGGAGGCCCTTCTTTAAGTATGCCCCGAAGGCAACTGGGCAGCAAGAGCTTAGGGTCCACTGCCAGCTCTGCCCTTCATGAGCAGCGTGGCCTTGGGCAAGTCCCAGTACTGATCTGGGCTTCCTACCCCTCATTTGAAGAATCCGAAAGATTGCTAAGAGCCACCCAGTCTGATATTTACCAAATGGGTTTATTGTTCTCCTCTGATTACTTTTCATTAAGGGGAGTTAACCATTTCAGATTATCTTCCCAGGGAACTCTGACATCCTGGGAAGCTGCTTAAAGTAGATGTCTGATTGTAATTGTCTGAGTGATGCCACTAAGCTCATGGGTGGCCATTGAATTTCAGGCACCAAGGGCAAGCAGGTGAGCTGTGGACTCAAGGAGGATGGGACTCGGTCTTGGCTGTTAGCATATGGATCACAAAGACTTGAAGGATGTTCGACTTCAGATCTTGGCACAGGTTGTATGCCCAGGAAGGATCGCCAGGGACATCTAGCCCATTACTTTTATTTTGCAAGTAAGGAAAATAAGGGCCAAGGATCTATCCAAGGTCACAAGGGAAGTTAACAAGAAACTTGACCTTCATGTAAGGTCCATACCATTGACCTTCAGCCAAAGAGCATCAGCCAAAGTCAGGCAATTGGATGGGAGGACCACAGCATAACCTTCCCAATGCTCCAAATGCTGTCAGCTGTTTTTTGGTCCAATTTCCAGGACTTGGAAGTGTCTCAAGACACCTCCCTGGCTGGTTTGTCCTCTCCTGGAGAAAGCCCTTTCTTGCCCATGACTTGCATTCGATCCTGTTATTTCTTCTCACATCTATTCTAGCCTCCCCCCCTACCCCCATTACCTGCTCCTTTTCCTCTGATGGTTTAGGTCTCTCAATGCCTGGAGAACAATGATCACAGGGCATTTCATACACTAAACTTTGCCTGTATCATTCATCTAATTCATACATTTCTTCCTTCCCTCCTTCCTCCCTCCCTCCCTCCCTCTCTCTCTCTCTTTTTCTTTCTTTCTTCTTTCTTTCTTTCTTTCTTTCTTTCTTTCTTTTTTTCTTTCTTTCTTTCTTTCTTTCTTTCTTTCTTTTGCCAAGAATTGAATCTAGGGGTGCTTAACCACTAAGCCACATCCCAGTCCTTTTATTTATTTATTTTTTGAGACAGGGCCTTGCTAAGTTGCCTAGGGTCTTACTAAGTTGCTGAGGCTAGCTTTGAACTTGTGATCCTCTTGCCTCACCCTTCTGAGCCACTGGGATTACAGGCATGCACCACCATGCCCAGCTCTAATTCCTTGTCACTCAATTTATTTCCATGATAGCCAAACCTCTTACATCAGTAATAATCCCATGGTTTGGGCTGGGGTTTGAGGAAGAGGTTTTCCCAAAGTGTGACATAGCTTCAGTTACTCTCCAGGAGAGTAAGTTTTCTTGGTGCAGAGAGGGTTTCCCTTGGTCCAGCCAGCAGATTCCTGCCCACTGAGATTCAGCCTTACCCTCGCATAGGAGGGCGTCCTCTGCTTCTCCCTAGGGCAGTTGAAGCTGACAGGAATTCAGGGTTCAAATGCCCTGGAGGCCCCAACTAAATTGTGTAAGGCTCCTGGTCCAATGCATCCCTCTGCACCTGTGAACTCCTGCTTCTCATTCAGGCCCAGCTTCTAGATGATTTCCCTTGGAAGCCATCCCTGACCCCAGCCTAGCCCAAGTCTCCCTGGTTTATCGCTTTCTCTTCATAGCATCATTGAGATGATTTTACTTGAATGTAGTCTCCTTTACCTGGATTATAAAACTTGGGTTGGAAAAGGAAACATCTGTTATGGTTTGTGTGTAAGGTGTCCCCTAAAAGCTCATGTGTGAGACAACATGAGAGGATTCAGAGAGGGTAATGATTAGGTTGTTAGAGCCTTAACCCAATCAGTGAATTAATCCCCCTGATGGGATTAACTGAGTGGTAACTGGAGGCAGGTGGGGTGTGGCTGGAGGAGGTGGGGCATTCGGGGTGTGACTTTGGGGTATAGATTTGTATCAACCAGTGGAATCTCTCTCTCTGCTTCCTGATCATCCTCCCAGCCCCTTTTCTCCACCATACTCTTCTGCCATGTTATTCTGCCTCATCTGGAGCCCCAAGGACTGGAGCCAGCTGTCTATGACTGAGACCTCTGAAACCATGAGCCCCTAAATAAAATTTTCCTCCTCTACAATTGTACTGGTCAGATCTTTTAGTCACAGCAGCAAAAAAGCTAACTAAAACATCTGTCATGTCTCTCAAAACACTCCCAGCAATTAGCACTATACTGTATCAGGCATAGTGGAGCTCAGTAAATATTTGTCTAATAAATGAATTAATGACACCTACTCTTGCTAGTCTTTGGGTATTTAGAAGAAAATAAACAGTATGCAATTCATCATATGAAAGGACAAATCTCACTGAGCTTCCTCTGTCTGTCCTGTTAGGAGGCACTTTGTACTCACAGGTGTCCTTACAAACAGAGGAGGCCAAGAACTCTTGTGGGCATTTCTGTTGTGACATTTTTAGGCAGGTTGATCTCTCAGAGACTGCCAGGGGTAAATCAAAAAACAGTGTCTACATTCTTTGAATTACATTGTTGGTGCCCATTTAATATAATGTAGAGATTAAGAAATTTGGTCCACTTACTTGGGCAGGTAGTTTAAACTCTTTGGACCTCAGTTTCCTCATCTGTTATGTGGGGATAATAACTTTCCTATTTAATAAGGTTTTGGTGAGCATTGCAGGGATGTAGATTTTTTAGTATACGTGGTGCCTGCCATGTCAAAAGTGCTCAGAAATGTTAGACATACTTGTTAATAGTATCATTTATCCCCTTGATTGAATTTTGTGCATTGTAGGAGCAGAGGCTCTGTTAGGCTCAGATCTGAGATGACAAATAAGATGAGGCAGAGCCCAGGGATCCCCCTGTGCAGACTCAAGCCCTCTCTCTCACCTGGCACAGAGGTGCCAAATGCCACGAAGACAACAGCTGTGACTGAATCCTTGAGACCAATCGTGCAGCCGAAGTGGGAGGCCAGGTCCCCAATGATGGCGGTAAGCATGCCGATGATGAGGATGGAGACGACGAAGCAGGCCCAGCCGTGGCAATACTCTGTTGGTGGCACACAGGCAAACAGCACCTTCCAGAAGACTGTTAGGAAGTGCATGACGTAGTCAAAGCAGGATGGCAGCCTCTCCTCCCCTGATTCATCTTCATCCTCATCCCCTGCTGGAGATGAGATAAACAGGTCCAAGAAAGGACAGTGAGTGAGATCAGATCTTCATTCATGAAAAATCAAGTCCATCCCACATTACAGGGATCATTGACCAGAGGGGGTCTCTAGCTGTCTCTGGGCATCTGGTGAGACACAGGGTGTGGGCATCAGAAAACAGCTAGGAGGTGGGAAACAATCATTTGGTTGTCATTTGGTTGTCAGTTTGGTTGCAGGGCACAAAGTGAGACTGGGAGAAAGAGCAAGGGAACAGGGAAGAGAAGAGACAAAGAGATTAGCAGGTGGGAGAACATGAGAAGGACGAGGCCATGGAAGAGGAGGAAAGGAGGATGGAGAGGGCTACATTTGATTGCCTAGGCACAGAAAACAAAACGGGCTGTGTGCTCACTCTTCACTTGATGCCAGTGATGCTCTTCTCAAATTATCTGGACGGACTGCTGTGATAAACATCGTAAGTCTGGTCATTATCCATCCTCAGATGGATGGCGGTCATTCCAGATCATGCAGGTATACCAGAGAGTCAGTACCATTTTCCAAACACCCCATGGGACAGAGCAGGGATGCGCCCGTTGTCTTTGCCAGGAAACTTGAGCAGAGTTGCCCATTCAGCATCTCAGAAGAGGATGTGCTCTTGCATCCTAGTTCCTGGTCAAGGGCACCCGGTTATGTTTTGGCATAATGGGTAGAAGCTGGGTTTCTAAAGAGCATCAGTCAGGATCAGGGTTCTAATTCCAGCTTTGCCATAAAGAAAATCTGTAACTAGTGTATTATCTATTGTTTTTGAACCTCAGATCCTGCATTGGTAAAAGGAGAAGGGCAGATTATGTGGACTACATTCTGTTTACTGTCTCTTGAGGGGCACTGTCAGGTCATCAGAGGGGGCAATGGAAGGATCCATGTGAAAGTAGGGCAGCAGCAGCAGCAGCAAACCTTTCTTCCTGGCTGTACTTTTGCTCTGGCTCTGGGGCCTTGGGGATGTGACCCTGTGGGTTGCTATGACAACAAAACCTCCTGAAAAAAGACAAGGCCAGTAGTGCTCAGAAGTACAAAGAGGCCTCAGTGATGCTGAGAGGCAGTATAGGGGTGGTTGGAAGACTCTGTTCATTCCCATTCTAGTGCATCTGCAGGCTTCTGGGACTCCTGGCTAGGCCGTGGGTCACTGCAGAGGTATCTGTCAGTCAATGCCAGGGTAGAGGTTTGAAATCATCCAGGTGGAGATTTGTTAGAGAGTCAATGTAAATTGTTTTGAAAAATCCTGATCCCTATCTTGCTAAATCTGAAGTGTCCTTCATTTTATAGGAAAGGGAGGTCAAGTTAATGAGAAGAGGGAATGATGGAAATGATAATTTATTGTATACTTGTTTTGTATCTGACTTTGTATTTTTCTACTTTTCTGAGAAAAGTAGTGATAGTTCCCTTTTGGAAGGAGAACATTGAGGGCAGAGAGGATACTTGCTCAGGTCCGTGTGGGAGGACTAGGATTTGAGGCCAGACATAACCATACTCTTTTAGTTCCGTCACAATCCTCTTCCAATGTGACCCAGTGAGACAGTTGAATACCCAGGACCAGGATGGGAAGATGGGATGCGGAGCCCTCCCAGAAACTGGTGAGCCACAGGTGGTGCCATGTTCCTGCTTCTCACAGGTTGCCTGCATCTCCCAGCAAGGCCATTTGGAGACCCTTCTTACCTGCACTGACAGTGATGGCCTCCATGAACTGGTCCCTCCAGGAGTGGGTCCCCACAACCAAGGCCAGGTTTGTCTTCTTGATCAGTTTGTCCACTGTAGTCTGTCAAGGAGAGAAAAGCTTGGAATCATGAGGTTAGAGTGCCCAGAACCAAGGAGAAGCCTGCTGCTTCAGACGAATGAAAGATGCCCTGCATTCTGGGGGTTCTGGAAGTTACGAATGGAGGACCTTGGTTCATATCCTCTGGGACAATCCTCTACTTGCCTTTTTCTTTTCTTTCTTTTTTTTTTGGTTATGACTCCTGACATTGGATATTTATAATGATATAATAGAGAATAAAGTCTGATGTCAAAAAAACTTGCCTTACATTACTGAATTTTAGTATCTTTGTTTTAAAAATACAATTAAACAATCATGAGGATACATCTATGGTCTTCCTAGCCATTTATTCCATATTCTTTATTATTATTTTTCTCACAATATTTCTAGCACTGTTTGTTCCAGGTTATAAACAGGGAAAAAAGAGACCTGGGGTGGGTAAGTGATTGGTTCAGCTTCGACTTCACATATTCAGTCGTGAAACTGTAGCAGAACCCCAGGTCTTCTGCCCCCCTTCTGATTAATCTATTATTGAATTAGACTTCACTGACAGCCTGACCTTGAACTCATAGGACTCTTCAATGATGACCTCTAGTTTGGGGTGTTCACCCAATATTGGCTTTCCCATCTCTGCTATTCTCTTGGCTTCCTCTTCCTCCATAGTCAGCTTCCTGTCTGTCACCTCTGCAAAAAAGAAAATCAAAGTAGCTTTACCATCTCTTCCATTTCCTGGAAATTTAAAGCTCAGCATATTAGACATGAGTAATGGGTACAAAACAAATAGCTCTTGAGAATGGGGACTTTGTGCCTTTTCAGTGCCCCTTTCTATGTAGTGCCAAACACTTTATGACCATTAGGCCATGAGAGGGTTCTTGTAGGCTTGAATAAGAAGTCATTTTTAAAATACCTGTGTGGGCAACGTGATGCAAAGACCTGAGAAATTGCATCAAGAGAAGTCCCCAAGTAATTCAGTGTGATGTTGGGGAGCTAGAAAGAAAAGTTGAATTCTTGACACTTGACTATTTTGAACTGTTGGGCCTGTTTAACTTCATATTAGAATTCTTGGAGGCAAAGTTATTCCAAGGGAACATCTGCTGGTCCACATCAACATCTGTTCCAACATCGCGGAGGCTATTCCCTCTAGAAAGGAGAAAGGGGGATGTTTCCAGTATATCTACATTTTGTACAAGAGACTATTGTCCTCATGATAAGAAACTTGGAAGATTTCCCCCTAATGTCATGGTGTTCCAATGAATGGTTCCCAGTATTTCTATACAAATCAGGCATATTTCTTCTGGAACACAAATACTTCTTCAAACATAAAATAAAGTTCTTCCTTTACTTCCTCTGGAGGCATTCTCTGTGTCCCTCAGCATCTTGACTCATTTACCAATCTCATGTTGTACACTTGGACATTTTTTCTGCTTTGCCTGATGAGTCCATTTTAAGACTGCTTCACCATGAAGACATGTTTTCTGGATTAGAGTGAAATAGAGATTGAATCTTTTTATTCCCCTTTGATTAGAAAATCACTCTTGGTGGCCTGTTTCTTTCAAAGCTCATTTAAACATCTTCCCATCCAAGTCCACATTCTCACATGCAATTAATTCTTTTATTTGGCTCCTTAATTGCTTTCATTCCACACAGTGAACCTCCCAGGGGAATTCACTAGTCCTTGGATAATCCAAGGACTAGATAGTCCAAGGACCAGATGGGTCAGAGGCCAAGAAGGTCTTTGTTTTCTCTCTCGCTGGGGAATTGGTGAAGCAAGGGGAGGGGCAAGGCTCAAGTTCTTGAGGTTGCAATGAACAGAATTCAAGGAAAAGACCATAAGCCAAGAGTGTAGGTTACTAACAGAAAGCCTTGTATTTTATATAACTTCATTTTTATTTTTATTTTTTGGTTGACATGGTATCAGAATACACAGGCTCTGATTTCTGCACTTGTTGTTTTACTATTGTCCCTGGCACCAAACTTAAAAAGTAATCCCACAACTGTGTGGGAGCTGTCCGTGGTGCTAACCCACTCTTGTGCTGGTGGCCATCTTTGGAAACAATTATTTCTCACGGATGTATGTCCTTTGTATATTTCCAAGTCAGAAAGTACCTGCTAGCATTCTAACTTCATTTAATTCATCGATTCTGGTTCTCTGATTAGTTAATTCTGAAGGTAAGTCTGTGTGCATCTGGGATTCTGGCTATGCACAAGGCCAGCAATCCTAGAAATCAGACTGCAAGACACTCTGGGTAAAAGCCCTTAGAAAAAACATACAGATTCATTCAAAGAATGGAATAGTCTTTTCCTCTTCTTTCAGGTTTTGGCACCATATCATGATGCCTATCTTAGCAGTGACAGTGTTATCCCCCCACTCCCTCCCCAGTCCCCCCATGTCATACTTTTACATGTGCCACAAGAACTTTTACCAATATAATGAGCTCTCCAGTGACATATAAATGTACCTGTCTAACCCCTTGTCCAGCTATCAATCTAGCCCTGTATCCATCTGGCATGATATTCATCTACCTACTGACCTGTCCACCCCTGTGGTGACAGCCAGTTTTTCCATCTAGCTTTCAGCAAAAATCTTTTTGACAAATAACCAATGCTTTATCTTTAGGTCTCCTACAACCCCACAGAGGCTCTCTGTATTTATCTGTTAATTGATTGATTCACATGCCTTTATATAAACTCTGATTTTGCATCTTGGCTTGGCAGCAATTTCTGCCTTTTTCTATTTTAGTAATAGTCATTGCTTTCAATTCAAATCCAGTTAATTTCTTGAGAGAATGTTAAGTCTCCAACTTAAAAGACTATAGTGAGTCTGATTACTTGTTGATGGGACTCCTCAGAATTTCAAGTAAAGAAAATAAATGACAGGTTATCTTGATATACAGACTGACTAAACAAACTCTCAGCTCTAGGAATAGATAAAAAGAGAGATGGGAAGAGAAAGAGAGAGAAAAGAATGAATATAAATAAGACAGAAGATTGGACAAATACTGCAAGAACAAAGAACTTGCCAGGCCAGACAAGGTTGTGAATACTCTGCAGGTATCCTCACAAAGAAGTGGAGTGATGAAGCAGGGTGTCACGCCCAAGACCCGGGGCCCTGAGCTTGGTGGGCAGCTCAGGATGAACACATTGACTCTGTGTCTAATGCCACCAGACATTTTAATCACATCAGTCTGTCCTCCCAGGAAAATAAAAATTAGAATTTGAGTTTTCTAGTGAATTCAAAGCCTCTTCGAGGGCTTCTAAATTAAAAGATTTATGGATAGAAAAATGCAGAAAAAGTGCCCCCACAATTTTAGCTTCCAGTGACATTTGAAAGTATGTTAAAAGTATAAAGAAGCTTAAGTTAAATCACAATCTTTGTTGTATGCATATGTGTGTGGGGGTAGAGGCAAGAGCTGGATCAGACAAATCTAAGTATCTCCTCATGCAAGAGGATGAACGAAATGGAGAAGACCCAATGTTATGAGATCAATCCCCTAGGAGAAGAGTGAAAAATACTCTGTTGGGCATGACCCTTGTCCCGTTGTTACAAGAGGGAAGCAAAAAGTCAAGGAAACTGGAGCAATTTTTTTTCCACCAAAAGGAAAGTATAAGCATTACCTACATTTGATGTTTAGGCTCCAAGGAGGCAAATGTCCTTACTATGTACATGGCCTCCTCCTAAGCCCAGGGCATAGCCTGTAGGTGACTATGCCTATGAACTCTGTAAGATGCTTTTCATCTTAAATGACCTTAAAGTTTTCTCTGTTCAAAGAACAGATGAGATGTAAGATAATCTTTAAAAATACATTGAAACTGTCTTGCAGAGCCCATTCTGCCTGCCTCAAGGTTATAGCATTGCCAGATATGGGAAAATGCTTTCCTATCTGCTCATAAAGTTGGATGTTTGTGAATGGTTTCCACTCACACCAGCATACTCTCAAAGTAGTTGTATGCCGTACAGAGAATCTAGATGCTCCATGAGAATCTCCCCAGAATAAATTCTCTAAAATGTCTATGTCTAGCCAAAACACTCTGCCCACTTCCCTTCTCGTTGTTCATGGTACATGTGACTTTAAGGATCAATGACAAATGCATCAAAACTCTCATAATTTAGGTCTCAGCTATGATGAGATAGAAGATCTCCAGGATCAGTAAAATTTCAAGTTATTTATAAAAATTGCTGCTTTTGATTATTTCCTTCTGGATCCCTGGGATCAGTATTCACTTTTAAATCTCATTACAACCTTATTAGAAGATTCCAGGTTTGACTTTCACCCTCTCTTCCCTAACATCCTGAGATAGAGATGAATTAAGGTGTACAAGTCTATGAGCCACCATCTCCTTGGTAGTTTTCTCTTTCTGGTCCCAGAGAAGATTAGCTATGCATTTACCCACATTTCTGTCCTGACAGAAATGATGCACATGGAATTGTCTACTTCCTCACAATTACTTCATGAGGGGAAATAAATCTCCCATTCCTTAGGAGAACTGGCCAGGTTCACTTGAGCCTGTGGTTCCTATTAAGTAAATCAAAGAATATTGATCTTAAACCAAGTAAGGGCACTGGCAAGAAGTGGGAAAGAGGGGAAAGACACCTCTTACCTGGAGATAACAGGAGCGCTGTTTGCAAATGGGTACCAGACAAAGGAGGAAAGAAAAGGAAAGAACATTAAGGTCCCATCTTGAAAGCATCCCCAGACTTTGTGGTTGCTGGCAGCATCAGAAAAGCAATGAGCTTAGTAGTTGAGAGCTGAGGAACACATGCAAAAAAGCAGCACTTGGAGCATGCGCAGCAGGAGCAGCAGCAAGAGGTGTGAGCAGCTGGAAAGGCTGCCGAGCAGTTAAGAGAGTTATCCCCACGCCTTCCCTGCAACCTTGAGAGCTAGGGATGGAGGAATGGGGGAGCCAAATGGGAGGAACAGAGACTGAGTAGGTCACTTGTGATCCATTCTGAAAAGAAGTGAGAATCCAGTTATCATGAAAACTAGGTTGATTACAATCTGCTAGAGTAGCTGGCTCATCAATGGTATGTCCATAGGGCTTGAGAGGGAGCTCAGGGCACCAGCTGGTGGGGTGCAAGAGTGCCCTGGTGCCTGTTTTTATCACTTCTATTCCTAGTCTTACAACCAGACTATGCTCTGTTCTCCAGTTCCCACAGATTTCTATGGCCACAAAGTGCATCCTAGCTACCATGTGGGTCGAACTTTGATTTCTCCTAAAAGAATGACTTAGTGAAAAGGTAAGTCCTGCAGAAAGTTTTCCTGAAATGGTTTGTCTTTTTTATAGATATATCCTGCAGGTTAGGGTCAGGGACATGGACTCCTTTCATTTTCTGTCACCTGTGCCTATCAAAGTCCTTGCACCTAATAGTGTTCAATAAAGGTATGTTTTTTACTATCTATTTTTGCAATCATCTTTTCCATAGATGCTGCACCTATGGGTGGTGGTCTTCTTTTTTCCAGCAAGAGCAGGTGAAATCAGAGTCCATATATTCTGGAGCAGAGAGACTATCATATTAAGAGCTATACATAGAAGGGAGATGGCAAATGCAAGGTCCCTAGATGGACAGGGAGACTGAGTCAAGACATAACCAACACAAGTTGCCCTTAATCTCTGAATTTATATTCTTTGCATTTATAACATTTATCTGAATTTGTAGCATAGTACTTATGCTAAATTCTTTTAGACTTCATCATTTCTCCAAAAAATCTTGTGACATACCATACTTTCATTTTGATGGTGTCTTAGTAAAGCCCCTCACTACTTGGTGCTCGTCAGATAAGTCTGGAAACATCCTTCCATGTATCCCTAGAGCAGAGCATGATTGGTGGAATGAGGTGTGTGTGTGTGTGTGTGTGTGTGTGTGCGCGCGTGTGCGTGCACATGCGGTGGAGGGGGGTTGTGACTTATGTTATCTTGGAATTTCTAGGAATGTAACTCAGGCCTGGGATCCATCGTCCCATATTCACAACCACTGAAGACATGTGGACTCAGAATCTGCACAGCATGTAAATAGCAACCTGCTCTTCCTGGTATCTTCCATCTAGAATTCCAAAGAAGTAATGGATCAATGCCTATCCTCACTTCATTGAGATAGAGAACAAGAGAGCTTGTTTATTTTGCTCCTTCCATGGGTTTGCCTGAAAGAGAGCCTCCTGGCCCCTGAGTTTCAGTGAAAGTTGAAGATCCCAATACATTAGTGCACCCAAGCAGGACACACCAGGGAATTTCTTCCAAAAAGGTCCCAATGCCCTGATGTTCACTCAGATGTCCATTCCAACCCAGGCTCATTCCTAGAGCACTGAGAAGGCCTGTTGTCAGCTAGAATTGCATCATTCTCTGGCCATTGTCTGCAGGAATCTGAGACTTCCCATTAAACAGCTACAGATGGGTCTGTGAGATCCAGGAAGGCCAACTTTGAGTGATGCAATACCTCAAGGGTGCCTTTCCTGATGCTGCTGATGAGAGAAGCTGGAGCTGAATTTTCCCCTGTATTGGCCACCAGGGTCATGTTCAGAGTCATTTATCCCTGCTCATATACTCCAGGGACAAGCTGAAAAGAATATAGCTCTGTGAGTAATTAGGAAGCATATGGGGCATTTGTCAGGGTCCCCCTACATTTGGAAGAGGAGAAACAAAAAGACCCAGGTATTGGGTGATAGTGTTTTCCTTCCCCTTCTGAGACTTCTCGCATTCAGGTCTAGGCCCAGCAGCCCTGATGCTGCTGCTCACTGCTGCTCTCAGAAACCTGCTTCTGGACTCCGGGACTTATTCCACTCCAGGGCAACTGTGTTTCCTATTTATCCTTCCTTCTTTCTCTACCCCAGATTGTTCAGAGCTTATAATATCACTTCTGAAGTCTGTTTTGTTTGCCAAGAATAGAGTCTTCTATTTCAAATCCTTTATTTTAAAAAATGCAATAGTCATTTTGACCATGCGGAGAGTATGTCGTTCTAAATGCCCAGGACTCTCCCATGCAGCTGTGATAATGAAAAGCAATTTCCACTGTACTGTCTCTCACTCTGAGAGCAGCAGGGAATTCTGCAAATCAGTATGGGTTTTCATTCGATTCTGAGTCTAGACAATCTGGTTTTATGACCTTTCACTTTATGGTGGTCTGATGCCAATATATAAGAAGAATGGAAAAAAAAAAAAAAAGAAAATTAACCCCCTAGACCATAGGACAGGAGGCTGGGAAATTGACAAATTTTTTATTGTCTGCTTCCATCCTGGCATCTTGGTCACTGGGAAGATTTGGGGGTGCATTCCACAAAGAGCTTGCTAAAATCTTTGCCTTCTCACCTATTCTCTCCCCCAGGACTCGGTTTCACTAGGGCTTTGCTGATAACTGACAAAGAATCCAGTATAAAAAGGAAAGGTATCCTCAAATGGGGAGTAGCCAAGGTATTTGCATTTGGCCAGTTCTCTGGAGAGCAGAAGGCCTATCTTAGGTCACTTTCTGTCTTGTAGTTGGTAGAGGCTTTAGGGGAGGTAAAAAAGAAGACTTTTTTTTTTACTGTTAAAACAAAGGTATAGAAGGACTTCAATTCTTCCCTCCTGTCCGGAGCCTCTACCTTCCTTCCAGCTTCCCTGTGTGATTCTGTTGGCTGCTTTTACTTGCATCTAAGTAGCTGGGACTGTAGAAATTGATGACATCAGCTTACAATGGCCTCAGGTATCTACTGATTCCAACCAATCATGAAGATGTGGAATAAATGCACAAGGGAGGTGAGAATGAGGTAGGGTAGGTGCTGAGACAACTTCTGAGAATCTCTTTGGTGACAGAAACTGGAAGATTGGCTGAAATACAGTTGAAAGGCACAAGAGATGCTTTCTCTCTCCCAGCATCCTTTGGAAGTCAGCTGATGGCAGCATCTTATCAGGTATCAAGAAGAAGATGAGCTCTGGAAGATCCAGAGGGTTTCTGCCTATGCAGCACCAAATGTGTCCAAACCAGGATGGCACAGGATTGGTTAGTTCTGCTGATAGTCCCCAGAATATGAAAAGAACTGACCAATCAGAGGTTTAAGAAGAGCTATAGAGGAGACTTTGGAAGTGTTGTTGCCCAGCCTCTTAGGTCTGTTGGCTTCTTGCGGCTCCTTGTCACATGAATATGAAATATTTGCAAAATGATTGTCCTTTCGAACAGGTGCATTTCACTGCTCCATCTCCCAGCAGCATCTCTTTCCTGAAGGGGAGTGTGGAGGCCCTCCTCTTGGTATTTCCCAAGAGCACTCTTACTCCTTGCCACATCTATTTCTCCAATGCTTTCACAGGAGTAGCTTCAATCATTTTCTTCAAGGGGAGAAGTCTTTCCTTACATCTACCCTGGTTGCAACATAAGCAGCCCCTTAGGGATGAACCACTGGCAGGTATGCTGAGGTGCATGTCCTGAGGACAGGAGGAAGGGGGCCACTTCTCTAGTGTGGGATGAGAGTTATTTGAGGGATCTAAGCAGTATCCTCACTTGTGGATGCCAAGCAAAGGCAGGTGTGCACGAACCATCCATTAGCTTCTTCAATAGCTATCTCTCAGAAACCAGCAGCAGCGGAAACTACACCATTAAGAGTCCCTTCAATTGGCAAACCCATAATCAATTCTCAGGGCCTGCTCAGTGTCAGTTCATTTCCAGGACCTACTGGCTAGGGGAATTTTCACACCTGGACTTACTTCTTTTCTCTGCAGATTATCAATCTTTTGTAAATTTTTTAATTTTTTGCTTTAAAGCTTATATTATCCCAAAGTAACCTGAGTGAGGTACCCTACCTTGGGCCACGAAGAGGGGTAGCATGGGGTGGATAGGATGCTGAGGGGAGGAAGAGTAGCTCAGGATTCCAGGTTGCAGGACCGCCTCAGGAGCCAGCTCTCTCTCAGAGGGCACTCAGAAGCCTCTGACAACTGGTATACCTCCCCATGCCACCATTGACCCAACTGGAAAATAGCCAGATGACACACTTACCTCCATGAAGGGCAGAGGGGCCCATGGGCCACTCTTGCAAGTGAATAGCCTGCCAAGCATTCAATAGAGGTCGAGGAATGCAGCAGAAAACTGTCAAAGCATCATGGCAACATGAGCCCCCACCCCCATCCCCAACCTTCCCACATTCAATCCTGGCTAGAGAGTGAGGGGTGGCAGGGTGAGAAGGCAGGGAGGGGGCACAGGCAGGCAGCACATCACATTCCTTTCTTTTTCTTCTCCTCCCCACCCATCAGGGAGTCTTCCCAATCACAGGCTACGGTAAGGGGTGGGGTGCAGGGGGCAGTGGTAACTGGGTGAGTACAGTAACACACAGAAGTAACTCATTAGGGTAATGAGGAGTCGAGGCTGCAGTGCTGCCCAGAGGGCGGGAAAGGAGGACTTTGGAGATCAACTATGGCTAAGAAGGCAGAGATGATACCGAAACAGGGTGAGAGCGAGAATACAGGAGGGAAAAGAATTTAAAAGTCCACTAGTCAAAAGGAGAAAGGAGGAGGAGAAGGGAAGAAATGGGGAGGGGGGGATAAAAATAGAGTTGCTTTTTTCTTTTTGATTATTATTATTTTTTTTAATTTTCTTGCATTTTTGGTTTGTTGTTGTTGCTTTGTTTTTAAAGAATCTCACACCTGATATTCCACGTTCCATCCATTTCGGTTCACCAAGGGCAATGAAGAAATTCTCTTGCCTTTCGTATTCCTCCTCATCTACTATTTTAACCCTTATGGTTTTCCTGTAGGGACAACAAGAGAGAGAGTGTGTCGACTGGGTGGGCAGGTTGGTCGGTCACCTGGAGCATAGCCTTTAAAATCATTCCCCAACACTCTTGGCACATGCAGCCCCGTCCCACCACGGTGGCCTTAGATAGGACTATGGTGGATTGTGTGGTTCTTGTATAAAAAATGGTCTTGGCTTTTCTTGTCTCCTTGATCACGGTCGTTCTTGTGGGAAAGGGAGCCAGGAGGCCAGGACAGGCGGGCAAAGGGAGGGAACCAGGAGGACAGGAAGGAAATGGGGAGGGAGACTGGGGACGATGGTGGGGAGGAGTCCTTTCAGGTCCTGCCAAGGGTTAGTAGGAGGTGAGTGGGGCAGCACATTCCACAGGGTGTCACATGGTCACAGTGCCATTTCTTTTAGGCAGCAGGCCAACCACCTGCCTGCTGGGATGACCCAGAACCTTCCACAATAGCAAATGCAGCCGTGGAACCCAGGGCTTGTGTCCATACCCGCTTCTCACATGAATCTTTTAAAGAAAAATTTAAAAGGAAAGTGTTTATGCAGAAGGGAGAGAGAGAGCAAGGGGAAAGAAGGGAGGCAGAAGTCCACGGTCTTCCTCATTCATTCTCTGATATGGACTTCTGCCATGAGGTGGAAACCAGAATAAATAAATATTAACCACGATACGATACAGGAATCCATTATATTTACGCCTCTGTTGCATGGGGGGGCTAGTCCCAAGTCTGTTCCTGCATGCTGATTAACTTGGGTTTGAGACATAGGGTGGTGAGGTTCCTGTTCATCTCTGGCTCTCTTAATGAGGCCTGGTGTCTTTTACAGGCATATTACTCAGGGAAGCAAACTTTCTTGAAAGTCATTATCCTACAAGGACTGGCTGAGGCTAGCTCAGGCTCACCATCACCTGGAGAGGTAAGGTGTGTCTGTGTAGCTTCTCCTGGTCCTTCATGGAACCACGATGGTGGTTAGCAGGTCCCATCAGTGAGCTGGAATTGTTATTTTCTGGGTTTATTTTGGGGAGAGGGGCAGTTGGCTGGGACCTGAATGCTCTCAAATTGCAAAGAGAATGAATGAATGAATGACAGCTTAGATATGTCCTCAGATCCTCTAATGGTCCTATGATATTCTAAAGACATGCCCTGCTTTGCTACCAGTAAAGTAGTAAATTTATCTGAGCTGTTTTTTGGGACCCAGCACTTGCTGTGCGTGTGTGTATGAATGCATGTGTGTGTTTCAAAAGTACATTTTTTGGACACCATTTTATACCTTGCTCAGTGAATCAAAGACAAAACTGACTGTGTTGAGCCATTTGGGGTGATTTCTCTCTTTTCCTTGGATATGTGGTCCTTGGACAATCTGTAAGATGTGAGACTGTTTTTTGGCCCCAGAGACTTTGCTATGGGAAGAGAATGAGGAGCTATATACCCATGAACCTGGCCCAGAGGGACATGACTGATGGCTTGGCCAAAGAACATTGCCTCCCAATCTAGTAGCTGCCTCCTCCATAGTATGGTCTAGATGGAAAGGAGTTCCTGATCTGCTTAATGGAGGCCATGGGATATACAGGGTCATGTAAGTTGAAGGGGAAGGGCTCTGTGCACTTGGAGAAGTTCCATGGACTTTTTGGAGAAGCTTCCCCACAGATCAGAATCTTCTCTCCCACTATTCCAACTCTGCCTGCACACCCAGCTACTCTGAATGGGAAAGTAGAGTAAGGCAGGCAGATCTTTGACTGAGACTGGTACTTCCAGCTCAGTCAAGGTCCAGGAGAAAACTAAACCTTGATAGTGGGATGTGGCAAGTCCGACGGTTCGAGACCTGCTTTGGGAGTGGAATGAACGATGATCCAAATACATTGATCTCACCTTCTTGGGACTCTATGCTCAGCCCTGAGAATAACCGCCCTCGTCAATCTGTGCTGAGTCTCTTTCCTTCTGCGGTCTCCTGCCCGTTGCTGTGTGGCAGCCCTTTCTCTTTCCTGTACCCTGAGTCATTGAGGAGAAGCTGTGAATCCACATTCCATGTTCCTGGGGCTTGGGTGGTGGTCTCTCTCTCTCCCTCCCTCTCCTCATCCCAGATAAATTGCCATTGGTTCTTGAGCATCCCTTTTCTGGATACCATGTGACAAGTTGGCAGGTGTTAGGAGAGCGCTGGGAGCAGAGAGAGGACAGAGGAGAGGGAGAAGTGAGGAGAGAGCAGGAGAAGAAGAAACAGGGAAAGTGATGCAGACAAGTAGAAGAAAGAAAAGGAAGAGGAGAGAAACGGGTTGGAGAAAGGAAGAAAGAGGAGAGAAGAATGTTAATGTTAGCGTGGAGGACAGGGTACTACACCTTTCTGAAAACTCATATCCACCATGCGGGGGCCCATCATCTGAATGAAGTAATTCTTGTTTTTCTCATACGCCTCATCATCAATTACCTTGATGTGAATCGTTTTGCTGTGGATGGAAAAATAAGTATCATAAGCCAGGAGCTGAGTGGGGGTGAGCCAACCAGGAGAAAAAACAGGAAGAGAAGGCAACGGCAAAAGGATTCAGAGAAGTTCAAGTCCACCCCAACACCACAGAGGTGGCAGCATGGAGGAGAACGGCTGCCCGGGACCCCCTCCAGCCTCAGTGGGTTCTTCCTGTGCTTCACACATAGCTTCACAATATGACTATACTCAAAGACTGGAGGGAGCTCAGGCTTCATGGCCAAGGGTTCTGGGTTCTAATTGTGGATATGCTGTGTGATCTCAATTTTTTTTTGTGGGGGGGGTACCAGGGATTGAACCCAGGGGCACTTAACCACTGAGCCACATCCCCAGCCCTTTTTATTTTTTTAAATTTTGAGTCAAGGTCTCGCTAAATTGCTTAGGGCCTCACTAAATTGCTGAGGTTGACTTTGAAATTGTGATTTTCCTGCCTCAGCCTCCCTAGCCTCTGGGATTACAGGTATGCCCCACCAGGCCTGGCTCACATGAATAATTTAACTGATGTACAAACAGGGTGAACAATGATTACACCATCCCTGGACAACTGTGAGCAATTGAATAATACACAGGAGATATGTTCTAAGACCCCAGTGGATACCTGGAACCATGGATAGTACCGAACCTTCTATATGCTATGCTTTTTCTCCCTATGAATACCGATGACAAAGATTAATTTATAAGTTAGGCACAACAAAAGATTAACAAGAACTAGTAATAAGACAATTATAACAGTATAATAAAAGTCATTTAAAACTTATGAATTGTTTTTTTTTCTGGAGTTTTCCCTTTGATATTTTAGGACTGCAGTTGATGGCAGGTGACCGAAACCATTGATAAGAGGGGGACTATTGTAGATCCACAAAGGCTCAGGCCTTAGCACCCTCCCATAAGGTTGGTTTCCTTATCCCTCTTGCTTTGGGAACAAGGGAGATTTTTTTTTTTTCACTTTTAAAATCAGCTGATACTAATTTAAAAGATTTATTTTGTAGAAAGAGCAGGAAGGGAGGGACAAATGGGCTATGGGAAACTAGGCCTGAAAAGATCCAGATTTTTTCCCCTTTCTGTGTGGCCATGACAATCCTAGGGACCTGGAGGGGGCGAGGGGCTGTCCCACGCATGTCATGCATTCTGGTAGTTTGTGGCCTCAAAGACCACTGAGTCTGCCTCCAAATGAGCTCACAGGAGGGACACATGGGTGGGACCGTTAACTCTAGGGCACCCCAGATTCCACAGAGATCTTGTGACTCATACAATTACAATGCTCTGAAACGTGGTGTTTTGTTAATGTGAACATTTAAAAATATAAGCTGACTTTAAAACCCCTGATTTGCATTTCTTCTCCTTTTTAAAAAAATACTAGTTGCTTTGAAAACAGAGGTAGGCCTGGGCCTCTCACCAGTCGTTCTTCATGAGCAGACATTTCAGGACCAGGCCCCAGTCAAGACATTTTGGCCTCTCCTGGAGGGTTTGGATGTTGCTGATGGAGTGGGCAGTGAAGAGACCCTCACAGGATCCCTAGTCTGCTCCCATGGTGCTTCCCCTTCCAGATTCTGCTGTGCTGAGGCTTGGCCTTTGTTGGGAAGTTGGAGGCCTTCAGTTCCTCCCTTCATTCTTATTAAAGTAGGAATACCTGCAGTCTAACTTGGGTCGTACTCTCTACTTTCCTGAGCATTCCCAAGACACCATTAGCACTGTGGTTGGATGTCTAAAGAGCCTCTGCTGTCTACACTGTTGATCCTGCAGACTCAGATCTGGGTCTATCACTCCTCAGGTGAATGTAACAGCAATTACTAATACACCCTGACCCTGACCCCTGCCAACTGACCACTTACAAGAGCAGACTCTAAGCCCCTCGCCTCTTGCCAGGCCCAGTCACTGACAAACCTGATGAGCCACCACCGCAAACATGCCTAGCAGCCTGTGAAAGCCACAACATTTTGTGGTCCCTCCCTCCAGGATGTGGAGACAGAAGGCCAAGGTTGAAATCCCTCTTCCATCCCTCACTAGCAGGGCAACCTTGGGCATCTTGTCAAAGTTCTCCAAGTCTCATGTGTGAAATGGAATAACAGCGTCTACCTCTCAGGGTTATTGAGTGAGATAATGCACAGGAAATTCTTGGCAGGATATGTGTTCTGTTGAATAAATAGCAACCATTATTACTAAGAGTAATAATGACCTCAGTTTGGTAGTTTGAGAGCAATATCTAAGAGGATCGTAACACCTTCAAGCCATTAAGTCAGAAAATAAGGGGAAATCAACAAAGAATTGGTGACCCAAGAGGTGGTACAGGCTGCAAATAGAAGTCAGGTCAACGAAGGTTGGAAATAACAGGATGAGAGAGGCCGAACGGATTATCAGAGGGGTTTGGAGTGTGAAGAGTGGTAACAGAGAGCACCTCTCATGTTCTCTTAAAACCCGGCCTCTGCCCCTGTCAGTGACAGGCTCTGGGCGGGGCAGACCTCGTGTCACCCCACGCTGCATGACTTGTGCTTGCTTTAATTTCTGGTGAACAGATAATAGAAAAAGAGCTGCCATTGTGGAGGACAGAGAAAGGAGGACAGGCATTTGGTGGCAGCGAGAGGAGTTTCAGCTCGCAGGAGGAACTGCCAGGTGGAAGGTGGGATGAGCAGAGGGGGCAGCTGTGGGATCCCTGAGGTTGTTCACAGGGACAGCGGCACATCTGTTCTGATAGAAGGTGTTGCTCTGCCTGGAGGCCACAGAGAGTCCTTCCAGCTCTGGAATAGCTGAGGAAGTTCCCGCTTCTCATACAACCAGGTCAGAAAGGCATTTAACAAGCCGGGCGCAGTGGCGCACACCTGTAATCCCAAGCGACTTGGGAGGCTGAGTCAGGAGGATCACGAGTTCAAAGCCAGCCTCAGCAACTTAGCGAGGCCCTAAGCAACTCAGTGAGACCCTATCTCTAAATAAAATACAAAATAGGGCTGGGGACATGGCTCAGTGGCCAAGTGTCCCTGAGTTCAATCCCTGGTTCCAACAAAAAAAAAAAAGAAAGACATTTAACAAGTCACCAGCCAGGTCTTGAGGCTCCTTTTGAACCTGTTCTCCCACTTCAGTCCATGGCAACATCGTCTACCAAGGGACTCAGGCCCCATGTCTGGCATTTCCCTGGTTACTTCTTTGGCTCATGCCTCCCCCCGGCTCCCACCCTGTGGACCAGCACCTTTCCCTCCTGGGTTTCTTGCCCATGCCTTTGCTTTCTTTCTTCTGTCCTTTCCCATATTACAATCATGTCATGGATTAAAAACAGCCCAGGTCCCGTGGCGGCCCCTGTAGTTGGAGTTAGTGCAGAGCCCTGACCGTGGCCTGGAGGGACCTGCAGGAGCCAGGGGACTTCATTCCTCAGCAGCTGCCCTTCCAGGGTCCCAGGCATGCTGCTCTTCCCACTCCTCAAATTGGATCTAGCCCCTGGTAGAGCACTCCCCTGGACTCCTCCTGCCTCGGATCAGATCTGGGCTCAACCTCACCTCTTAAGTCTCCTTGCAGAAACCACCTCTTTGGGGAGACCTTGTGTGACCACCTTCCCTCAGAGCCACACCCTCCCCCCACAGGTCTGTCCCCTTGCATGGCATGTGGGAGGCCCCCAGTCAGGGCTCTGAGTGACAAATGGTGAATTTCTAACACACCTGGGTTTTCATGAAATGAATGCACTCCATCTTTTGCAGTAAGAATATGTCACGAGGAAAAAAACTTATTTTGAAGGCTACTTTGACGACATGCCTAAGAATTCTCATTGGGACAATTGCCTGGAAGGTCAGTATCATCACCCTGGATGCTCAGTTAGCTTAACCTATGACATTTGTCCACTCTGCAGAAGAACTCTCTGACTATCAGGATATAACTCATTGGTTCGGGAGGGGATGTTTGAATCCTTCATCCCAGTTCCTCCTTCCAGATCAGTGGCTGTGACTAAATGGTCCTGGGGACAGATATCCTGGGCAGCTGCTCCTGAAGCCAACAATGTTGTCAGCAGCTGCAGGACCCACACCTGCCTCAGCTGCTGCTGAGGGAGGTGCCAAAGCATTATCATCTCCAGCTCAGACCTGGCTGTTCCTCTTGGTCAGGAAGCCCCAGGAGATCTCCCACCAACAGCCCAGAAGGATCGGGAAAAACACTCTGGGCAGTGGCTGGTCTCACAGAGCATTCCTTTACATCAAGGACATCCAATTGCATTAGACCTCTGATCCTCAGGGTGCTGCAAAGGGAACGGTTAGTTCTCTTTAACTGTTGAGTTCTTTCAGAGTGAAAGGGAGAGGAAGCAGCATCTATCAGTTTAATGAATGAATAATATATTGGATGAAGACCCTTGAATTCCACCATTTATGGGAAGAAATTCATCTGGATAAAATTATAGATAGATAGCTCTATAGTGTCTGGCTCCATGAGAATGACTTTTTAATTTCATCCTTATTTTTCATGTCAATATGGGAATTATTATTACTTCCATTTTAAAGATGAGAAAAATGTTCAGACAGGTTAAGTAACTCGCCCAGAGTCACACAGCTAGTAAGCAGCAAAGCTGGGTTTTAGCCTATGTTCCCTATTACCTTGTAGCTTATTCCCTACAAGCAGGTGGGTAATCTCTGAGTGCCATTCCCAAGCTGCAGCCACCCGGGGGAATCACAGTTAGTTCTCCCACTGAAATTCAGGCTGCCCTGGCAGTAACAAGTGGATCTATTCTTAGTTGTACTGTAAGGAGGAGGCTTCCAAACCCTTTGGTCCTCCATGCTAGAAATAATCCCTAAACACAGGCTGGACTTTGGACTCTGAGGCCTCTTCCCTCATGATTCCTTCTAAATGACTCTGCTGTATCAGCCTGCTTCCTCTTGTCACTTACAAATTTGCTGCAGGCCAGTAGATGCTCACAAAGCTTCTTGGATCTGAGGCAGCCGGATGGGGGATGTGTCTGTGAGCCTTTCCAAGGAGTATCTAGTAACCTCACATTTTCAGGTTGGGTTCTTTTTTTCTGTCTCCTTTATCTCCCTGGTTAAGCATCAGCAGCCCCCTGGGAAGAGCCCCTCACCCCACCAAACCATAACAGCCCAACACTAATGCTCCCCTTATCCACTGACCCATCAATCCATCCATCCATCCATCCAATCATTCTTCCACCCATCCATCCATCCATCTCTGTGAACTCATTTCTCAAATCTGTCCACACAGACTCTATATTTTAATTCTTCTCATTGTGCTCCAGCATGTCATTTCTCTGCTCACCTTGGAAGTCTGTCCTTCCTTCCTCCCTTAACTTCCTTCACTGGTTAATCCATCCACCCATCTATCTATTCTTTTCACTCAACAAGTAATTTATTAAGCACTTAATACATGTCGGGTGTAATTATCAAGAAAAAAAGATCTATTATGCCTTTAGAGAGTCTTTCATGTAGTGGGGAGGCAGATCATTAATTAAGTAATAATTGTAAAATGTGGAAATATGATGATAAGGTAAGAGCAGGGCTGGTGGAGCACTTGGCCTAGAATCAGATCAGTGAAGGTTTTCCAGAGTGAGGGATAATTCATCAGGGCTGAAGGCTGAGTAGAGTTGAGTTTGATTTGGCCAGAAGGCGGAAAGTCTTCCAGAGAGAGGGGATGGTATGTACTTGCTGGTGGGAAAATGCATGATGGCTTCAAGGGAGTGACATGAGTTTAGTTTGGCCACAACCTCAAGACTATAAGCCATCCTGAGGAGTTTGGGATGTCCAGCTCTGTCCTCCACTATTCAGATCCACTAGCATATCTAACATAGAGCCAAGGTATTGCCTAGGTCTTAGAGGCTGTTCTTGCATATCAAGCCCACACTTGTTAAGAATTAAAACAAGAATTTCCTACATTCTTATTGTTGCACTAAGTTAATCATGTGCTGTCTGATGCATTTCCTGGTTGTTTCATGTACAATTATCTTGCCTCTTGAAAGACGTTGCCTTTCAGGGGCAAAGAAGATGTCTTACCCTTATCCTTCTTTGGTTCCTCTTCAGTGATGCTGATTGGATACACGGTCTCTAAATCATCCATCTAGCTGTTTGTCCATTCATCTCCCACCCTCTCATTACTTTTCAAAGGCAAGCTCCTGCTCTCATGGAGTGTATAGTCCAGTGGTGTGGAAAGGGTTACCATGTACACAGAAAATGTTTCCTTTGGGGCTGGGGCTATAGGTCAGTGGCAGAGGGCTTGCCCAGTATGTGTGAGATCCTGGGTTTTATCCCCAGTGCTGAAAAAAAAGTGTGTGTGTGTGTGTGTGTGTGTGTGTGCATACACCTCTTTTCTTTCCCCTTTGTGTGTATGGAATTTCCATAGAAAGCAGGGGTCAATATTAAATTCATTATTATTTAAAAATATTAAAAATTTACTTAAACATCATCATTACAAATATTAAAAATTCAGTGTCTCTATGGAGGGAGCCAACTTATTCACATTCCTCAGACAGTTCAAATAAGTCTTGACTTGGGGGTACAACAAACGTAAAGGTTCCCAAGCTTGGCCACCAAGCAAAGATAAAAGCATGAGTCTGTGCATGGGCACAACACGGGAAGCGAAGGTGCCCGTCCACTGCCCCATTGCCATTTCTCTGCTAGGACAAGAGCGCTCTTATCTCTTTGAGCTACCAGAGAGATTTTTCTCCCTCTTTGCTGTCCCATGATGGAAATCCTTCGTGTTTCTGGTCATGTGTGTATGTATGTGAATAGGGGTATGGTGGGGGGAGGGTCAGGAGCATTCGGGCAGAATTAGAAGGAGAATCGGGCCTTCTTAAAGGTAAGCTCTATAGGAGTCATGCTGGTTAGTCTCAAAGGGGAATTAAACTCTGAATTTCCATAGCTGGGAACCTATGTAGGATCCTTATTTGGGTCCCAATGTTTCTATTTCCAGCCCTATTTGAGGCCCAAGGTTGCCCTGGCTCACCTTAAATGTGTGGGATGGTGGGGGAAGACAGAAAGATTGACAGCTTCAGTTCTCTCCCTCTTCTAAATTAAGAGGGGAAGCAAAAAACACAAGTGATCTGGGAATAAATGGCTGCTGTGTCCTGAAATTGATAAATCCCCTTCTTGGAAAGGCAGTGAGAATAAGCCATGAAATAATCTATTTAACAGTGTGTCAGGTCCCAGCACTGCAGAGAGCAAGTGGCTGGTTATCTGATTCATGGCTTTACAGATGTTGGGTCTCTGTCTTGCTTTGTCTCCTGCTAGGGATCTCATTTTTAAAGAATGATTTTGATTTGAACAGACAAAAGAAAGTTTGTGTTGTAGAGACATAAAACTTTAGACCCAAGAAAAAACCTCCTAATAAGAAAAGAGAGGAGTTGTGTTTTAGTCAGTTTTTTTGCTGCTGTGACAAAAGGACCCGAGCAGCATAATTGTAGAGGAGGAAGATATTTTTTGAGGGCTCACAGTTTCAGAGGTCTCAGTCCACAGAAGGCTGGCTCCATTCCTTAGAGCTCGAGGTGAGGCTGAATATCATGGTAGAATGTGTGGCAGAGGGACTCAGCTAACAAAAGATCAGGAAGCAGAGAGAGCCACGCCCCAATTCCCACCTCTCCAGCCACACCCCACCACTTCAGTTACCACTCAGTTAATCCCTATCAGGGGATTAAATCATTGCTTGGGTTAAGACTCTCACAACCCAATCGTTTCTCCTCTGAACCTTCTTGCATTGTCTCACATGTGAGCTTTTGGGG
The DNA here is from genome assembly GCA_020662805.1 of Glaucomys volans. Classification (NCBI taxonomy): domain Eukaryota; kingdom Metazoa; phylum Chordata; class Mammalia; order Rodentia; family Sciuridae; genus Glaucomys; species Glaucomys volans. Next base: position 72,004 of record JAJEJO010003031.1, read on the forward strand.
GACACCTCACATCCAAACCATAACAAGCTGGCTCCACAGGACCTGAGTCAAACTCAGTCATCACTTCCTGCTTTCCATCTTAATTCTCTGTCCACTTGAGCATTTACAAATTTCCTGTTTCTGGTGGCTAATTTCTAGAGATCCCAGAGAGTAGTAAATTCAGGAAAGATTGTTGTACGTGGACTGGACAGAGAAAATCCTTCCATTAGAGACTCTACTACCTAGATGATCAGCTGATTCTATAGACATTTCTTGACTACCAAGAAATGGGGTCAAACTGAAGCAGAGCTGCAATATTGAGCAATTGCCCTGGGCTCCATGCACACAGAAATGGATGGGAATGCTGCCCCAGGGGTTGGCAATACCATGGCCCATAGAGGTCCTGGATGAGAGATCTGCATATAGCCTGCATGTCAGTCATTTGAGGTGTATTGAATTTTGGGTCCCAAATGGGTTGTCAGAATTCTCCCCCTGTGAGTCATCTAAACAACTGTCTTCCAGTTCATAGCTCTTCCCTTCTTCTAGTCAAATGGCACATTCTTCTTCTTATTATTATTATTTTGCATGACCTAGACGCAAAATGTGGCCCAGGCTGTCACAGAGGTGGAGCCAGAGGGCCCAAGTCCTAACTTCAGCTCAGCTAAAGAAGTGGAGTAGCTTCTGCTAATGGGAGAATCTAGTCCACTGTTGGTTTGACTTGGTTTTGGTGCTCTTGGGAGGAGCATGGTAGGCAGACCTCTTGGGAAATAGAGTCTAAAAGCAGAAGTTGAGAATTGTTGCAAGGGAGGGAAGTGGGGATGAAAAATCACGTGACCTTGACACTGAAAGGTGTGACATTCTGATGGTCTACACAGAGGCTGTTATAGAGGATAGACAGGAACAGATCCAGGGCGAGGGTGAGACCGCTAGGGTGGTAGTCGAGGGGAGCATGTGCAAAAGCTAAGGGAGCACCAACAAACTCAGCAATCCAGCCAAGTAACATTTTATGCAACGCTTGAAAAATCAGAATTGATGCAAAAAATCAGAATTGTTGCAAAAAATCCACGATGGACAAGCTGTCAACATTTTACGGAGACAAGTCCCCATTAGTACTTGGAGCACTCACCTCACCTAATCTTAGCCTTGGTTGATGGCTCTGTGGTGTCATGGAGGGGAAGCTGCTGTGCTCAGAAAAGACCTGGGTTTCAGCTCTGCGGCGGCTCCTTACTTGCTGTGGTTCTCCTGGGCCACCTACTCTCACTGAGCTTGTGTGAGAACAAGAGGCCTGTTTCTCTCTGGGCATTTTTACTGGTAATGATAGAGCAAATCTCACAATCCTTGTTTCTGGAAATTGCAGGTCTCACTCAACGGTGTGTGTATGTTTGTGTGTGTGTGTGTGTGTGTGTGTGTGTGTGTGTGTGTAACATGCATAGGGCTCTGAGTCACACTCCAGAGCTAACCCTAAGTCTTTCAGGAAGTCAGACCATCGATGCTGCAGCCTCACAGCCCATGGTCCATCACTGCCTCAACTCTTCACCGGCTCCTCTTCTCTTCTCCTCTAGAGGAGGTACCTGCCCTCTGCTCAGAGCCCAGTTCTGAGCATCCAGCCAAGGTTGCCACAGGCCCGCTCTCCACTGTGCTCCTTACTTGTAGGCAGTAGGGGGATGGTTGGAGGGTGGCGGCTTCTTTGAGGATGCTATCTGAACTGCGCTTCTGAACAGATGGCTGCCAATTCTCCATGCTCCTCCTTCTGCCCACCCACCCTTGTCAGACTAGCATGAGCCACCTCCCTCTCCTCCCACATGGTCCATCTCTGCTGGGACCTCCTCTGGTCCCCTTCCTCTGGTCCCTACTCAAACCATTGTCACCACTTGCCTAGACTCACCAGCCACCTAACCTACTGCCCTGTGTCCATTCCTCTCATTCTGTTGCAGTCCATTCCTTTCAGCAGCCAGAGGACATTACTGATTTTTAAAAAAATCCTAACATGCCACTCTTCTACTTAAACCACAGGTTCCCACTGGGCTTGGAATATGATTGAAACTGTATAATCTAGCTGAGAGATTCTGAAGTTTAACTTTGGCGTACTCAGAAGCATCTGGAAGGCTTGATGAAACACAGAATACTAGGTCCCATTCCCAGGGTTTTGATTCAGCAGGTCTATCTGGGTGGGGCCTAGAATGTGCATTTCTACCAAGTTCCCTGGTATGGTTCCTGCTACTGGCCCCAGGCCCATACTGACAACTGCTGATCAAGCCTGCAGAGATCAACCTTTCTTGGCTTCCTAACACCTTCTACCATCTTTCTTCATCTATTCTGTCCTAGCCATACTTGCCTTCTTTCTATTTTCTTGAATGTGTTGACCTCATTCCTGACCCAGGGCCTTTGCATTAGCGGTCTCTATTCCCTGGAACTTTTCTTTTCCAGACATTACCTTAACCAGATTATTATTTTTTATTTTTTAAAATTTGTTCTAATTTGTTGTACATGACAGTAGAATGTACAACAATTTTGATTGATCACTCATAAATGGAGTGTAATTTTTCATTTTTCTGATTATACATATTGTAGGATCACACTGGTCATGCAGTCACATAAGTACATGGGTAGTAATGTCTGTTTCACTCTACTATACTCAACCAGATTATTTTTAAATGTCCCAACTTACATGCCACTTCCTTGTCCACCCAATCTGACAGGTACTCCAGAAATTCTCCATGAAGTCATACTATTTCACTTTTATCTTGTTTACTTGTTTAAGTATGGTTGGTATCCTCCATCAAAACAAAATCTCCATGAGAGCAGAAACCTTTTCTGTCTCATTTATTGGCACCTGGAATAGTCTCTGGTGCATAGTCAGTACCCAGTATATATCTGTTGAATGAATGAATGAATTGTGAATACTGGTAAGTGGCACAGGGAGAATCTGAACCCAGGACTGTCTGACCACAGAGCCCATGCTCTACAGTCACCAAGTGACACGGAGAGGGCTGCAGAGGCACTGTTGGCTGGTCTCACTGATTCTGTTTTTGCACATGCTACTCGGTTGAGAGCATTGTATTGAACACTTTAATAGTTCCCTTTCTCTTCCCCAAACAAGTCTAAACTCCTTTTCCTGGCCTTCAAAACATGCATGGAAGGAGTCACCTTGGCTAGAATTCTGGCTCTGCTGTCACTTCAATTATTCAGTAATGACTTTAGCTCAGCGCATCCTCCATTGTTCCTTCCTGCGACTGATGCTATGAAAATGATCATCCATTCCATCCTTCAGTGGTTAAGAGCCCTGACTTTAGAATCAGAGATATCTGTGTGCAGTACTTACAAGTTTTGGCAAATTATTTAATGAGGCTGTCTACGAGCCTCAGTTTCCTCATCTGAAGATTTGTGCAATAATAAGACTTACTCCCTGGGGTTTTTGTTAGGATTCAACATGATAATCGCAAAGAGTAAGCAGTCGTAAGTGTCACCTAATTTGATGATGATTTGTTTAAATTATAACTGGAGCAAGCAAGAAAAGGATTACGCTTCCCCTAGTTCCCAGGACAGGATAAGAAGAGGCTGAGATAACTGGCAGTTTGACCAGTGCTGATTTGGGACTAAGTTTGGTATTTCCTGACCTCTATGGTCTGGTCCGAGAATGAATTGCAGACAAAGGGGTATGCCTTGAGAGGTCTTGAATTTCCGAAACGTCATTCCTCATTTTCATAGCACTGCTTGCTGGCCTTACCCTACTGTAGGGAGTCTGGGGATGGAGACCATCATTCCCCTGCACTTGCAGCCCCAATGTGAACCAAATGCCTTTCAAAGGTCAACCTTCCCTGGTACCCAACACTGTTTTCTCCTAGGTCTGAGCGCAGAGGCAGCCCATTTGCATATCTAAAACCCATTGGCCAGAGACAGACCTTGGAGGGTCCAGTTTTATCTCCATGGGGGGATGTATGGGAGAATCAATGGGACCAATTTGTACTCTTGAGGGCTGCTCAGCCTTGGATAAGGAGAGGTTAGTTCATGCACTAAACGGTAGGTGCTCTTACTGACACCTAAGTGCCCCCCACCCCACACCCTTTTCTTTTTCCAGAGGTACCAGCATCTGATTTTGTAGTACCAGATCTAGTTGTCAATGTCCTTTCCCACATTGCCTGGGCCTTAATGACGCCTCCTGAGCTCTGCTCCTTACTCTGCTGGGCTGAGTGAAGGCATGGGAGTGTCTGCTTCCCTTTAGAACACAGCTGTCCCTCTTCCCATTTCCACCTCTCCACTCTGTCCAGGGGCAGAAGATGTGCAGTTAATACTCATCTCAAGCAAGACATTTACACATTCCTGTCCTATTGGAGGAATTCAAAGGAGCTGGGGTTTATGGACGGGTGAGGATCCACAGATAGGAGACAGCCTGGTTAAAAATCATGTTGGCTTATCCTACACACCTGGGGGCCTGCCTCTCTGATGACGTTCAGGGCATGGAACAATCAGACAGAGTCATTCACATGAGAAAGAAAGGCAGTGACACGCTGAGGTGATAAAAAAACATAACAACAGTGACAATAATATAATACATTTTAAACCCTACATCTGCCTGGAGGGCCCTTAATCAAGGATTTCAAAGCACTTTCCCCAGATCTTGCCCATTCATCTTTCCCACATCCCTGGGAAATAGCTGGCAGGTAGGTAGCACAGCACTATAAATAGAGTACTGTATCATTATCTTTGATGTGAACACTATGTATTTAGACAGCATTTTCTCTGAAGAGCTCAAGAGCTCCACACACATTATATTATCTAATTCTAACTCATTCATACAACATCCCCCATATTTGCTGCCTTGCAGGTAATTTGGAAAGCTTTGGATCCACAGAAATTCACAACTCTCAGGCTTACTCTCTTCCCTCCCGCTCCTGCATAATTCACAGACACTTCTTAGTGCTGCTGTAGCTGTCCTCAAATAGCCAATGCCACAGCCTGATCACCCCGCCCAGATACCACCATGCCACAATCACCCTCGCACACACCCTCAGTTTCATGTCAGTGACACCACGGACTGGAAGAAAAAGAAATCATAAATTTCCTTTCTGCCAGATTCCACGTGCATCTAGTTGTTGGGTTTCAAAGCCTCACTTGAACAGCTATCAGATGGACTCAGCCATATGATGAAGACAAGCGGGGGGGAACGGATCTGCAGCAAGCACTATCACAGGGGCCCATGGCTGGGGCTAAGCTCCTAGCACAGTCCCTCTTCACCTTGAAAATGCACATCACCTTGAAAACGGACCCAGTGGGTTTCTTTTGTTTGAAGGAGCTTCTGTAGTTCCGTTCAACTGAGATCATCAGGCAGGTGATGTGCTTCTGGTGTGGACTTACAGGATCTGTCACGGTTGTAAGGAACCCATCAATTGTGTCATCATCTCACGTGTCTTCTCCACTGTTCTAAGCTCTGTGGGGGCCGAGGGCCGTATTTGGTTTAATTGTCTCTACATCCCCAGAGTTGAGCACGTGTCTGATGCTTAATAAAAATACTTGTTGAATGAATGAATGAGGGAATGAATGACGGTGGGAATCACAGCAAGCACTCTCTGGGTTAAGGCTTCTACTCATACCTTTTTGCACAGGTATCAGTTCCACTTTAGCACACGATAACACCACCTCATGCCCTGGACACCCTGGGAACTGCAGCCTCACCAACCCTCATTCTCCTCAGCTCTGAGAAACACAGGGGGCTGTTTAGGTACAGCCATATATTTAGACTAGAATCATGTAATAATTTAGTTGAGCTCTGAACTCAAATTGTTTTTATGATCTGCTCAAAAAGTCCAATGTTCTCAGCAAAAGATGTCCCCTGCACCTGTCTGTAGGGTATGGGGGAAGAACAAAGAAACTCTGGGGTAACAGAAGCTTGAGTTAAAGTCTTAGCTCTATTGCTTACAGCTGTGTGAACTTGGCTGCGTTCCTAACCTCTTTGAGCTGCTTTCTCTTCAGCAGTAATGTGGAGAAGATAACATCCACACTGGGTGGTAGGGGAGGTTAAATGAGAAAGCACAGGCAGCAGGCTTGGTAAATGACTGTTCCTTTCCTTCCTTCTATCCTTGACCCCTTCCTTTGACTCATCCTCCCTTCTGGTGGCCAGTTATCCTTTGGATGCGTCTAGCTGTCACCCCATAGGTTTTAGGCTCCATGCTGGAAGTGTTGAGACGCAGACTATATTTAGATGCCTTAGTTCTTTTATTTTTTACACCACTGTGTTGCTATGGTGATGGTGGAAGAGGAGTGGGGAGGACAGTTTGAAAGTAAGGATGGGACTCAGCCATGGAGATCAGTGGCTCTGGCTGTGGTCTGTTCTAGCGAGCTGGTACTCTTCAAGGATCCTTACCTGTGCATTCCATCAAGAGATGCCGCCAGGAGGAAGGAGGAGGTGCTGGCGGGCAAAAGTGCTTAAGAAGAGGGGAGATAAAGAGCACAGACTGCTGAAACCTGTGCTCCGCTGGCCCAGCACAGCCTTACCCCCTGGAGCCTTTCTCCAGCGGCTTCGCTATCAATCCAGTCAGGCAACAGCAAATGGGTTTTGGTAGAAAAATGGCATGTTGGAGTTTGGAAGATGTTCAGGTCAGAGTCCTCAGGAAGAAAGTCACAACTCTGCACCATGGTACAGACTTGTCATGGATTCAGTCCACAGGGACAACCAAAGTCACACAAGGGCAGAAAGGAAAAGGTTCCTTTAATTGTATACTTGCTGGATTTGCATGTGGGCAGGCAGGTTCATGCGTTGATGGTAAAACATACACTGTAAAATGATCCAGTGTCCCCGAGGCTGTTAGACATCCTTTCATCAGGTCCTCAAAATGGCCTAGTGAAGCAGGATTATCTTTTCATGAGGAAATGACACAGAGTTGGCAACTTGCCCAATGTCACACAGCTGGTAAATAGCTGAGAATTGAACTCAGGCCACCTGGACTCCAAATCCAATGTTCTTTCCAGTATTCCAATCGCTACCAAAAACAACTTTTTTTTTTTTTTTTTTTTTAAAGCTGAAGATAATTTACGTGGAGAAAGTCTGTAGTGAAGCATAACCAACAAAGCAGATAGAAACAGAGCTGCTGCAATTGACATGGAGGGTCCTGCTAAGACAGTTCCTCCTCCCACCTCACCTGCATGGACAGAGTTCTAAGACACTTCTCAAAGGGAGGCTGTTGAAGCACCATATTAGAAACAACTGGGGTGACAGTGAAATGCTGATTCCCAGGTCATGGGCCCAGATTCCAATACAGTAGATCTAGGGTACAAGAAACTAGGAGATTTTGATAAATACTAATTTAACTGGGAGTAACCTAGCAACACTGGGTCAGAAAACCAGGAGAGAGAACATAATTGCATCACCTATTTTCCTACCTGATTCCTCATCTGCTCATTTATAGCAGCCTGAGATCAGGCACTGCAAAGCAATCCGGCTGGATTGTTGTGTAAAGCTTTCCAACTGCCCTCTGGGCCTCCTATCTAGGGGGATCATCAGGGTCCAAAGGAGGCCACAACCATTTTCTGGACTCAGTGGAGTCATCGTTGTGCCTAATGGGGCAGATGTTCCGGGGAGGAGGCTCTGCATGGAGGGTAGAGCTCTCCACCTGGGAACAGGAAGTTGAACCAAAGGGAAAATAAAATCAAAGGAGGTCAATAATCCTTTGTATTTGCACTGGGCTCTTCTGTTTACAGAGTTATTTCATTTAATCTTCACAACAGCTCAGAGATGTCAATGTGGTCCTACTCACTTCCATTTGAGAGGTGTGATAATTGAGACCCAGAGGTGTCAAGGAATCTGCCTAAATTCACACAGCAGGTAAGTGGCATAGCTCAGATTTGGCCCATGTCTTCAGATAATGAGACCTACCTGCCTACAAGCCTCATCCCACCCATACCAAATAGTAGCCAAATAAATGGAAGAAGATGGTCCATTTTAATGGACCAGTGTATCATGCTGTGGGAGGGAAGGTAGAAGAAGCAAGATCTTGCAGACAGACTCATTTGTGTTTGAGTCATGGCTCTGCCACTTATAGCTAGATGATATTGTGTGTGTGTCACTATACCAAGGCTCTGTTTTCTCATCTATAAAAGGATGACGTGAGGATTGAGTGAGACACCCTCCTGCAAATGGCTTGGCATAAATCGCTCAATGTATGCTCATTGCTCTGTGCTTGTTGACAACAACACTGGTATTAACCACTGAATCTGTTTTAATTAAAGATCCTGAATAAGAGCACACCATCTTGGTTATTTTCCAAGATGGAGGCCGTATCCTACAGGCTTAGACATCGCCTCTACGTAGTAAACTTTTCTATTTCCTAAAAGTGGCCATTCGGTTGCTTTTTTAGCATGCCCTCCATTAAGAGTAGTTTCAGTGCTTGCTGTTGTCAAACTTCCTGGGCTTGAGGATAGAAATCCTGTAAGTGGGTGGTTATCTTATCTTTTCACCCTGCTGGTCATTATTCAGCCAAGCTTAACACATTTTCGTCTTTTCATTTTTCGCTCACACTCTGTCTAGTCAAGTTTCTAAAGAAGCAAACTTGTCATTGAAGCGATCGGACAGAGTACTTAGCATTTTCCTCACATGCACACGCTTTCAAAGTACTTTTCCATCTCTCTCCAACATGCAGTCTCTAGGGGCAGTGTGGTGTCCAGGCGCACGCACAGCATTAAGACAGGAGAAAATGGAATGCCTTCTGGAATTGCTGTATGCCTAATGGAGAATCAGAAAATATTCACGGAGGAAGGGAATTGGGGAGGGAAGTTCAGGACCTGTCTCAGCTCAGAAAACTGGACTGGACTTCAGGGTCTGAATAGCCCTAGATCTTCAGATTCCTAGAATTCCATTTCCACAATGGCACTTAAATTTTTGATATGGAAGACTGAGTGGTGGAGGGCTCAAGAGCAATGATGGAGGAGAAAGAAACTTGGGGAAAGTTTACAGCTGTTTGTACAGTGGCCATTGGAAGGCAAGAGAAGGCTAGATGAACTAGTTGAACAGGGATAGGAAAAGGTGAATGGCTTTCTGGACTTCAGAAATTCAATTCCATTTATAAAATGGTTACTGCATTTCCATGGGCAGAGTATGTGCTAAGCATTAGGGGCTGAAGGAGTTAAAAAGACAAATAATATGTTGCTCTTCACGCCAAAGACTTTAACATGTCATGGATTACAAATATTGAAAAACAGTGACCTTGTGCCAAATTCATAGCCTGTTTATGACAATTTGCCCCTGAGCTCTAGTCTTGGAAAGCAGAGTAGACTGGTGGTATCCTATTTTCCATGCAGACTAAAATGAAACATAGCAACACATGCAAAAACCATGTATGAATAATAATACACAATATGTGTATTATTATTCATACATTTCCATCCACACATTCTCCTTGCACTCTCCTGGTGTTGACAAGAAGGTGAAACACTGACCGACTTCTAGGCAGCACTGTTTGTAATTCATGTTGGTTACTCTGTGGTGTGATGCCCTGGGGCCCTTCTCCTCTCTTAACCTGACCCACCTCCCTGCTGCATTGACCCAGGTTGACTGAATCCCTACAATATGCCCAGTACTGTTCGTGGTAACTAGTAAATATCAGGCATCCTAATAAGAGGCTATGCTATGCAGAGATGGATAAAACACATTCCAGCTCTTCAACATTTACAGTCCAATGGGAAAGTCAGAGGTGAGCAGATATTTATACTGAAAACTCAGTCTGATTTATGAAACTGGGAAGAACTGCAAAGACCAAAGTTCCTAAATGTCCTATACCACATATCACTTAATAATACCAATGGTTAATACTTGCATATCATTTAATATGTTCCGGGAACTATTATAGTGCTTTTCAGGTATTACTGCATCAAGGCTCCACAACCCAATAGGGTAGTAACTATTGTTACCCCTATATACAGATTATAAAACTAAGGCCCAGGAAGGTTAAGTCACTTGCCAAAGGTCACACAGTTAATAGATGACAGAATAGATGATGAAACAAAAAGAGGTTGTAAGATGAATGGATAAAGAAAAGGTGGTATATATACACAATGGAATATTACTCAGCCTTAAAGAAGAATGAAATTATGGCATTTGTGGGTAAATTGATGGAACTGGAGAAATTAGCCAAACCCAAAATACCAAAGGCTGAAACTTTTCTCTGATATGCCAATGCTAATTCACAATAGGGGGTTGGGGGCTAGGGAAGAATAGAGGTACTTTGGATTAGGCAGAGGGGAGTGAAGGGAGGGGAGGGGATAAGAGGGGAAAGAAGGGTAGTAGAATGAATCAGACATTAATATCCTTTATACATATATGACTATATGACTGGTGTGATCCTACATCATGTACAACCAAAAGAAAGAGAAGTTGTACTCCATTCACGTATGATGTGTCAAAATGCATTCTACTGTCACATATAACCAATTAGAACAAATGAAAAAAGGAGGTGGTGGCCTCCACTGCAACCTCCCTGTCCTCCTGGCTTCTTTACAACCAGCATTTATTGAGGCTCCTTATGTTCCAGATACTGCTAAGTGCTTTCAACACACCTCATCTAATTCTTACTACAATTCTCTATGAGGCAGGTACTAAGGTCACCTCTATTTTACAGAGAAGGGAACTGAGAATCAAGGAAATTTAGTGATATTTCTAAAGTTGCACAAAGAAGAGAAATAAAGCCAGGATTCCAGTCCAGCTTAGTCTGACCTCAGGCTCAAACTTTTTTTTTTTTTTTTTTGACCTGCATTTCTTCTTTCTGTGTGCTGGGTTCTCTTTTGCTGGAATCTCAAGAGCAGTAGGATTAGTATTTTTAGTTCCCTCAGCCTACTACCAGCCGTGCAAACCCTTTGCTCTGGGAATGTGTTTGTAGCCACTTTTTGTTGAGATGGATCAAACTCCATAAACCAGACCCCCCACGACCCAGAGCCAGCGCTGATCTGGTGTGCTGGGGGCAAGGAAGTTAGAGGTATCTGGAGACAAACTGCTTCAGCTCCAAAGGCTGTGACTGACTGCAGCCAGGGGACCCCTGATGATGTCACTTTGCATGGGTACCACTACCCAAAACACAGGGCTCACGGTCTTTGATGCTTATTCAAGGAAACAGAAATTCTCCAAGAATCTCCAATGGTCTAACATGTTTTTTGTAATTACTACAATCGACCAAAGGGAAAAACATTTCAGGATCATTCCCTTCTCCAAATGTCTTGGCCAAGGTCCAGGCTAGAGGGTTATTGGACAACCATCATAAAAATGAGAAAAGAATGAGAGTTTAAAGTGAAAAATAAGAGAGGTGGCCAGGCAGGTGGCACTCAGAAGGAGGACAAGCTTCCTAAGGAGGCTCTTGGGTTGCTGGGCAACTCCCACATCTCCTCAAACTTCCCAGAACACTGGGCACAGTGGCGCACGCCTGTAATCTCAGAAGCCCTGGAGGCTGAGGCAGGAGGATCTCAAGTTCAAAGCCAGCTTCAGCAACTTAGCAAGGCACTAAGCAACTCAATGAGATCCTGTCTCTAAATAAAATACAAAAAGGTCTGGGGAAGTGGCTCAGTGGTTAAGTGCCCCTGAGTTCAATCCCCCGTTTAAAAAAACAAATACTTCCCAGAACATTGACTGTTGACACACATTATCTGTCAGTGGCTTGGCAGTTGTATAAACATTGTCTGTCAATGACCACAGGGGCTGGTGTCCAACAGGTTTAGACATTTGCCATTCAACCTCATTTATCTTCACTTTTTTTTTGGTATTGCTTTGCTGTTTTTAAAAAAATCTCGAGAGCTATTCTCTTCCCCTCTTCCTGTCTTAAGCAATTACTCTCTATCAAATATTCAATTCCAATTTCTAGATGTACAGAAAAATCACTTGAGCTGCCATTCACAATTTCAGTTCTTAAGTAAATCAAACAAATTCAAAACAATTGCTTCAAGAACTTAAAGGAAAAAAAAATCAGCACCTTCTCTTGTATGCGCTTTGCTTTGTGGGATTTGAGCTCCATGTACCATCTGTCATTTCTACTTTGTAAAAGATACACGTGGACAGAACTTTGAAGCCCATGTCAAATAGGAAATTAACGAACCAGTCTTCTAAATATTCATGGTGCATCTAAATGTGTAAGGAGATGTACTAGAAACTGATGAAGTATAAATTGAATTCTCGATCCTTTAAGAGATTGCAACATAAGTGCATAGTGCTATTTTGTGTGTGTGGTGCTGGGGCTGGAACCCAGGGCCTCATGGATGGTAGGCAAGCACTCCACCACTGAACAACATCCTGAGCCAACATAGGTGTGCAATAGCATTTGATAGTCATGGAAGGGGTGGGGGCTACAGGAAGTGCAGAGTGAGTGGAAGGAATGACCATCTGGCAGATATGAAAGTGTTCTTGGAAGAGCTGGGACGGGACTGATCATTAGGAATATGGGCGGTTGAGATGGGCAGAAGGTTATAACAGCGAGGCTGAAACAGAGAGCCTGTGTAGGGAAGAGCGTTCTTCCCTAAGAGCACTCAGCAGATAATGGGTTGGCCTCTTTGACCAGAGGAGAAGGGTTGTGGGGGCCAACAATGAGATGTTCATCAGGTTGGTGACGTTCTGAGACCCAACAAAGCCTCTTCACCAGATAGGAGTCCCTTGGGAACAGAATTTCTCTAGGTAGAGAAATCCATCTCCTATGATGCTGCTGTTTCTTTCCTAAAGACTGGTTTAGAAGCAGATCCCCCAGGGCTGTGTCAGCTGGGGACAGTCCTGTCCTCCCTGCTGTCTTCAGATAGTCGCTCTTTCCCCATCCAGCAATGAACTCTTCTCCTGCTGCTTTCTGCCCCTCTTCTGACATCTGAGTCACTTGCCTCAACAGTGATGACTTTGATACCTGGCTCAGTCCTGCTGCCAGCATCCTGGATGATGTTAGTGCCCATGATGACTAATTAAAACTCCTTGGCTCTCAGTCCCTCATCTTTTCATTTTGAATGACCTTTACCTGCACCTCGGCCATCCACTCTCAAGTCCACACCTTGAGCCTTAACACTTAGAACTGCCCCACCTTCAGGTTATCAAATGCAAACATCCCATGGCTGAACTTCCCATCTTCTTCACCAGAGCTGCCTCTCCTTCTTCATGCTCCATTCTGGTTGATCATACCACACTAGTCATTCATTCTTACATCCTGGTCCTCTCTCTGTACAGCTTCACTTCCAATCAGGTGCCCGATTCTGCTGCTTCTACCTACATATGATTTGTAAAAACACTTTCTCCTTTTCCTTCCCTGCTAACACGCTCATGTATTGGTCACCGTTTCTCTGGCCTGGATTCTGGTTAACTGTCTCCTAACCCATCTCCCTGGTCCACTCAACTTCATTCTTCCCCATATGTTCAAATTACAAATCTCCTAATGCCTTTCCTTCCCTCCAGACTTTCTGATGGTTCCTCATTGTCCTTCAAACTTGTTAGCATGCTTTAAAAATTTTTTTGTTTTTGTTTTTCCTAGAAAACTCTCGCTTTTCCTCTTTCTGGCTCAGTTCTCACACATTCTCCAGATCTCAGATTCCTTCTTGGAGAAGCTTTTTCCAACCTCCTTAGATGAGTGTGGTGACCCCGCCCAGGTCTCCCCACAGCACCCTGTGTCTCTGGGATGACACTTGCCACCTCAGTTGAAAATACTATTGAGGAGACTATTTCTAGCACCTTGAGCAGGATCTAGAACGTACCAGGACCTCATAAACACTCACGAATGAAAAGCAATATAAGAGAGGGATGTTCTGAATGAAGAAAATGTGAGTAAGACAAAGTAAAAGATAAATTTAAGGTTTCACACTGAATGAAAGAGGTCATGGATCAATGGAGAGAGAAGGGGACTTTCAGAAGAGAAGGAGCCAGTTCTGAAAGTGATCCTTTCAAGATGGGCATGCCAACTTGGAGAATGGCTAGACATGAGGAAACAGAAGCCAGGATGCACATAATCGGGGCATTTACACCAAGAAAATACCTTTAAATCCATTTATGTGGATGATTTTTCAACATGGAAAGTTCAGAGAGGGGAGCATGGCACCAAGGCTGCTGTATGGAGGATGTTTTATCAGTTATCCAGATAATTCAGGCCTAAGTGAGATTTTTCCCCTTAATTTTCTAGATAATTGTCTCTATTTGTTGTTGTTGTTTTTACATAAAAGAATTGGACATATTGATGGGGTGCAGTACACTGTAATATTTCCACACATATATAATACGCAATGGTCAAATGAGGGTAATTTGTATATCCATCACCTCAAATATTTATCATTTCTTTGTGTTGGAACATTCAAAATCTTCTTGCTATTTTGAAATATACAATATTTTGTATTAACTATAGTCAGCATTGTTTTTGATTTTGAAGAGATCTGCTGGAATGATTTTTCCTCTAACTACTCTTTGTCTTTTATTGGACATATTTTGCTAGCTCCAGCTGTTAATTACCTCACCACACAATCAAGCCATTGTGGCTCCTATTTGCTGTTTCTCTGCAGCACACTGCTTGTTTTCCAATCGACTCGTATTGTTTTCCCCCAGAAGATAATTTCTTTGATCAACACATTGGCTGGCTATTGATTTATCTATGTTTTACCAGAAATATTCTTGCTTCTGTTCTCTCCTGTTATCCTCCAAGTTGATTTTCCATAGCATTTCTGTGTTCTGAACTATCTTCTCCTCCATCCCAACTGACTGTTTATGAGTCTTTAAACCTATTGCATAATATGTGCAGTCCTGCTGCTTGCTTGTCAAGTTCAAAAGCTCAGTGCCTGTTAGCAGATAAAAGTACACTGCACTGGCATTTTGCAAGGGTTACATTTCACTCCTAAAAGCCCCAATCAGACAGCATTTTCCTAATTGAGGTATAAAGGTTTGATTTAGTGAAATCACAATTACCTTTCAGGGTTGAAATATAAACACGAGGGCACTTTGTGAATCCAATAATGCTCTTTCCTGTCAAAGGCAGAACCTTATGTGTTTTGGAGGAAACTTTACATAGTGGTCCTTATTCTAAGTAAACTAATCATGCTGAACATCTGACTCTTATAGAATTACTGTAATACATCCTCGATGCATCTGTACGGCTGAAGTAGACTTGATATTGAAGTATGTACGTAACCGTGTCCCCATTGGGTGAGCTGCCCTGGTCACATCTGGTTCAACCTTTGCTCTAAGAAGTGGTTCTTAGTCTTTTGGGGGTTGTGAGCTGCTTTGATTGTTCAGGTACCTTTTATCAGAAGTATGTACATGCTCACACAATATTTTGTATATGATTTCAGAGGGTTCATCAAACCCTTAGAGGTCAGTGGACTCCAGGTTAATAACCCTGGACTAAGGGGTAAAGGTCAATTATTGATGGATAAGGAATTTCACAAAGCTGAAAATATGCAGAAAACGGCCTCAATGAAGATGTGAACCGCTGGGCAGTAGCCACAGCCCCCAGCAGGAGAATCAAGGCTTATGCACCATCAAGCCCAGCATGACGTTGAGTGGGCTGCCATCTTTCCTTCTGCAGGGTATCAAGTGTTCTGCCCATTCCATTATGAGACTTTTATTTCATAGCATCAGAGCTCTGGTTTTATGATGGGAGTCAGCACAAAACAGTTCCTTATTTTTAAAAAATGAAATTTTGCCTTACAATCATTTTAGCTAAAGCAAACCAGTTTTTTGGTTTTTTTTGTTTTGTTTTGTTTTTAAGCAGGAGGGAAGGGAGGGGTGGGGAAGCCTCCTGTGTGCCAGGGTTACTCTTTTTGCCTCTTCATTCTCCCTTCCCAACAAACCTTAGCTTTTCACTTTCTCTAATATTGCAAACTCCCTAGACTCTGACTCTCCTTTATTAGGTCTCATTTCATTTTCTTGAAGCTGGAGTCTGAAAATCCTATATCAGTTCCAATCTTTCAAACGTCTAGTATTAATCTCATTCCATACTGCTTCACACGTATCTGATTTCTGAGGGGCACACCATTCATTCCCTTGAATCCTAGCGGGCAGCTTGGTGCTTTTGATCATTTGAATCACCGTCTCTAATGCTCTTTTTTTTTTTTTTAAACTTGAGGCAACATAATCTCCCTCTTTCTATAGTCTTTTCAAACTTAACTGACCTTTGATTTTTCAAAGTCATGTATAAAAGGCGCGACCTGAAGGACGGGCCAACTTAATAACCATGAATCACAAACCGCACTGTGATCTATTTTGTCTCTCTCACTATCATGCTCAGAACAGCACTTATTAACATTTTATACGGACAGGAAAGCTCACTCGTTACTGGCACAACTTGAGATTCTTTCCTCCCTTCCCAAAGAAAAGGCCCCTAAAACATCATCATGTTGTGGGCGTTCAATTTTCCAGCCAACATTTCTGCTGTGTCACTAGCTGTCCCATCTTGACGGCCTGTACGCGTCTTTCAGGTTGGTTTTTGATTCTATTCTAAGTAAATCCTCTCATGATGTGTGAGATTCTCACTCAAGCATTTTCCAAGGACTTTTCGCATCAGGGCCTCATTGACCCTCTACTATCTATTTGCCTTTCCTGGGTGCTCAAACTTTTCTGTGTTTTTGCTGATGTTTTTATTTTTGTTTGGAATTCTGTCCTCCCTGTGTTCCCAGGCAACTTTTTGAGGGTATGCTCCAGGGTCCCTCAGTTTTCCTTTAATGCTTTTGTGATATCTCTCTTCACCTACACCCCTCCTCCAGACTCCCAGGGCTCTTGTGTGGTAGAGCTCATAGCACTGGATTACAGCTGTTGACTTACTTGCCCAGGCCCATTCCTTCCACTAGACTAACAGCCTCCTTAAGTCAGGAGCTGGGAATTGTATATCATCTCAAGCCACGAACACCTTCCTCCACTCCCTCTGATTTGGGTGTTTATTCCTCTAGCTCTAACCATGTGGTTCCAATGGGGGCTGCCATCTTTTTACCCAACCTACATCTTTTGCAAACTAGATGATCTCAGCAATCTCTGACATAAAAGAGACAATCCATTTTCAGTGGTAAGCCGAAAATGAGAGCCTGGTGGCTGCTTACAGCTGGGTCTCCAGCCTGGTGGAGGGAATCGGTCTGAGAGAGAAAAGCAGGCACAAAATGGGAATAAAGAATCCCAGAGACATCTGAATTCCTGGTTGTGATCATCCCATGAACTTTCCTTCTTATTCTTTGCTTATGGAAGCCAACGAGTCCCCCTTTTTCCAAAGTGAATTGAAGATGAGTTTTTGCCATTTTGGAACCAAAGCATCCTCTCCAGTAATGTCAACCATCTTATTCACGTCCCTACCTCCAGCAGTTGACTCAGTATTTTGTGTTCATTAGGGGCTCCATAAACAGAGCAAATAGTATTTGTTGTGATGTGGAGTCAGGATTGAGGTGAGAGGGAACACATGTCATACTGTGGAAGATGCATGAGGACCACACGTCAGAGCTGTGGGGGGCGGGCGGCAGGGATATGGCGCCACACTCACTCTGACCACCTGCCAGAGTCTGAGTTTATTCTGTTGGCATTGGGTCAATCATCCTTGACAAACATTAGCTATTTCTTATCTAATAATTCGGTCTCTAAGGGTCTAGTCCTGGAAGACAAAATGAGGGAGACTAGCCTGCAAACTCCATGGTGGGCTA
This sequence comes from Glaucomys volans, assembly GCA_020662805.1. Lineage (NCBI taxonomy): Eukaryota > Metazoa > Chordata > Mammalia > Rodentia > Sciuridae > Glaucomys > Glaucomys volans. Next base: position 89,584 of record JAJEJO010003031.1, read on the forward strand.
TTGGTCGCCCAGCAGCTTCTTCTTTCCACAGTTCACAGAGTATTGGGTGTAGGAAATGGAACAGCTGAGATGGACACTGGTTACCAGCTGTGTGGGCCTGGGGAACAAGTTTGCTTCTCTGGGCCCTGTGGGGAGAGTAACAATGCCTCCCATGCCTTACAGGGTTCGAAATGATGGGATGGAAACACACGCAGGGTGGCACTTTGTTGGTGCTGGCGGATGCTTCCTCAGGAAATCATGCTGGGGCCTTCTTTAAACACAGAGGCCATTGTAGGGCTGACAGATTCACTTTGATAAACACATGGCCTAAGGCAGGGTCACTGCTGCAAGAGCTGGCCTGGACACTTCCATCAGAGACTGAGGTGAACTTCCCCAAGTCCTACAGTTACTTTCTTTTCTGTCCTTCTGGCTTGATTGTCAACCAGAACTTCTGGATACTTCCTTCTCTGCCATTGCTTTGAAAGCCTCTCAGTTCAGCTTTTGGTCAGGGAAATGGATCCTGAGTGTCCTGCCTATCTGTTCCATCTCTGGAAATACCCCCCTGGTACCTGCCCTAATCAATAGAGCTGGGCTAAACCCCAGTGAAACCTGACAGGCTGCTTCTTCACAGACCCCCAACAGCTTGTGCAATATCTAGGATATCCCTGAAGCCACCCCAGTATAAGGCCTGATGAGGACAGCTGGCTGGACAGTGTGGGCTGGCATGGGCAAGTTGCCTGGGGGTGCCCCATGTAGTTCTGACTCTGCTTCCTGCCTGCTGGCCTTGGCATGAATTCTCCCAGCAGCTTCCCAGCCCGCTAGACTGGGAAGAGACATCTCTGACATCCGGACCAGGGCCTCTCCTCCAGTGGGGGGCAGTGGTAGAAAGATGGAGGCTTTGGAGACTTGGGTTCAAGTCCCATCCCCACAGCACCCCCGTCTGTGGGAACCAGCACATGGAACACAATCTTTCGGGTTAGAGTCCCATCTGTGAAATGGAATGATAAAGCCCACATTACGTGGCAAGAATGAGCAACACTCACTTAGCTTCCCAGCATACAGCAGGAGCTGAGTAAACGTCAGTTTCCCTTCCCATCCCTCAATTATCAGACAAAAAGTCCTCACCATTGAAATAGCTTGTATTTCTAGAAGGAACCTGCATTCACAATTTGGATCTACAAATGAAAGTATTTAAAAAAGAAATCTTGTGGAAAAATACATTTCCTTATCTCCCCAACCTGCTGAGACCACATTCTGTGTTCTGCTTTCCCTCGGCAACAAAGGAGGACGCAGCATGAGCTGCACTCCCTCCTGGCATGGGGACACGGGGGAAGAGTGGGACTCTGTCAGCCTTACTTAGGATGAGGACAGACTTTCCCCCCTGCTGCTGATGGGGAGGAGGCAGCTCCAGAGCTCTGAGCTGGGAACCGCTCAGCAAAGCCCCCGGGGCTGGCGGTGTGTGACGGAAACAAAAATAATTCCCATCTGCAGGGGCTGCATTCGTTTTCAAAGCACTTTCTCTTCTTTTATCTGTTTTTCCCTCTACAATATCCATGTGAGATGGGTATTATCATTCCCATCTGACAGACGAGGAAATGAAGCAGAGAGCAGAGTGTTGCAAGTGGCAAGCACACAGCTCTCAGGAATCAGGCACAGAGCTGGGTCCGCCTCTCAGCTCCGTGTCTAACCTTGAACTGGCTGCTTATCCTCTGAGCCTCCGTTTGCTTATCTGCAATTTTATCCGAGAGCAGCCATCCTCATAGGGACGTTGGGAGGTGTATGAGGGCTTGTCCCAAGGTAGAAAGAATGTAGACTTTGGAGACCCAAATTCAAACCCAGGTGAACTCAATGTTAGCACCATAAGGTCACAACAAAATTAGTAGAGTTGCTCTTAGCACCAGGGTCCTTATTCCAGAGCCAGAACTCCACTTTGGAAGCATTTGTCCTTGGGACCATGACCTGAGTCTATCCTAAGGGGACACAGGACTTCCTGGCCAGTCAGTGCTCTGTAGAAGGCATATGGCAAAGTAGAGAAATCACGCATCCTTTAGAGATCAGGTACCAGGTCCAGTGGACCCAGCACTGATGCCAAGTCCCAGGACAGGACCCCCGCTAGGTTCTCTCTGGGCCTCATTTTCTTTGTCTGCAAAGAGGACATGGCTAGTTGACCTTTTGAATTGAAAGGGGGACCATGACAACAGTTTCTTTCCTGGCCTCCCTGTTGCTCATGGACCCGACAGCTGTATCTTTACTTCATTTCCTTGCTCTTTGGCTGAACCGGGCACAAGCTTTCGCCCCATGAAGTGGCGGTGTTTGAAGGACAGACTGGATGCCTGAAATGCTGAAGTGAGCATAGATAAATAGGAGTCACTGGTGCCAGTTTTCCAATGTGCACAATGAAGCAATGAAAGATAGTCTGCAGTGGGGGAGAGAGAGAGAGAGAGAGAGAGAGAGAGAGAGAGAGACAGAGAGAGACAGAGAGAGACAGAGAGACAGAGAAGCAGGTAAGAAACCATTTGTTTCCGGGGAAAAGATAGGGAAGCACTAATAACTTCTCAATTTCTGTTTTTAGCTCCTTGCAAGGCCTGGCAACCCTTCTTTGAGATCTCAAGCTACCCTTATATCTTACATTCCACTTTTGTTTTTCCCAGAGTGACCGTCAGTGGGTTCCTGCTCTTGGAACCAGGAGAGTGACAAGGAGAATTCATGTGTGCTCTTCCTACCGTGCCCTCGGATGGGCCTCACCCCTGATGAAATCACACGGTGGTTGGTGTTCCTAGCGCTGTCTGGTTGTCACGGCACCCAGGCAAGTCTTGGACTTGAGGCTGTCATTAAGCACAAGCCACTGACAATGAACAATAAGGTCAGTGTAACTCCAGGGCAGTTAACCTCTGCATGATTGTGCAAGAATATTGCAGCTGCCATATCTCAAATGTTTCCTTGGATGTTTTCAAGTGGGAGGCAATAGAGAGCTGTGATTAAGAGCACAGGCCCAGATTTCCAACTACTCACAAGCTGTGTGAACTTTAGCGAGTTCCTCCAACTCTTTGTGCCTCAGTTTACTCACCTGTCAAATGGGGGCATTTATGGTACTTAGCTCCTAGGGACATTGCAGAGGTGGAGATAAGTGGCATCATTTACACTCAACATGTGTCAACACATGTCCCCTATTTTCATGTCCCAACAGTATCTAGAGAAGAGGCTGTGGCAGGTGGGGCTATGAACGGGTTTTGGTTCCATCCTTTCCACTTTGGGAAATGGTGAGAGAAATGTGGGAGCAGAAGGACCGTAGAGCTGGACCAGGAGAGAACCTTGTGCTGCCCGAGAATGGATGGGGAGGCAGCGGGGCCCAGGAGAATCAAGGCAATGAAAAATGGGTGAGAAGTATGGGGCACACAGCAGTCCAGGAGAGCTGGAAAATGGAACTCGCGAGAATCTCAATCGTAGAGACTTTTATGAATTTAGATACCGCCCTCAGAAAACCTCCTTTAAAAAAAACCACCTCTTTGAGGATGAATGAAATCCCAGCAGCACATCTGCAGGCTGCTTTCAGCTCATCAATACAGAGTTACTATAAATGGTTCTGTGCACAGAACGTTGTCTGAAATGTATGACAGGCCAGCGTGCGCTGCTGATTTAGGTTTGCCAAGTCTCAAATCAATTTGCTTGGGTGACAAACCTGGCCCCACTGTGACGTAGCTAGGTGGTTCTGAGTACGTTCCCAACCTCCCTGTGTCTCAGTTTCCCTTGTGCATCCAAGGGAGATGGCAAGCACCTAGTCCCCTAGTCCATAGAGTTAGGGAAAGGAAAATGAGTTAACATGCGTAGAATGCCTACAACCGCCAGTGGCATGGTGAAGGTCAGTGGGCATAGCTATCATCTCCGCCTGTGGTTCTTCTTTCTTTGTGTGTGGTACGTGCATACATGCACACACATACTCCAACAACGGTGGTGAAAACAACTGAGCCAACTTCATGAACTCTCTCTCCATAGTGCAGGGGCAGGGTGAAGGCAGAGTCTGGCTGAAGAGCAAAAGCAAGAGCTCTCAGAATCTCAGCAGCCAAGGAATGTGCTTGGCATTGGGGTCCAGCACCAATCACACTATAGGCCCTCTCTGACCCCCAAATCCTGTCTTTTGGGCATAAACCTCTATTGTCTTAACACTATCCTCTCTTCCCGTCATAATGTGCTGCCATCACACACTGCAGGTCCCCAGATCACCAGCCTGCTGCTCTGCCACTACTCCTGCCCTGCCCCCTTGGCCCCTGGGAGGGAAACCCACGAGCAGCAATGCCAGTCGCAGCTCCCAGCTTAAGTGTCACCCTGGCTGGAGCTGACTGAGCTCATGGAAAGGAGATCAGAGGTTCCCTGGACATGTGACCAGGACAGTTGTCACAGCAAGCTTTCATGGGCTTCCGGCAGGAAGGAGCTAGTTAGGGAGAAGCTGCTCAAGAGAAGTGCTCCATCCTTCACCCTATTTTGAAACTCTCTCCTTCTGAGGTTTCCCTTCTCTTCTTACCTCTCTCTCTCTCTCTTTTAATCTTCTCTCTGTCCATACAGTCCCCTCCTCCCTCTCCAATTCCCATCTCATTACGCAACTGCACGGGCTAAAAATACTTCTGGCAGCCGTGATCAAACCCAAACTGAGCAAGATGCAGATTTAATGAGGCTTCCATGGAAACAAGATTTCCTTTGCCAGGCAGAAGACTGTCTGTGCCAGGGAAGAGGAGGGCAGGGGAACATGTGGGGAGGAGGAGGAGGTGCTGCTTAGATGGGGCATTGGAGTCACCGAAAGCCTCTTGGCCCAGGAACTTTTTCTGGAAGGGATTCAACCCATAGCTGTGGACTGCACCCACGAGAGACAGTCAGTTGTCCTGGTCAGCTGCACTCTAAGAGCCACACTGCGTGTGTGAGACTAGCAAGGGGAACAGCAGCTTCTTCCAGGCTAGAGATAAATATTTACCAGTGGAGCCTCTCAAATACTCAAACACTTAGCAACTGAAAAAAATTAAAGTGTAAAAATAAAAAGTTGCTGATTCTAAGGTTCCTGCTTTGATGATGATCAAGAAAATACAGAGGAAAAAGGTTGAGAAAGGTCAGCCAGATGCAAAGACAGCTTCTGCCCTGCAGTTTTCCTACTCCCTTGAGGAGTCATTTCCCTCTAGCCCTGTGTTTCTCCGGGGTGCTGGAGGCGTGAGGTTCCTGAAAGAATCTCAAAGGGAAAGCTGAAGCCTTTCTTGGCACAACTGGTCACAAGATGCCTGGTTTTATCTCACCAGGGCAGAGATGAAACCTACTGGAATCCTGCTACCTCTCCCAGGCCCTTGTATTTTCTTGTGATTTTTAGCTACAAAACACTGACATTTCACATCCCAAGAAGTAGCATATGTACTGGGTAAGGAGTGGGCCCAGCAAACTATGTATCAATTTGGCCCATGAGCTGTTCTTGTAAGATTCGTGAATCTAAAATGGTTTTTACATTTTTTTAAAAGTTATAAAAGAAATAAGAATATATATGTTTTGTGCAGGTTGCCCACAAAGACAAAGATACAGAAATAGGTTGCTGACCCTTGGTTATGAGCAAGACTATGAAATCAGACAGATTTGGGTTTGAATTTCAGCTCTTCCACACACTAGCTAAATGACTTGATAGAATTACTGAATCTTTTTCATTCTCAGTTTTCCCAACTGTAAAACTGGGCTAAGAGCACCTATCTCACAGAGAATGAAGCTAAGAGCTTAGTGTCATTTTGGTCACATAGATGCTCTATAAAAGATAGCATTACCATTGGGAAAGATGGGGAAGTAATTTTGAAATGTGGCAGGAAAATGATCTACATTTTTTGAAGGATTACTCCAATGACAAATATTGTGCCCCTTGGTTTGGACTAACTTCAGATATGCATCCTCATGATTGATTCAGGAATTAGAATTCTCAGAGTTCTAAGACTACTGTGCTTCATTGGTGCAGGGACCCTGGGCTACAATGAGCTTGGCACAGCCTCTGAAGCCAGAATATGCTGCTCATGCAAATCACAACCTTACAGTATTGTGCTCTAAGTCCTTATGCACAAGAGGTTCTAAAACCAATGCTATGTGAGGAACCCTGTGCTGACTTACGTGTGGTCTTCAGCATGCAGCACAGTAGAAAAGGGGCAAAGAACTTGTGGTTAGAATCCAGACAATCTTTAATAGTACAAAATCCCTTGGGCCTGGCCTACATTTTCCCCTCTTTTTAAATGACTAGGTTCTATAAATGACTAGGTAAATAAGGGAGATCAAACACTCCAGAGAGTCTCTAACATGATGTTCAATCAGCTCTTGGAATAAATAGCTGAGCTACTGAACCAAAGGAGTGCTGAGAAGGTAGGCCTGATAAGGTCAAGGTTAAACCTGGGTCAACCACTCAGCTTTGAATGGTCAAAATTTCATCTGGTGCTCCCAGCTTCAGCCAGTTGTCCTGAGGAGCTTGGGTGGAAGGCATTGAGCTCAGCAAATTCACCTCTACCCAGGGCTAACAGCACACCAATGACTGCAGGGTTTCTAGATTCATGGCTGATTTTTGGCGTAATCTTTATTGACTTAAAAAAAAGTTATGGGGAGCTGGGGTTGTGGCTCAGCAGTAGAGCATTCACCTAGCATGTTTGAGGCAGTGGGTTCAATCCTCAGCACCACATTAAAAAATGAAGAGAATAAAGTATTTTGTCCATCTACAACTAAAAAAATTTTTTTAAAGTTGTTGGAATGTTTGAGTGTATTTCTGCAACAAAAAAGGCTCAAGCAACTTTAAAGCTTAACAGAATCACAACAGACCCCTACCACTGCCCCCCGCCCCCCAACTCTCCACTACCACCACCAAGGCCAAGAATGGAAATGCGGATGCTCTGCTCACTGGGGATTGACAGGAGCAAAATGACTGTAAGCCCACAGGGTTTCCTCTGTGCTCACTAATAGTTTTAAGCGCTTCAAAAGCCAATGTGATTCCAATCTGAAAAAGTAAACACCTGCTTCAAAAGAGGATTTTAATTTTTATACATTTTGCCTTACAAAGTTAGTGTAGAAAATACCCAAGAGAATGGGAGATCAGGGGCCTTCTGGAAAGAACTCCTGATAAGACATCTGGAGACTGCTTTTATCCATGTTCCTGCCTCTGGCAGCAAGGGCTTTAGCAAGTCATGTGACTTCTCTGTGTCTAGAAATCTTCATCTAATAATATTTATTCATAATGTTTTTACAGGGTTTTGTGAAGCTCAGAGGAGCTATGCGGGGAATCCTCTTTGAAAAGTAAAAAAGTCTCTATGAATGTAAGGTATTGTGTTTATTGTCAATGATAACTGAGAAGATCTAAAAGACAGAAGCTGAATCATTTATTCAACAAGATACATTTGCCTACTGGGTATCAGGCACTAATACTGGAGATGTGGTATAAATAAGAAGCAGGATTTCTGCTCTGGATTGTGTATTCTAGAAGGGTCGATAGACATCAAATGAAAACCATATAATTGCAATGTGAGTAAGTGCTGGTAAAGAAAAATGCAGGGTAAGACAAGAGTATATATGGGGGTATAACAGGGAATGGCCATCCTCAGGAAATGACATTTCAGTTGACACATAGGATCAATAGTAATGAGGGAGGAAAAAGAAGATGAAGCATTTTCATGGTGGAAAAAATTGTGAAAAAAAAATCTTGTGTAGATAGAGGTTTAAGTAAAGAGGGGAGAATAAAAAGAAAGTAGAATGTGAGGGGAAAGTTCGTACAATAGAAACTAGAGAAGCTGTCCTGATCCTTGTAGGGTCTTGCAGGTGGTGCTGTGGATCACAAAGTTGTCCTAAGAGCAAAGAAAAACAACCCGAGGTTTGGGGGCAGGAAGTGATATGGCTTAATTTGCATTTTCAGAGTGACTGAAATTGAACTTCTGAACTTGGGACAGAGTGACTGGTAGTAGAATTGGCTTCCATAGAAAACAACCTTCAAACTGGAAGGAAAAAAAAGAAAAAAGACTTGAAGACTATTTCTCAGGTACTGAACAACAAACAGTGAAAAACTATGATCCTCGTGAGAAAGGACTAAAGTCAATACCACGATCACTTCACAATTGTTCCATCTTTCTTCCTAGAGATAATTTGGGAGCAGGAAGAAGGAGCCAAAATAGAATGGCAGTTTGGCTACACTGAGGAGGCAGAGAAAGAGTTCTGGGTTATTGAGGGAGATGAAATCTGCAGGGTGGTTTTCCTTAGAAGAGGAAACTATACAAGGAACAAGGACCCAGAAGTTTCATGGGGGCAGGGGATTCCCTGGAGGTCTTTGATTGAGTGCCAGGCTGCACAAGGGCAGGCAAGGTTCTATAAGGGCTGGCAGAGATCTCATCTTGCAGCCCAAGAGCTGAATGAACACAGAGGCTATGCTGGAAAACACTGCAGTTCCATCCCAACCAAAGTGATGAGATTTAACTGATGATTTCAGGCAATAGAAATTTGCGTGATAAAAGAGGATCATATCATTAAGCAAGAGCTTGATTTTAAAATTAAAACACACTCATTCTAACAAAGAATAAGGTCAGGTATATGTGGCAAGAACAAAAGTCTTTACCAGGAATTTAAATACTTTCAGAACATAACTCAATATCCTCTAAAGGAAGATGACACAATTGACGCTGTTTGCAAAATTTCATCTGAACGTTTAGCAAACAAAATAAATAATTACTAGACATGAAAAAGTAGGGAAATGTGACCAATGGATAAACCAAAAACCACTCAATAAAAAAGAATGCCAAGCTGGCCAAGATAATGGAATTAACTAACGAGAACTTGCAATCAGCTATTATAAATATGTTTAAGAACTGTAAGAAAAGCCTAGTCCTAACGGATGAACAGATGAAGAATCTAAGCCAAGAAATGGAAACTATTAAACTATGATCAAAACCCTGTGGGCTGGGGTGAGCTCAGTAGCAGAATGTGCATTTAGCATGCATGAACCCCTGGGTTCAATCCACAGCACCAACCAACAAACAAACAACTCCATAGAAATGCCATGTCCTGTTGGATTTAATGTACGATTGGAAGTGGCATGATAAAGGACAAGTGAACTTTAATAGATCGAGAGAGAGCATTTAATCTGAAGAACAGAGAGAAAATTTGAAAAAAATGAACAGACCCTCAGTGATCTGTGGGACACCAAGTAGCCTAACCTATGTGGACTTAGAGTCCCAGAAGAGAAGAGAGAGACCAGGAAAGAAAAAGAAAAAATGGTTTAAAATTTCCCAGATTTGCTGAAAACAAACAAACACAAAATCTTACAGAGCCTAAATGCTCAGGGAACATCAAGTAGGATGGATAAAAACAATAGCAACAGCATTTTTGGCCATCATAGTCAATGTGTCAATAACCACAAATAAAAAGAAAAATCAACAAAAGAAAGATAACATATTATATTCAGGCAAAGAACAAATAATGGATGGTTTTTCTTCATAAACAACAGATCCAGAGAAGAATTTAGGAATAAGGGGGAAAATTACCAACCTAGATTTTGATGTCCAATAAAGATGTATTTTTAAAGAATGGCAAAACAAAGCCATTTGAAGATAAATTAAAATAGAGAATGTGTTGTTAGAAATCCTGCACTAGACAATATCTATAAACAACATGAAAAGCATGGTGGATTCTGTAAGCTTCATGTGAAGGAGGATGATTAATGATTCTTATAATATAGTGTGAGCTGATGCCCACCAATCCCACTTCGTTACCTCAAGATTTGTGAGTAAGTTTTTATAGCCTTGGTCTGAGAGGGATATGGAGACCTTGGTGTTCTTCACATGAATTAACTTTCAAAGGAAAACAGGAGATTGAGGAATTGTCAGTAAAGAAATCAAGGGTGTAAGAGATTTGTCAACAATTTAGCTATAGTTTAATATTGCATAGAAAAGATGTAGGAGAAAAGAAGAATAAATATTGGTACTGGGGAGAGAAAACAAAAAGTAGAATTCAGATGAGAAAATAAAATGTTATGCAATCCAGACCCAGAGAAGTATTCATGTTAGGCCGTTCCCAATCACATGGTGGCTGGTTGTACAGATTTAAGTGACTCCATGTCTGCACGGGGATTCATTTCCATTCCTGCTGTTTCCTGGTGTATGGAGACCATCAGCTCTTATGAGACACAACTTAAGCTGAGACGAATGACCTTTCAGAAGAGTAACTGTCATCTTGTGCATGGTATACTGTACAATCCTGGGTAGCCACACATTCCTATCATTTAATATCAACAGAAATTTCTAAATCTTTTGATAATTGTCTCAAATGTTAAATTATGCAGTGTTTTTTGAATTGGTGAAATACAAAACAAATAAGTCCTGCACTAGAAACGTTAACAGAAATGGCTCCAAATGAAACAGCTCTAGAGCTAAGGTTGAAAGACTACAGAAAAGAATGAAAAAAAAAAAGTAGAAATGGTAAATATGTAGGTAAACATAAAAAAGCTATATTTTTTTCTACTCATAAAATTTCATATCTCATGTGAAGCAAAAGTTGTAACACTTTATTGTGACTTTTATAGTGCACGTGGCCATGATGTGTAGGACGACACAGAACAAAGGCTGGAGTAGAAAAACCCTAGACTGATGCCAGGTCCTCATGTTTATGCAAAGTAGTACAATTTTATCCCTAAGTTGATAGTGTTGAGTGAAGTACCCATATTGTTATCCATGGAGGAACCAATAAAAAATAATTCAAAGAGGTAGAGCTATAAAGTCAACAGAGGAATTAAAATGGAATATTAAAAAATTAACTTAAAAAGATAATAAATAAGGAATTGAGGAATAATAAAGGAGGAACAACAACAAAAGATGGAAGATGTGACAAATAAATGATAAACTTAAATGCGACTCTATTAATAAGCATATTAGGGGCTGGGGTTGTGGCTCAGTGGTACAGCGCTTGCCTCACATATGTGAGGCACTGGGTTCAATCCTCAGCACCACATAAATGAATAAAATAAAGGTATTGTGACCATCTGCAACTAAAAAAAATTTGAAAATGAGCATATTAAATGAAAAGGTCAAAATCATCAAAGAGGAATAGAACTGATCAAAACTGTAAACTACATATCGTCTACAAGGCATGCACTTTAAATATAAAAGTACAAATGGATTAAAAGTAAAATAATGGAAAAACATAAATAGTAAGCATAAAAAAGGCAAAGTGGACATATTAATATCTGTCAAAAAAGACTTAAAGACAGGGAATGTTCCCAGAGATGACATTTCATCAATGATAAAATAGTCAATTCATCAGGAAGATTTGACAATCATAAATGAACATATCTAATAACAGAGTTTCAAATCACATGAAACAAAATTAACAGAATTTAAATACAGAAATGGCTAAATCCATACTCAAAGATAAAAAAATTTTAACACTCTAATCTGAGTGTTTAAACAAAAATTCAGTGAGAAGATTGATGATCTAAATAACATTATCAGTCATTTTACTGTCATTTATAAAACTCTACACCCAATAATTTAAAACCACACTTTCTTTTGAAGAGCACAAGATAAATCACCTATAGGCCAGAATATATTCTTAATAAATTTCAAAAGATTGCAATGTTATAGAATATATCCTCTGATCACAGCAGAAACCAATAAGGGAAGAACTAATTAAAATGCAACGCAAATTATTCAGAAAATAAAACAGAGAGTAATTCTTGACTTATTTTGTGAGGTCTGTATAAACTTACTACTCTAGACCCTTGCAAAAACTTTATAAGATAATAAAATAGCAGGCTGATATCTTTCATGAAAATAGACACAAAAATGCTTAATAAAATAGCTTCAGATTAAATTCAGCAGAATATAAAAGGAATAACACATCATTGACCAAGTAGGATTGGTGACACTAATGGAAGTTTGTGAATCAGTAAATGTAATTAAACCATATTAACACCTTTGAAAAAGTAAAACCATGAGATCCTCTCAATAGATACAGAAAAAAAATGACAAAATTCAGTATCTCGTCACGGTAAAAAAATTATAAGGAAACAGGGATAGAAATACAAATTTTCAATCCTAACCAGTGCAATAACACAAAGAAAAAGACATCAGAAACATAAAGACAGGAAAAAAGTAAAACTATGTAAGTGCAACATAATTGCCTGTTTAAAATCCTAAGGAAAATATAAATCAACTACTAGTTGCTTAGTGAATTTTGCAAGGTGGCAGGACACAAAGTCAAAGAACAAGATATCAATTGCATTTTCACACAGCAGACATCAAAAACAAAATAATTTGAAACAAATTTAACAAAATATGTGCAAGACTTCACTGAAAACTACAAAACATTGAAAGATGTAAGTAAATGAAGAGATATATCATGTTCATGGATTGAAAGCTCCATGGGATTGATATTTTAATTCTAGCCAAACTGACCTAGTAATCAACATATTTCCAATCATAATCACAACTGGTTTTCTAAGATAAAAATGGACAAGCTGATTCAAAAATGTATATAGAGATTCAAACGACCTAGAGTAATCTTTGATCAAGGGGAGCAAAGTTGGGGGCTCATATTTCTTATTAAAATGACATTGCAATCAAGCCAGTATAAGTGTTGGCAAAAGGGTAGATTAATGCAACAGAAGAGTGAGTTTTTAGTTGTCAGTGAGGACAGTTTGATGAAATATGAGTTTGTTTCTCTAAGAAAATTAGGTTACCTGAAGTACATGAAGGAAACTCTCCAAAAGAGAGCATGAGAACTGTTGGTACTCTATGCAATAATAGTGACTCTAAAACTATAAAAAAATTGAAACATCAGTTTAGAGCTTTATCAATGTTATGGATATGGCAGTGACCACCACTGTTCTCATTCTTAAATCAAGTTCATCTTATCTCATGTCTGGTCAAATGTGATTTATTTTGTAAGCACTTTGCGCTAACACTCTGGTATTATTTTAGATTTTATTTTATAAAAAAGGAAATATTCTTGAAAAAAAGGAATATATTTAATAGCTATAAATTGGACCCAAATTTTATTGTAACAAATCTTCGTATCTAAAAGTGCCTTTACAAAGTAAAGAATCATCTTTATAAGATGAATAATCGCCTTGTACAATGTTGGTGTGGAAAGTTCATGCCCGAGTAACTCTGTCTTAGTAATTTTGTAAAGATGGTGGTAGTCACGTTGATGCTTATGGTAATGAGAATGGTGATTACTTTTAACAATAGGATGGAGGCCAAGGTGCCTAAAAGGATCCAAGGATGGGACTGTGATATCACTAGAGCACATCAGTAACACCATCATATGGAATATCTCAGTTGGGGCCCAGGTTCAATTTGATTTAATTAAATTCTTTACCCCATACCTTTGTTGTGGGAGGTTGCACCAGGCACATCTACTTTGGTCTGCTTCATGGAGATTGTGAGCATTGAGGTCACAGATGCTACAGTACTTAACTTGGTATCCCCCAGTGCCAAGCACAGGACTTGATCTATGGAAAACCTGGAAGAAGGAACTCTCTGGTAGAGGTAGGAAGAATTTTCGGAGGTACTGAAATGTCAGTTGGACAGCACACACAGAAAGGAAGAAGGAAGGGAGGAAGGGAGGGAGGGAGGAAAGGAGGGAGGGAGGGGGAGAGGGGAAGAGGGGGAGGGAGGGAGGAAGAAATAACTCCCCAGGTGGAGAAGAGCAAAGAACCTGTCTGAGCAGAGGTGAAGTCCAGGATAACACAGTATAGTAGGTGACAAAGCCCAGAAGGGAGTAGAGGCTGGAAAGACGGAATGGGGCCAGACTGATTCTGATATCAACAGAATATGATTTACACTGATTGGCTTATCTATAGACAAGCCAAATAAACCACACCTGATGACTGAGAAGGGACAGTGTTCGGCGAGGACCTTCCTGCTTGCTCCCCAGGCTAAAGGTGAAAAGGAATAGGGAATCAAGATGACTCCTTGGTCACAGTGAAATCAGGTTCCCTACACATCTACTGCAGCTGACACTTTTTTTAAAATCAGAATCCTTGAACAGAATAGCGCAGTTCACATTCAGGTTGTAATAAACGTTGCCAGCAGTCACTGTGTGCTTGTAGACACGAATCTATACATCAGATCCTATCACAAGGGCACCGGAGGCGTTTCAGCCTCAGAGTGAGGAGACAGTTGGCTTGCCCTGAGCATACAGCCTTGGGACGTGTCCAGGAGAAGCCAGCCTCTAGACATGGAGAGATGCTGCAGTAGATTAATTCGTGCCAGTACTGTCCAGTGGGGTCCCGACACAGTCACAGCAGCCCAAAGGGCCACAGCTCAGCCTTTTATTGAAGTCACCTTCTATAATACTGATGAAGCATGGAAAGTCTACGAACTCAGGACAGAAGTCTTCCTTTCTGTACATTATGTCAGAGATGACTCTAGCAACAGCTCCCTGGGAGCCTTTTAAATTGGGGGCTGGGGAAGAAAAGGATGTGAGAGGGGGTGGTGGGGAGAAGGAGAATGAATGAATGATGTATCATAGCAAATAAATTTTGCCAGCCAGATAATTTCCCTTGTCCTTCCTCTCTCTTTTCCTTTCCAAAAATCCCCATTTATTATTCAGGGCAGGTCCTAAAGTTCCTCTCTTCTGCTTCTGATAGATGTTTGGTTTGTCCTTCATCTTTCTTCCTTTGGAGGTCTTCATGATGACTTCCTGTAAGGTTTGCTTTCCACTCCCTCATGCCCACTGAAATGCATGCTCCCTGACAGCCAGGGTGTTGCCTATGTCATTTCCTGTCACGTCCCAGTGCCCTGAGTGCCCTGTATAGCCAGGAACACAGTAGAGTCTCCTTACAAACTCACTGAGCAACCAGAGGAGCAGCCAGAGTTATTCCTGAGATTCTCTTCCAAGTTCCCTCCAGCCATTGAAAGGAGACGGTGAGCACAGCTTCCTCTGTGTCACCTGACTCAGTGTGAACTGTGGTTTAGGGAAGAGGGCTCACACCCTCTTTCCTCTTTGCACCCTCACAATGCCCCTATCCCAGCAGGCTGACTTCTATGGCTGCCTTGTCTCCTCTTAGACTCAGGTACATCTCCAGTTGGATTGTCCCTGGGTTCCTCCTAAGAAAAATGGCGGCTCTCTGAATCAGAGCTTTGTTCACAGCTCTTGGCAGGAGAACCTGCTCTGAATTAGAGCAGCTGCTGCTCATGGTGGTGTGGTCCAAGTGTACAAGAGTTTATTTAAGAATCTACCATCCTTGGATAAATTAGCTTTTCAAAAGCAATAATATTATTGTAGAACTACCTTCAATTGTCCATGTTTTCAATTGCATTGGGAAGAAAGTCTGAGCTTCTTTCTCAGTGAGGCCTTCCAGGCCCTCCCTGCCTTGCCACCCTTGCCGTTGTCCTGCCACCATGACCTTCGCTATCATTTCTTCACCAGGCATTTCTCTACCTTGGGCCCCTGCCTGGGTTGCTCTTTCCCCAATAACTGCCTGTCTCACTCCTGCTACTCTTCCAGGTTTACCCAAGTGCTGCCTTATCAAGAGACCTTCTGGGTCTAAGTTTCATCCATCTTTCTCAACCTTAACACCCTTTTATGTTACTTACTGCACTTTTCACAAATTATAATTTACATGTGTTTTGCTATTTAAACCAATTTTTCCCACTAAGTTGAAAATTCCTCTAGAAGAAGGACTGTGTTTTTCTCTACCACATCTGTATCATGGAATACATTTATTGGTACACAAAGGCCTCATAATAAATACTTTAAAATCAAGGAATTGTTAAAGAATGTATCCTATGTAGCCATTCCCCTTCCATCTCTTTAATACAGAAATGAACCATACAACATCCCCGGTTAGGCTGCTCTGAATGTTCTAGAGTTGCTTTTAGAGCAAGTCCACAACCCCCGTCTTCTAATATCCTCTGACTGGTTTTAGTTTTATAGTATGGAGACGAAATCTATTCTTGCTCTTCCATGGGTAACGTTTTCAAGCATCTGATTCTCAAACTGCTGTGGCAGTCCACAAACACAGCATTCATCCTATGGTCGTGGCCCTGTTTTAACTATAACAAAGGAATTTAGCCCCAGTAACACACCTGTATATCAGAATGGGGATAATCATTCTTAAGTGATGAATATCTTGAGGATTAAGGGCCAGGCTTCATTTGAAAGTATTTTGTAAACCATCAGATATCATACAGAGGCAAACCACCTTCTTCTTATTTATTATCGTAAGTTTCAATAGGTAAGGATGTGACTAATGTGGAAAGAATCACAATGGGAGGCAGAATTTGGTGGGAGGCAAGAGACCCTGCAGAGGAGTCCAAAGGCAGACTCTTGCTGGCTAGCCACATACTTGTTCTGACCTCAGTGTCTACACTGCCAAAGAACCAATGAATCCTTGCTCTTCCCAGGGATGGGTAATTGTGAAGCTCTGCTGGGAAAGTGAATGTGCAAACAGTGTGGGAACTGTAAAACTGTATTCAAAAATAAGATATTGTGACATGGCAAGGACGGCAAGGACAATGTGGGATAAATTTTGAAGTACATCCTGGATTGTGACGGTAGTGCAATAGGGAGAGAGGAGACAGGGGGCCGAGGAACCAGGCTGAGATCATCAGGAATGCCAGGCAATCTGAGCAGGAGAGGAGGTGCAGCTGAAGAGTGGGAGGGACCCCTGCACGGCAGGGAGGGATGTGAAAGCCAGCTTTGAGTCTTCTGCTACAGAATATTTCCCCCTTTTAGGTAGAGTTGAGCTGTATTCCTCCAACTCAGACTTCAAGTAGCAAGCACACTGGAAATTTTATTCTATCATGTAAGTTGACATTGGCTCAGAGGGAAACTCAGGTCCTAAGACTAGTTAGTAATCCACTGCAATAGTTTGGATACAATGTGATTAGGGAGGGCCTAATTTAGGCATTTAAACAATCCCTAAGAATTGGCAGGCAGGTGTTAACTGAAATTATCCGAGCAATGAGGTGATCCATGGATGGGTAGTAGAATGAGAAGAGAAAGTGGGTCAGGAAGAGGAGCCAGAGAAAGATGGAAGGAGCAGAGAGGTAGGAAAACCAGGGACTAAGAGGTTCAAGGGTTTAAAGAGCAGAGTGGTCAACAGTGATATATGATGCAGAGAACGTCAAAGCCATGATACCCCCAGACACATACTGCATGTGTGAAAGGCAAATTGCAGGAACAAGAAAGTTTTATGTTCAGGCGTGAGGCTATGTGTGATGCTTACCATGAGTAAATTGTCTGAATACCTTTAATATTAGGAGAGAGAAGATCAGGAGGCTTGTAGATTTGGAAAGTGTCTGGTGGCTTTTGAGAGAACATCCCAGCAGGGGGTGAGGGCGGAAGTCTGTCTCTAAGAGTTTGCTGGAGTGGAAGAAGAGATGATTAACAGCTCTGAAAAGAAATCGGAAGGGAAAGGGAAAGATCAAGTAGTGGTTGGAGGAATGTATTTGCAGTTTGGTTTTAAGAGAAATGGGGGCTGCAAAGAATGGGGAGGGAGGCGGGTAGGGGAGAGACTGAGACAGCTGCTGGGTGAGAAGAGCTGGCAGAGCAGGCTCAAGGTTGCCAGAGAGGGTTGGATCTAGGCCACATGTGAGGGTAAGCCGGAGCCTCGTAGCTGCCCTCAGACACAGCAGGCGTGGGGTGTTCTGCGTAAGGCCAGAAGAGCAATTGCATCAGTGTTTGAGAACACGTCAACTATTGCAGGCAGGGCTGGTGGGGTGGGTTCAGGCCTTGAGAAAGGTAAGAAAGGTCTGGAACAGTCACTGAGGGGCTGGGATAGGGTGTTAGCAAGGAAGGAGTGGAAGGATCACCATACGGCCATGACTAGGGAGAGGATGTGTGGGGGAGCCAACCTTCCCGCTTCACCACTTCCTGTGGTCTCAAAGCCTGGTTGTGGATGAAGAGCAGGGGCAGTGGACAAGACCAGGCTGGGGGGTTCTGGCTGTTTGCATTTGTTCTACTGTGTTTCCTAGACACCTCTCCACCCTGGTTGTTGGAGTTTCCTAGAGCTGCCATGAAAAAAGAGGTGCTGGAAATGTATTGCCTGGCAGTTCTGAAGGCCAGAAGTCTGAAATGAAGGTGCCTCTGAAGGCTGCAGGGGAGGACCCTTCCCTGCCTTTCCTGGCTTCTGATGGTGGCAGGCAATCCCTGGTACGCCTGCCCTAGCTTGTAGACATGTTGTTCCAGTCTTTGGTGTTTTTCTTGTTGATTTTGTTTTTTGTTTTTTTGGTACCAGCTATTGAACCCCAGGGGCCCTTAACCACTGAGCCACATCCCCAGCCCTTTTCATTTTATATTTTGAGACAGGGTCTCGCTGAGTTGCTTAGGGCCTCCCTATGTTGCTGTGACTGGCTTTGAATTTGTGGTCCTCCTGCCTCAGCCTCCTGAGCAGCTGGGATTATAATCATGCGCCACCATGCCCCGCCATAGATCCAGTCTTTGCCTTTGTCCCTCCCTTGTCTCTGTGTGTGTCTGTGTCTATTTTCCCCTTCTTATAAAGATTTTAGTCAATAGAATTCAGGTCCCATGCTGGGTGCTGTGGCATGTAATCCCAGTGGCTGAGGCAGAAGGATTGTAGATTTGAAGTCAGCCTTAGCAGCTTAGCAAGGCCCTAAGCAACTTGGTGAGACCCTTTCTCAAAATAATAATAATAATAATAATAATAATAATAATAATAATAAAGGGCCAGGGACATAGATCAGTGGTAAAGCACACCTTGGTTCAGTCCCTGGTACCAAAAAAGAATCCAGGTCCTACTCTACTCTGGTATGACTTCACATTAACTTATTACCTGTATAAAGACTTGTTTCTAAATAAGGTTATATTCCAAGGTGCTGGGTGGACATGAACTTTCCTGGGATGCCATTCAACAAGTTCCCCAATCTTTGTGCCCAGTGGGGCCTTAAGTTTGGAAGGGCGGTCAGTGTCTAGAACTGGACTCCCAGAGCCACGACTGCACAAACGGTATGCACAGAAGTGTGACGGCATTTATCAGCTGCACCGAAGCAAAAAATGCTCCCCTTTTTCCTTTTATCTTATTTTATTCACAAAGTCATCTGTGTTCCAGGAAAAGCTGTTATTTAGCCATTCTTGCCTTGATGTTGATCCCTCACCAGGCAGAAAATGATCCCGCCAAAGGGAAAGGGAGAGTAAAGATGAGGTGAATCACTAAATTGTTTACACTATAACCACGGGCTAAATCAACATGCTCAGACCGAGCCCGGATTGCTGAAAATTGGTCCAGAGAGCCACATCTGTGCTAAAGGAAGCAACGTATCTTAAAGTATTAAGTCACTGGCCTGTCATCGTTTCATTAGCAAACTCAAAGTTGCATCAGAATTCAGCAACCTAACCCCACCGTGGCACAGGGGACTTTTTATTTCTCCTGAAGTGCTTAGGTGTTGGTGGAATTTTCTCTGAAGATTTGAGAATAAGCCTCAGGAGCTCCCAGTGCTGAAAATAATTCAAGTCATGCCCTTAGATGGCATTCATAAGTCAGAAAGATAGGTACCTATCCCCCTAGAGAGTTTGTAAAATCAAGCCCTAGATTTTTACTTAGGAGGAAAGATGAGGTTATATCAATAAAGGTAACAGAGAAGTCTTGAGTGGAGGGGAGAATTTTAAACAGGAGGAACCTAACCCTTTGGGCACTACATGATATCTCACAGTTCTGGGCTTCAGCACTGCTGACATATGAGGCTCATCTAGGATTTTGGAGTTGGAAGGAACATTAAGCTCATTTAGTTCAACCTTCTCATTTACGGATGAGGAAACTGATAGGGGAGTAACTTGCTCAAGGACACACTGAGAGCTTTGGGCTATGCTGGGAATAGATTCAGTCTCTTGACTCTTAGCCCAGTCATCTTTTCACTACATGCAACAGCATCCAAAACAAAAATATAGGAGCCGGAAGTGAACTTAGCTCCTCCTTCCACCTGCTATGGTTCAATTGGCATTCTCTAACTCCCCTCCCCCACTGCCTGAAAATTCAGGTTCAGAAATGCAAAGGCTAAAATATTTCAGAGATTTATTGGCTCTTAAAAAAAAAAAAGCACTCTCTAAACACCTCTTCTCCCTGCCCCCATCCCTACCATCCTCTGGCAATTCCATTAAAAATAGCTTTGACTCAAAATTGGCCTGGAGATCATCATCAACTCTGCAATTACATAACCTCTCAACTGAACATATTATCATACCAAGCAAAACCCAAATGAGTTTATGCTGGGGCTGGGCCGCCTAAGAGGAATGCCAAATCCCTGCTGGGAATCTGCAGATGCTCTGAGAACTCAGACACACAGATTTCTCTTGCCTGAACTGAAGTGTACACATGCACAGAGGTGTGGAGTGCTGGGGGTGGGGTAGTGGGTGGAGGTGCTCCAAAGAGTCCAGGAGGCAGTGCCTCCTTGTCTCAGTCTCTCCCTATGCATGAGGACCAGGCAGTGTTAACATGAAGTGGACTTTGCAGACCCAGGTGGAGCTGATGGATGGAGATATGACCAGGAATTCCCTATACAAAGGTGGCTTGAAGGATACAGGACCACAGATTCTGAAATGCTTTGCTCTGCAAGCACTTAAAGATCATCTTGTTTATACCCCTACCCCTGTTGTTCTCAGATGAGGCCCCATGAGATAAAGTGACTTGCAGGAAACACTCAGAACCAGACACCAGTCAGGGCCAGACACCAGGACACTTAACTCCATGTCCAATGTGTGTTCCTTCCTCCAGCCTTCAGTTATGCCATCTCTTTCCCCACTCCCTCACCTCCAACATTTGAGAAACACTTCTTCCTCTGACAAGGAGCTAATTTTTTTAATTTTTTGCAAAGATGAATCTGGATGCAAGCCTTTTCAGGGATGGCTACTTGTCTGAGATGATGTGCTGTGTCTTTTGGTTTGAAATTCACTGCCTCAGTTTGCCCTTCTACAAAATAGATGCACCAATGACTCTTCCTTTACAAAGTCACTATATGAAATAGATTAATTCATGGGAAGCATCTGGCAGAGTTCCAGGCATGCCAGAGGTTCTGATGAGCAGAGCTGCTGCTGCTGCTCCTGAGCCTGCACACGGGAAACCTGGAGACCCGCCGAGCAGCAGTTGGGCACCACCGCAGGAGAAGGCAGAGGCCACTGGAAAGGAACACGGCAATGACAGGTGGCACAAATGAAGAGAGGTGTGACTTGCTTGCTGGGGACACAGTTAGTGGTCAGGTGGGCTGCGGTTTTCACTCCTGGCCTTTTCACTTAGCAACTCTGTGAACTGTGAAGTGTGCGAGTTGGGAAACCTTCCTAAGCTTCAGATCTGCAAAATGATGGGGTTGACCCGGTGATGGCTTAGATGCCTTCCAGCGCTCACACTGGAGAGTTCTATGAAAATCTTCTTTCCCAGGTTTAGAAGGGAAGAAGCAGGGGTCTTTTCCATTTGCAAAGCATTTCCCAGACCCTCCCCCATCTCAGAGCCTATATTATCAGAAATCTTCCAGTGTCAAGTCCAAGTTTTCCAAATGAAGGCCCAGGCTTATAGTTATTTGACAACAGGAATAATGTCAGGAAAGGGAAGCAGGGCTCCCCAAAAGTGAGTCATGCCAAAAGGTCAAAGAGGGGAGCACAAATTTTGAACCTCTGACATAGTCTGAGTAGTGGCAGCTAGGGGATTATAAACACGGCACTTGGATCGTCTGGACCTTCCTCCAATCTCTCAAAAATAATTTTCCAAGAGACCAGGAGTGGAATTAGATGCCATGCACATTTGGTGCATACTAAATAAATGATGAGCACCAGAAACACTATATTTGTGGGGTTTGTGGGGGGCAAGGAAGCATACAGAACTTGGCAGGAAGAGCAGGTTGAGAACTTTGATTCTTTAAAGTGTGGAGCTTCCCAGATGCAGTGGCAGGTGACTTAAGTCACATAGTGGGCCATGGACCCATGAAGACCTGCTGACCCAGGCCTGTCGGTGGTTAGACACGTCACCACTTTATCACTGCTTCCCAGGTGCACCCATGAGCCTGTGGTGTACAGGGGGCTGGAAGGTAAAGAAAGCAGTGGTGTGTGCTTTTATTGGTGGCTCTCCAATAAGTAATTGCCACTAAGTCTTCCTCTCACAAAAGGGGAACTCCAGCCATCCTTTCTGGTCAGGCTATTGCTTCACTGTAAAGAGGAAGCTGATGCTTCCATATAAGATCCAGAGGAGGCACAAGATGAACTTCTGCCTTTAAAACAAATGCATGAGAAAGAAAACGCTGTGGATTGGATTCTCTTGGTGGAATTTTTAGCAACAGTGCTGCTATGCCACTAGCATGCCAATAGATGGATTTTATCCCAGCAGAATTGTCAAAAAAATCTGAATGCGATCCTCAGACATTTTCAACACAAATAAGCCAGTTTGGTTTGGTGACTTCCTAGCAGCAAATTGGGATGTCTTACCACACAGCTTCAAACACACAGCTTGATTTTTAAAAAATTATGCCTGTCCTCCAGGGGATCCCTGCCTGGGATCCAGCCTATTTCTGAGATTGAATCTTTGTCCCAGCTCTAGTGCCTGCAGAGGAGTGCCACCTGGTTCCCCCTTCAGGATGGAAGCACTCCTTCCTCTAGCTGCTGAGTGTTGGTGACCCACTTCCCCACTAAGGGTGCTCCCTTTAGGGACAGCTCAAAGATCATGCTCCTCCTGAGGTGGGGTGGGAAGCCCATACCCAGTGACTGGTCTGACTCTTTGCCCTCTGGGCTCTGGAGCTCCCTGGGAACCAGGATTGGCTGAGGCCTTGTGTGACTGGCATGACCTTCCAGCTCCTCCTGTACCCTGCACGCTTCCTTCACTTCCTCCACAAGTATGGAGCCTTAGGAACTTGGCTAGACCAACCATTAACCTCCCTTCATGCAAATCTCCATCTCAGAATTGATTTCTGGGGAACCTGAGTTACCCACACCAACTAGCAACTCTCTTTCTTTGCTCTTAACTACACATAAACTAGACCTCCTGAAGGTATGAATTAATCTTTTTTAAAAAATTATTTTCTGATGCTCTGACATCTGGATAGACTGCCCCTCCCAGGGCTAGCCAATTTCTAGAGACAGTAAAGGACTCCCACCTTTCATACACAGATCAACCAATTCAAGGCCCCACTCATACCATGCCTTTAGTGAGTTCTCACACCTCAGGCTACTACTCACTTGCCCTAATCACCCTGGGGCCAGGGAGTGGGCGACAGACAGTCTCCACACCTATGGCACATTGCATTTGTTCACATCGAACAATTCTAAACCTTCTTACTCCACCTTGTCTGTTCCTTCCCCATGGACACCACAGGCTCCAGTAGCATAAAATGCCCCGACTTAACACCTAATTGCAATTACTATGAAAACAGAACATACGTTGAGAAAGCAAAAGAGAAAATTAAGAGTGGCTAGCTCATATGAGTCATGGTTGCAGCTTCTCAGTCTGAAGGTGGGAAAGGTGTGTATTTGAGCCATCGGCGCTTACAATAATGCTCACACCCAAGACTTCTGTTAAAATAGTAGAGGACAAAGAGGCAGAAGTCATGCTATCTCTGTCCTCCCTAGGATCTGACATAGCCTTCCTGATGAGTGGTAAGAAGATGCTAAATGGTTTCAGCCCTGGCAGTATATTCCTGTAACGTTCCACGCAAGAATGGCAAAAGCATTAGAATCATTATAGAAGGGTGACAGGGGAGCCATGGTCCTCCCTCAGCCGGCAGCTGCATGCCCTTGGCCAAGCCACGTAATGTCTTGAGCCTTTGCTTCCTCATCTGTAAAATGAGGGCCAGAAGGATCTGAAAGCATCCTTCAGCTCTAATGGTTTGGGATTTTTAAGAGTTCACTCATTCAACGAACATTTTTTTGAGCACTATTCTGGCTGCTAGCAGTTCAAAGATCTTTAAGAGGTGGTCTCTGACCCCAAGACACTCATAATCTAGAGAGGATTTGCCTGTCCTGGAGTCAGGCATGATGAAAGTGGTCTTTGTGCAGTGTTCTCTGCCTACGCAGCCACTCAAAGGCTTCAGTTACCTTGACATAAAATAGAGGAGGAAGGAGAGAAGGACCACTTCACAAGACCAAGAAGACTCTAAGAAAGGTGTTCATTCTGGAACAGTCCGGACTCTGTAGCATGGCCACCATTCAGAAAAGTCCTTTTTTGTTCCCCTTTGGAACTCTCAAAAATACTGCACTTCAGACCCTAAAGAGAGCCTGTTATCAAATACTCTCAAATTTCAAGGCCCAGAGATATTAAACAGCTCATCTGAGACCCCTTACCTGAAGAGTAGGTCAGGTTCAGGATTCCTATGTCAGTCATCTTGTCATGGCCTTGGAAAAGCACTGCCCCTCTATGCTTCCAGGAGACGCCAGGGGAGTGCTTTCCATGGCAGTGCAACCCAGATTCCTTGCTTCGGAAGCCTCTGTATTTCTTAAGTGGACCTCACTGAGCTGGGAGGCTCTTGATGCTCTAATAAGTCTCTGACCAAGACTAACATCCATAGCTCTGGCTCATGGTTGCCAAAGTACCTCTGGACTAGTGCCTCCTTATGTCTCCAGCCTGTTTCCATTTATTGTACCTTTCCCACTTAGGTTTAAAAACACATAACTTTAAAATTCATAAGACAAGGAGATGGAGTGTGGATTGTGGGGAAAAGCCAACAGCTACCTTCTGGTTGAAAGAATTCAACCTTCTGAGGAAAACAAAAAGCCCCTTACTCTGTTGCCATGGGAACAGCAGCAAGGCTGAGGATGCTCTGCAGGAGGCTGCCTTGGAGCAGAGCTGGGGAGAGGGCTTCCTTTCCAATGAGGCAGGAAGGCCTGAAAAAGCACTCCTGTGGGCTCTTCTGATTCCTGCAGGGGTGGGGATGGTCCTACAGTCTCCAGCTTTGTAGCATCTTTTTTCATAGTAACGTCCAACTGGTGAGAAAAGGGGCTATGGCCCAAGGTTCATTCCAAATGATTATGGAATAAGGTTCTTTTTTTTCAGGACTCAAACTCACAGAAGAGGAGAGCTTCCTCATCTCCACTACTACACTCTATTCCTCTCCCCAAACGACAAGCTGACCAGACACCCCTTGTCTGAAGGAGCCAGAGTCTCTTCTATGTGACTTTGGAATTCTTTATTGCCCCCACGCCCACACTGCACATTCAAATAAAGATCAGCGACGATTATTGCCTCCTGACCCATTTTTTTCTTTTGCTCTGTTTCACAGAGACTCATTTCTCAGCCCACTCCCAGCTGTTGCTGACTCAGACACACAGCCGGGGCCACGTCCCCCAACCATCCCTGCTGAAGAGCTCCAGCTTTACTAGGTCAAGGTCAGGAGGAAGGGCTCTGATAGTACAGCAGTTAAAAGCAGGAGCTCTGATGTCAGAGGGACTTGGCCTTGACAGGCTCTACCACTTCCTGGCTCTGTACCTGGGCCAGGCCACTAAACCTCCCAGTCTCTGTTTCTTCATCTGTAAAATGGATAGCAATAACACCTAGCTCACAGGATTGTGGGGCATAGTATATGATTTACTGCACGATTAACATTTAGCCCAAGGCCTGGGACATAATGGGAATTTAATAAATGTAGCAAACAATTAAGTTCAGACTGGATGACCTTTATAAACTTCCCCTTGTAGGAGACTGTGATTTCTATCTTCATTTCTCTAAAAAATGTATAATGTTCACCCTCCATGGTTATTTAAAATTTTTTTAACGTCTTATTTACTATCTCCTTTTCATACTCTTCCTTAAAAATAATTGCTTATGTTAAGAACAAAAAGCAGGCGATAGAGAAGTACAATAAAATGTTAACAATGTTTGATGGTAGGAGATTATATGTTTTTTTCCTTTTATCATGGAAAGATATTTTCAAGGGTGGTGCTATCCAACATTCCATCTATGCGATCTCCATTCTCTTTTTGACATCTATTTAAAAGATCTTAACAATCCCCAACTTTAATTATCTTTTCCACATAAAATATTTTCAAGTCTCCATCTCCAGGCCTGGCCTCCTTCCCAGGTTTTCATCCCCAGGGCCAGCATGCATCCATGAGGAGGAGCCAGAGGAATCCGTAATTAACCAACTGCACATGGTGTGTTACTGAGGACAAAGCCCTGCCACACTTGTCTTACTGAATCCCCCAAATAACCCTGTGATAACACTATTGATCTCATCATCCCTGTTTTAAAGATGAGACAAGAAGACAAATCAAAGGGCTTGCCTATTCCATTTCAGTCAGTGGAACTAGGAATCTGAGCCCAGGTGTGCCAATGCCATTTCAGAATAGGTGGCCCAGTAGAAGGTCTGGATACCCCGAAGCTAATTCTCTTTTCACTAAATTTAGTGACTCCACTAGCCTCTCTCTCATCTCTTTCCCAAACCTAGCAGTCATTTGACTTCTCTCTCTCTTCTACTACTTTGCTCAATCCATCATGAAGTCCTGTGAATTCTTCTCTTTCAATGCCTCAGACTGTCCCCATTCCCACTATGGTTCTGTGCTTCTGTTCAGGTTTTTGTCACCTCATCTTCTGATGATTCAACTATGCAACTGGCCTCACTCACTGCAATCTCTTTGTCCTTTACAGTAACCAGGTTAATCTTATTTATAGTCTCTTGTGCAAAAATCTTCAGTAGCTCTTGATTGCCTGTGGAATAAAATTTGAAATCACTGCCTGGCAGACAAGACCTGCCTTGATGTTCTGAAAACCTGTTTTTCTTGCCTTAACTCTTATTTTCTGTGTTAGTCAGCTTTCCATTACTGTAACCAATACCTGAGAAAACCAACTTATAATTTAAAAAAGTTTTTACTTTGGATCACATGTTTGGAGGTTTCAGTCTATGATCAACTGGCCCTGTTGCTCTGGACACAGCAAGGCAGAAGCACATGGTAGAGTAAAACCAGTTGCCTCATGGTTAAGCTGTGAAAAAGAGAAAGAGGAAGGGGCTAGGGTCCCACCATCCTCTTCAAGAATATATCCCCAATGACCAGAAGACATCCACTAGGCCCCACCTCTTACAGGTCCCACCATCTCAAAACAGCACTACTTAGGGGAGCAAACCTTGAACACATGGCTTTTGAGAGAGATTCCAGAACTAAATTGCATCATTCCCCTATTCATTCATTCAACTCCAGCCATGTATGTAGGACCTGTCCAAGAACTGCAAGTGGGTACAAGAGATCAAAAGTTGATATCTTCCCAGAGCCCAGGGTTGAAAACACATATAAGACCACATCTGAGTCAGAGGAAAGGCAACAAATATCAATTACAAACATCTGCCATTATCAAGAGGATGGAATGATTGCTGGAAGAAAATGCTATTCCTTTATTGTTTCCTGTGTTTCTATTACCTTGAAACCTAGACTCTTACCTTACCTTTCCCCCCAAACTAATTTCTATATAGCCTCTTAACACCTTGCACACAGTGGGCACTTGATAAATATTTGTAAATCGCTTCAAAAAATTTCCTAAACCCATTTTGAGCAGAGACCCTACAGGATAGAGAAAGTAGTTCTCAACCCTAGGAAGTTTTGTTTTGTTTAAAAGCACTAATGTCTGAGCCCCATAGGTCCTGACTTAATTGGTCTGGGACAGATCTGGCACTAGGAGTTTTTAAATCTCTCCAAGTTTGAGAACACTGCTCTAAGAAAAAGGCAGTGAAACTCAGAAATCCTGGTTTTACTAAACAGCTGTATGATTGTGAATAAACCACTTAGCTTCACTGCCTCCATTTTACCTTTTAGAAAATAAAGTGGTTCTTCTGCATTAATTCTAAGGTGCTGTAGGTTCTAACAATATTCTATTCTTTTCCATGAAGTATTTCTACCAGCAAAGGTCAGCCCTTACTTTGGAGGATCCAAAGAGTGTTATTAGATGTTCCAAGAATTAGAAAGAATATATGTTCTTTTATTTTTTGCCTATTTGTTCCAGCCAGCTCCAGCCATTGGAAATACTGCTTCTTCAGCCAATCAATCAAGGGTGACAAATAAGGAGTGACTTGGATAGGAAGTCACGAAACCCCTCCTATCCTGTTCTTAAATATGCAATTTCATTTTCTCATACTTATGAAATGTGTTTTAAGAAAAGACTCCAAAATTCTTGCAAAACTAGATTTTTGCCTTTGAGGCTCTTCCTACAATAAAAAATTGGGAGCTCCCTGAAATCAAAGACTTAATGAATTCCTATTATTGCTTAGAACATGCAAGGGGCTGTGGGGAGAATATAAAGAAATGCAGAATTTTGTCCTGAGGAGCTTAGAATATAACTGAAGAAAGAAAATTAACACACACATACACACACACACACACACACACACACACACACACACACAGAGTTTAGAACTAAATACTAAATACAGGGCCATGAGAGTAAGAGCATTCAAGTAGTACCCAGGGAAGCAAAAGATCCATGTTCCTCCATTCCCAGGTAGGTCTCTGACTTGAGTGTTGATACCATCCCAAACCTACTATCAAGTTTATTCATGCTATGACCAATTCCTGGCCACTGGGAAGGACTCCCAGAATGTCTTCTAATTGTTGAGCACAGCAGGAAGTAACAAAAGCATCTTCTACCCTTCCCACCATGTCTGCCTTCTATTCCCCTAGTAATGGCTCCCAAATTCATTCCTAAGTAATTTGCTTGCAAATTAGACTAGGAGGAGGCAGAGAAGATCGGGTTGGGGGTGGGAGAAAGTAAACCATGTGGCAGGCACTTAAAATTGAGAGCCAAATGTTCTGTCACTTGAAAACAGAGTCAGGGTGAGGCAGAGACAAGATCTGTAGGGCATAGGGTGAATTCAGGCTTGACAAAGGTCAGACATCTGGGTCTTGTGTGCTGAGCAGGTAGACATTTTGAACTTGCCCGACTTCTTACTTAATGGCTTACTGACAGTACTGTAGAACAGTTGTGTTAGCGAGTTTTCCGTTATTATAACAAATGGATGACATAATCAACTTATAAAGAGAAAAGCTTTGGCTCACAGTCCTAGAGTTTCCATTACTTTGGGCCTCTGAGGGCATATCATGGCAGGTGTGCATGGAGGGCAAAACTGCTTACCTCATAGCCAGGGAGTAAAAGAGAGCAAGAGGAAGACATGGGGTCTCATGATTTCCTTTGAGGACACACCTCCAATGACCTAAAGACCTCCCACTGGGTTCCACCTCTTAATGTCTCCATCACCTCCCAATAGTGCCGAATTGGAGAACCAGACTTGGACACATGAGGCTTTGGAAGACACTTACGATTCAAGATATAATACCAGTGTTCTTTGACCTTCTCCCAACAGTTAGCTCTTAGATTTATTAGTTTTTCTTCCTGTCCAATGTGAGCTATAGTAGCCGAAGGCTATTGATGTGATGTGGTGGGCAAATCAGGGAGGAGAGTTCTGCCCACCCGGGCCCAGCACCAGAAAGTGTTTTCCTTGGGCTGAATTTTCTTTGCTTAGTTCCACCTCAGAACAGCCCCTCCTGAAAGCAGCCAGTATGTTACATGCTCTCTAAAACATAGCTTCAGAGAATGTGGACCATCCTGTCCAACTCCTGATGTTACAGATGAGGAACTTAGGCCTTTCTAGAGAGGGGACTAGTGCATGGTCAAACATGAGGTAGAGTTATCTTTAGGACACTCTGAGGGTTTGTGCTCAGGACTGACAAGTTCTGTGAGGAGAAAGGACACCAGGAGCTTAGCCTTTGGCTTTATCTTTGGATTCTAATTCTCCCCTTGGATGATCACCTCTATCCCCATTGCTTCTATACCACCTCTATTTTGATGACCTTTTGATCTGGGGTCTCTCCCCTGTATCCCATTGATTGAACTTCAAGTGTATATTTCTAATTGCTATTATTATCTCAAAAATAAGTGCCTGAAGTGGAATCATCATTCATCCCAAAATACTAACTTATTACCCAACTTTAGATTCTCCATCCTACTCAAGAGCAGCTCCATCCATCCCGCTGTACTGGATTGAAATCAGGCGGCCATCTTCAATCTTTACCTTTTGCTTTTCCTCCACAGTGCCACTCGCTCTCCAGATCTATTTCTCAACATAGAATGCCTTCGTATCTATCTTCCCTGTCCCTTTCAATGGACATAATACAACCCCAACTTTCATACTATGACAATTTCTTCTTCTCCTCCTCCTCTTCCTCCCCCTTCTTCTTCTTCTTCCTCTTCTTCTTCTTCTTCTCCTCCTCCTCCTCCTCCTCCTCCTCCTCCTCCTCCTCCTTCTTCTTCTTCTTCTTCTTTTGTACCAGGGATTGAACTCAAGGGCACTTAACCACTGAGGCACATCCCCAGCCCTTTTTGTATTTTATTTACAGACAGGGTCTCACTGAGTTGCTTAGGGCCTTGCTAAGTTGATGAGGCTGGCTTTGAACTCATGATCCTCCTGCCTCAGCCTCCCAAGCCACTGAGATTATAGGCAAGTGCCACCGTGCCCAGTCTATGACAGTTTCTTAGACGGTGGCCTTCTTCCTGGATTCTCTCCGTCTGTCACTTATCCATCCTCCATATTGTTGCCAGACTAACTTTTCCAAAACACAGATCTCTTATGTCATTCCTTTGCTCAAAAATTTCTGGTCTGCTTCATTGCCTCTTGCAGCTGGTCCCTTCAGCTTGCCAATCTAGGCTCTCCGCTGTTTGTTCAGATTCTGACGTTCCTTCCCTCTCCACCCTGTTCCTGCCATGTTTTACTATTCATTTCTTCCTCAGTAGGCCATGTACTTCCTTCTCTTGACCAGAATTGTCCTTCCTCTCGTTCTACCTTGGTAGAACTTCTTCTTCAGTGAAGCATCTCCCATCCACATATTCTCCCAGAGTGGGTGCACTTTAAACCTTTTAAAATTAATCTGATGGCATGATGATTATTGAAGACTATGATAAAATGTTAGGGAAAGAAAAACCATGAGAAACCTGGAGAAGGTGGAGAAGGTGGTCTCTTTTTTTTTTTGGCAGTGCTGGGGATTGAACCCAGGGCCTTGTGCTTGGGAAAAGGTGGCCTCTTTTAACATGTTTCCTCTCCACTGATCACTCTTCTCTCCTATCTTTGTACCTCCATGATAAATGAGGGTATAAAACTTTTCCTCCCCTACCCATTGAAAAGTTTATGCAGAACACAAAGTGTATCTGAAGGATCGAGGATGCTTGTCAAGGTCATCCCCAGGTTAATTAGCCTCTGTTGTAGCTATGGGCTTGGTAGTTACCTTGGTGATAATAGGATATGGCTGCATGCTTAGGGTAGGCCTCATCATCGGCTTGGGCTCTGGGCCTACGTACCAATGCATAACTCCTGGACCCTAAGCCAGACCTTGGGAAGACATGTTTTTCTGTACAAGGTAGACGTAAACATAATTCCCCACTACACTCAATCCCATCTCAGATAGTACACTTCTTAAGCTTGGGAAGGCCACACTCAATGCCTGAGTGGAAGAAAGGAGTGTGACAGAGCCCAGGATGAACCAGAATAACCATATTTATCCTCCCAAAGAAACTACCCCAGAAAACATGGTATCTGCCCATTCTGATCTGGACTCCTAAAGAGCAAAGGAGGGATAAATAATGCTGAGAGGACTTACCCTAGAAGGTACCATGACAATAGTGTCTACTATCCTGTGAGCCAGAAGTCTGTGCGAAGAATTTTATATTCGTTATGTCACTTAATACCCTCAGTGATCCTACGTGGGTATTGTTATTGTCGTCCTTATTTATAGTTGAGAATACTTTGGATCTGTGTCTCACAAAACAGTGTTGAGGAAGCTCCATTAACGTTTTAATTCATTTGTTGAGTATGTTATGGCAGGTACTACAGGGAGCTGCGAGGAGAGATCTGATGTGTTCCTGAAGGCAAGAGACTCACATGCCAGCGGGGAAGACGGTCATGTACTGAAGTCACTCAGAAATGACTAGATGAGGGAGACATTGCCACCGACTCAGAAGTCTTATTTAGAAAAAAGAATTTGGCCCAGTGGCCTTGAAAGATATGTCAGGCTTTAGAAGGCAGAGATGGCAAGGCATGTGCTTTCAGTGAAATTAAACTGGAAACTCCTTGAGGGCCAAACCTAGTCTTTTATGCAAAGCTCAACCCAAAAGACACTTACCAAGCACCTTCTGCAAACCTGCCAGCTGGCATGTGTTTGAGGAGAGGTGGGATATGGTGATCCATAAGATAAACTGTTGCCCACAGACCTCAGGGCAGACCTTTTCCTTGGTTACCGACATTTTTCTCCTTTGGACCCAAGGAATCTCCCTCACTCTCTTTCTTTCAATGACTATTTGACTGACTTGCTTATTTAATTCTCCTTTGCCTCCTCTGGATCAGACATCCCAGAACAGCAGCAGAGGCTGGAATTCTTAGGTCTGAAAGATTGTAGGAAAGAGCTTCACACCCGAAAACATTCGCCTATTTCCTCCTGAGCCAGTGTGTGCATGTATTTTAGAGAAGATTTAATAACCTTCCTTAAAGATACTCAACTCACCTGAAGTTCACCTGAACGTTGACATGCCCCCATCCCTTGATGGAGATGCAATGCTCATAACTGGGAAGTTAGAGATGCGGGTTTTCCCAGGTTTGCTTTTGCCCAGTGCATGCATGCATGCTGTACACTTGTGCATGCATGCTTGAGGGAGAGAGAGAGAGAGAGAGAGAGGGAGGGAGAGAGGGAGAGGGAGAATATGCAGGTATAAATGATAATTCCCAGGACCAGCATGCACTTTGGGGGAACCAAGTCAGCTTTCCTGCAGTCCCATGAAAGGGGGATAAGAGTATCCAGGAAACCACCTCAAGCTTGGGTAATTGACCTGGATGGCGGGAGAACTCCTCTGGGAATCCCCAGGGGCTTGTCTGAGGAGAGCCATGAACACTCACAATACAAAGGCAGAAAAAATAACAACAGTCCATCTTGGCGCCCTGGCTGTAAATGGCTCATTTCCTCTGGCGAGAGGGATGGAGTTTTAATGACAGATTGTAATGCTGCACAGCAGGCTTGGTTGTGTGCTGTAAATTATTTTGAAAGAGGCACTATGCCATAAAAAAAAAACAAAACAAAACAAAAAAAAAAACGGATTTCTTTCTGCCATGGAGCCTGATGTAGCAGTGCAGTGAGAGCCACTGGCACCCCATCCTCATTTGCACCCATCTTGATCTCCTCCTGCATCCCCAGGCCTACTCTTTCCTGCCTCTGGTCAACGAGGAGATGGCTAACTGGGGTCTGTAGCAGTGGATTTTATCTCCTGGGAGGGCAAATGGATAGAGCTGAATTTCACAGCTCTCAGACCCAGAGGAAACACAGCAACTGTCCATTTGCCCTGGTAAGAACTTTCTAGTCTTTCCTCGACACAGAGTTCCCTTTCATAAAGAAGGACAGAGCTCGGAGAACTGTGTCGGAAAGATTTAGAGCACGTCCAGAGACCTGAGAAGCATTATCAACATCTTTGAAGAAGGTAATGCATGTGGACAGGAAGCTCATGGGCTAGGAGGCAGATGCCAAGGTGACAGAGATGGTATTCATGCAACGTCCATGCCCTCCTTTGAGGTTGGGATGGATCATGTGACTGGTGTTGGCCAACAGACTTAGATGAAAGTACAATGCATTATTTCAAAAAAGCTGAGGCACTTAAGAGTCTATGTAGCTTCTCTCTTCTCTCCCTCTCTCTCTTCCTCTCTCTCTCTCTCTCTCTCTCTCTCTCACACACACACACACACACACACATACACTGTGGTGATCTTGGAGTTTACCCATTCCAAGTGGAGTAGTCATGAGATGAAGGAGACCAATATGGCCTGCATTGGGCTTTGTATTCTTGTGAATGAGAAATTAAACTATTGTGTTAAGCCTGTGATGTTTCAGAGTTTATTACTACAGTACATGGAAGCACACCTTGACCAGTGTAACCACCTTCTCTGGGGCTTGTACTCAGAACTGTGTTTGCTGGAGCTGGGTACTATGTCCCTTGCCCTGTCCCCATGCACTAGCCCTGTCCTGCCTGAGGCCAGACTGTCCAGCAATGTCAGCACAATCAGACAGTAATCTGGCCTGCATCCCAGGACTATTACTTCCTAGGCAATCCCAGGCAGCTCAGCCAGCTTCTCAGAGCCTCAGTTTCTCCATCTGTAAAACAGGAGCATCTATTTTATCAAACTATTATGACAAATAAGACAATCTTTATAAAAACCATAAGCAGTTCTTGACACATAACATGTGCTCAAAAAAGTCAATTCTTCCCTTCTCTTGCTGTCAACTTTCTCAAATTGCAAATTAGTACATTCACTCTGGAAAGTGGTGTGGAGATTCCTTAGAAAACTGGGAATGGATCCAACATTCGACCCAGGTATCCCACTCCTTAGCCTATACCCAAAAGACTTAAAATCAGATTACTACAGTGATGCAGCCACATCAATGTTCATAGCTGCCCAATTCACAATAGCTAGATTGTGGAACCAACCTTGATGCCCTTCAATAGATGAATGGATAAAGAAACTGTGGTATATATACACAGTGGAATATTATTCAGCCATAAAGAAGAATAAAATGATGGCATTTGCAGGTAAATGGATGAAGTTGGAGAATGTCATGCTAAGTGAGATTAACCAATCCCAAAAAACCAAAGGCCGAATGATATCTCTGATAAGTGGATGATAATACATAATGTGGGGTGGGAGGGAGGCAAGAATGGAGGAAGGATAGATTGCATAGAGGAAAAAGAGGGGTGGGATCAGGTCGTTGGGTAAGAATAATAACAGAATGAGACCAACATCATTACCCTATGTACATGTATGATTACACAAATGGTGTGACTCTACTTCAGGTACAACCAGAGAAACAACAGCTGTACTCCATTTGTGTATAAATGTAAAAAAAATTTTTTTAGGGAAGATCAGGAAACAAGTCCTAAAGCAGCCACTGTTTTGTGTGTGTGTGTGTGTGTGTGTGTGTGTGTGTAGACGTCTTAGAGGAGATGACCTTCAGATGAGTTAATAAGGGTAGGTAGAAGTTCCTGGGCAAAGAAAGAGAGGAGGGTATTCAAGGCCATTAAAAGAGCCAACAGCACAAGACACAGAGACAAAAAACAGCTGGGTTACAGACAGAGCCAGAGGCTGTGATGTGTAGCTAAAGCATAAAGTGTGAGCAGAGATAAAGAATAATGAGACTGGCAAAGGGGATGGATGGGCTAGGCCACAGAGGACATTGTTCTCAAAGATGAAGAGCTTGTGCTCTATTCTGTTGATGATAAGGAGCCACTGAATTCCTCAAAGTTCACTTTGGAGCAAAGTGTACTTTGGTAGCATGTAAAGATGGATCTGAAGGGGACAGGCAAAAGACAGAGGCCATTTAAGAAGCTATTGCAATATAAAAGAATGGAGAGGATGAAGGCCTGGCACAGGGTAGTGACAGGTAGATGGAAGAAGGGAATGGGTTTGGGACACGTCTGAGAAGATTTTGCTGGGAGTAAGGATGTGTGGTAAATTAGAAGCACAGCAAGGAAAGGGTGGCTTGAACGAATCCCAAGTTACTAGCTTTGGTGACCGTGCAAAAGATATGCTACCAAACACGAACGAGGCTATTCCATGCACTGGCCTGTGAAGGAGTCAGGTAGAAATATCCAGCAGCCACTGGGCATATGGTAAAGATGCAGATTTGGATCTTGTCAATACAGAAGTTGTGAACAAAACTTGAGTGGGTGAAATAGATCAAGGAGACTGTATAGCAACGAATCTGGGACCCAAAGGTGGGATCCCAACATTCATGGAATACGATGGAGAAAAAGCCACCAGTGAAAGAGACAGATGCACAATGAGAAGAGCTGAGGGGATGCTCTGTTCTATAGTGCATGGGAGTCAGGCACTTTCGGAAGGCTGATGAGAAGCAGTGCCCAGAGATCTCAGAGTAGAGGTTGGACTGCAGAGGGCTGAGGAGTAAAGAGAAGCGGGGACACAGAGACATTGAAGAGTGGGTTAAGAATAGGAGGTGGGAGAGCATGAAGCTGAAATGAGGTGGGAGGAAGAGGCAGAGCGTGGAGCTTCTGCCATGTTTGAGTTAAGGCAGGGTTGGCCAGGATCTCAGCTGGCCTATATCTGTATGACTTGGGGTGTGTCATTTAGCCCCCAAGACTGGTTCACCATCTGTGAGCTTAATATAATAAAAGCGAGTGCTTGGGGGCATATATAGGAGGTGCCCAACAAATGAGGCTGAAGAAGGAGACAAATCAAGACAGAACAAATTCAGACACTGGCCCTAATAATGTTAAGTTGCATCGTTCAAGTAGTCCGGATTCCTCTCACTGACTTTAGGAGAAATGATGATTTCCTAGATTGTATCTGAAAAAGGGAAATGTGTCAGTTTACAGAACATGACAGAGTTTAAAATTGTTTAGCAAGACACTGTGTGTCTGAAAATCAGGTTGAAGTTCAGAGGCATCAGAAGATCAATGTAGAAGTTCACCGAATTGTTCAGAAGTCATATGGTACTTGTAGCCAAACCAGAGAACCTGCCTGGATCCTGGCTGGACAGATTTTTGCCATGGGCCCACCTAAGAAATAAACAATGTAAAAATAAAACAAGTGAACTTTAAGCAGTTTGATCAAACCGAGGAGAACAGCTAGATTCTTTCTCTGCTGGTCACAGAAGCAGCTATAGGCGTAGAAACAAAGGCCAGGTGATAAGCACGTACAGGTTTAGCTAGGCTGTGCTGACCAGAGGACACACCAGTTTCAGCTGGTTGGCATGCAGCTGGGCTGGGGTAGTTTTTATTCCTAACCTGAGGAATAAAAGGAGGAAGTTCAGGAGCTCTGTTTCAATAGATCCAGTGAGAAAAATTGAAGAGACGGAAACACGGGGGGGACATAGGACAGGGTCACAGAGAAGAGAGTGGAGGTGGGTCAGGCTGCTTTTAAATGGCAGAGGCATATCAGGTATTAATGCTCAGAGGAAAGTCCCTGAGAGCACAAACGTTCATCTGGGGCAGAGGAGTGGTTAGTGATCATCCAGGCTGCCCCTTCACCTCACCAAGGAAGACACTGAAGACCAGAAAGGCTGACATAAAAAATTTACAAATGTAACTCATGTTGGAGCTGCAGCTACAGCCTGGATCACTTGGCTCTTCCTGTGGTATCTGGTTGAAATTAATTAAAAATGGAAGAATTAGGCCAGGTGTGGTGGTGCACACCTGTAATCCCAGGGGCTTAGGTGGCTAAGGCAGGAGGATAGCAAATTGGAGGCTAGCCTCGGCAACTTAGTGAGGCCCTGAGCAACTTGGTGAGACTCTGTCTCAAAAATAAAAAGGGTAGGGGGTGTGGCTCAGTGATTAAGTGCCCCCCCCCCCCGCCCCCAGGTCAATCCCTGGTTCCAAAAAATAACAAAGGAAGAATTAACTTGTTCTGGTTTGGTGAGTGAGTTCTTCATGTAGATCAGGAGAGAGAAAACCAAACCAAGAAATGGGAACCCTTCATCAGAGAAGTAGGGAAGTTAGGAAATGTGGCAAACTTCACTGGAATACTTGAGGACCCGCCCCTTGCATTATCTACGTGAGTTTATTCTTGAGAATCATGCTATGTTAGTGCTTAAAAAATAAGAAACCCATTTGCCAGGCACACAGGGAATCTGTGCCCAAGCTGAGACTAGAATTGGGGTGTTCTTGCTTCTAGCCACAAGAAAATCATTGTGTGTGTGCTGCGTTGCCTAGTGAGCAGGACTCTGGCTGCCGGAAGTTGCTCAGAGGCATGTATGGAAGAAACAGGAAGCCCTTTGTCCCATTCTCCAGTTGCATTTCAGGTCACCTTTTCAAGGTGACAATCCTGACCACAGGGTATTAAAAGAGGGGTAG
Organism: Glaucomys volans; assembly: GCA_020662805.1. Classification (NCBI taxonomy): domain Eukaryota; kingdom Metazoa; phylum Chordata; class Mammalia; order Rodentia; family Sciuridae; genus Glaucomys; species Glaucomys volans. The sequence continues at coordinate 127,340 of JAJEJO010003031.1, forward strand.
GCTTCTAGATTAAACAGGTAAATTCAGCTCTTTGCTTTGCTGCTCTCTCTGTGAGTGTGTGTTTGTCAGCCTTGAGGAAGGTGATCTGAGCCAGCGGATGCAGGAGCTCAGGTAATCACAGCCCACCCTTGGGCATCTGTGGATTCACTGAATGACAGAAGGAGGGCTTCAAATCTCTTTTTCGGTGCCAGCCACCAATTCTCCTCTCTGCTTGCCTGCCCATGGCAACATCCTTGGCCTCTCTGTTTATCACTGGCTGTTGTCTTCTGATTCTAATTTACTGCCGGCTTTAACACTCAATAACCCCAAGAAAACATTAGTTAGGAAACCTTCCCTCCCTCCAGCCCTCTCCTCCTGTCTCACAAACCAAACAGATATTTTTTGAAGTTATACAAAGGAAAAGGAAACTTCCTTTCTTTTCCTTGATAAAACCAAGGCAAGCTGGTTTAGTGCCATTCATGCCGCGGCCTTTACCAGTCGTTCAAGCCAAAAAATGAAGACAGCAGGGGCTGGGGGAGAGGCGGGGAGAAGAAAGACAACAAAATAGGATTCAAATGATGCTCCTGTGGGCTGGACGAGTGGTCCTGCCATTAGTGTCCGTGGTGGTCTGTCCAAAAATGGCAAACCCTGAAGCCACCTCTGCCTTCTCTGTCACCCACTGAAAATTACAAGGGGACCCTCCATGGCATAGGCAAATTCTCTGCCACACTTTTCAGTGGTCATATCCTATTCAGAACCAGGTGCACTGGGGCTGGAGGGGAGCTGATATTGAGCATATCTTTCTGCTAAATCTATGAATCGACCATACCAAATGGTATGGGAGAGACCAGTGGGGTCACACTGTGCAGGTCACCAAAGCCAGGACGTCACTCTTGACAGTGATCCCAAATGCCCAAATTCAGTTGGCCTGACAGGGGGGCAAAAAGGACAATAGAAATAAAGGCTGAAGGGGATGCTGAGATGATAACGCAGTCTGGTAGAGGCAAAATTTTGAGGTGTGGGAGAGTTCTTGCCAGGAATGCAGAAGATGGGGTGCCAAAGGTAATCGAGTCAGGAGAAAGCTGTGGTGGGGGTTGAAGCTCAGGGAACAGGTCTAAAAAAGAACCTCAGCCTAAGCCCAGGTTTACTCCAAGCCTTCCTCAGTTTCCAGTGCTCCTCTCAGCACCCGTCTGCGCCCCTCAAGCTTCCCGTTTCATTTCCATCTGGTCTCTGGGAAGGAAAATTGCTGCCCTCTAGCCCTTTTATGCTGGCACTTTGTGCAACTTGCTCTTGGGTGCTGGTCCTGCTCCAGCACTGACAGCTCTCACCCACAGCCAGTCCGTGGAGAAGCCATGACACCCAGGACATTCTGCCGCAGACCTAATTGTTCTGTCTGTCCTCACCACATTCTCTCTGATGTCCCATGTGCTACTTTGTCTCATCCCCCAAGCAATGACTGCTTCAGGAAAAGGTGCTCTGGTGAATGTTTCCTCTACAAGGATGTATTTGCACAAGAGATTGAGCATTTCAACAAAGGAATGCTGATTTACCTAGGATATTTCAGATAAAAGCAGGATAGTGGTGATGGGAAAGGAGTATTTCTAATTTTCATCTCTGAATTTTTCCATTCCTTCCCCATCCACACCACTCCCAGCCCCAAACTGATCCTTTTCAAGGTTCCCCCAACAACATAAGTGGCACCTTGTTTAATCTCATGATTAAAGTAAAAAGCCTAGACACCAGCCCCAGTCCTCCCTTCTCCTTATCCCACATCCAATCCATAGACATGTTTTGTCCTTCTTCCTATGAAAGATGTCTAAACTCCACACTGCTACAGCCTTAGTCCTGTCAACACCACCCACACCTGAGCTGGCCCATCACAAGTCATTTACTACACACCAACTTCCATCCTTGCCACGCTAAGGCCATCCCCACACGGCAGCCTTTAGAACATTCATGACCTCATACCATTCACCTGCTTAGATACTCAGGACTTGCATGGGGAACAAAGTTCAAACTGCTTTCACAGTGTTATGGGCTGAACGTGTTCATTGGCTAAAGTTCTAATCCCCAATACCTTGGAATGTGATCTTATTTGGAAATAGGGGTGCTACTGACATCCTTAAGATGAGGTTATACTGAAATAGGATGGGCCTCTAATTCAACAGGACTCATGTCCTTATAAGAAGATGGCTGCATGAAGACAGACCCCCAGAGAGAATGCCATGGAGACTGGAGTCACACAGTTGCAAGCCACAGAATGCCAAGGATTGCCAGCAACCACCAGAAGCTGGAAGAGGCAGGAGAGAGTCCTCTGGAAATTGCAGAGGGCTCATGGTCCTACAACACCTTGATTTCAGATGTCTGGAGTTCAGAACGTTGAGACATTATTGTTCTGTTACTTTAGGCCACCCCGTTTCTGTCATAGTAGCCCTAAGAAACTAACCCTCATGGCTCCTAAGAACTTGTGTGCTGAGGCTTCTGCCTACTGCCTCACCCCACCGGCTTTTCTTCAGGTTCTAGAACACAATAAGCTCACGTCACCTTGGAGGCTGTTGCGTGTACTTGTCCTTTTCCACAGAACATTGCTCTTTCCAGCTCTTCATGTTATTGACATCTTCTCATCTCTTTGGCTTTGCTTTAAACACCATCACTTTGGTGAGGCCTTTCCAGACCATCGTACCTACATTGGCTTAGCTCCCTCACAGCTCCCACCGCACCCTAATATTCTATAATTGCTTTTAGCTCTCTCCTTCCTTTACTCTTCTTAAGAGTATGGGGTGAGATTATTGTTCCAAGTCAAACTCACAGTCATTGTGTGGAGAGAGTTTGTTCCCCAAATACCGTTGGCATTTTTCACAGTGCCTGGCACACGGAAGGTACTCAGTGCATATGACCTGAATGAGCAAAGGAATGGAAGAACGGATGCCACACTCGAGATACATTCTGCTGCATATGTCACTGAAGGAAGGACATCAACAGACTTGAACACCTGCTATGAAGCACAGAGGGACCAATCAATGCAGGTGATTACATACCTGGTAGGAATCAGGAATAGAATTTGAAACCCGCCTCTAAGACTTAAGACACCTACTTTTTTCTGTTAGTTCAGGCTGAGAATATATTTTTAAAATCTTGTTTATATATCAATTTTTTATAAACCAAATCATATTTTTAAAATACCGAGGGAACTGGCCACCTAAAAGGAATCCTGTGGTAAGCCAATCTATAAAATGAGCAGTGGTCTCCTAAATCATAATTTGTGAAAACTCAGCTTTGTGGTTATTGGCTTAGTAGGTATGAAGACACAACTGTGACTTCTGTTCTGGAAACACAGGTGCTTCTTTATACCACCCTCTCAGAGGTGGATGAATTTTCAATACAAACTCCATGCTTCAACCCCTTATTCAAGGTTATACGCCAAATACTATGATCTGCACCAAAAAAACAACCCACTGACCCACCAGCCTGATTTGGGAGTGGGTGGTTTTTTGCTTGTTTGTTGGGTGGGTTGGGTTTTTTTTTTTTGGGTTTTGTTTTTTTTTTTAAATCAAAACTTTACTAATTTGACCCTCTGGGGGAAAATGGGATGTTGAAGTCACCTTCTCAGGGGAGAATGGTGGAGGGCTTGTCCTTTTAGGCAAATCTGCTCTCTGTGTCAGGCAAGGATTCACTTCCACATCCCCTCAGTCCACCACTCCCCTGGGTCCCCTCCAGCTGCCTTTCCTGTTGCTCCTCAGGAAGGGGACGTAGATGCAGATTTCCCTGAGATCTTGCTTTTAGAAGGGAGGGAGGAAGGAAAGGGTGTCCCTGTTTGTACTACCCATGGCCATACCCCTAACCTTGAGCAATTGGGTGGCTGGCATGCCAATGACCTGCATAAGGCTGGAGCGGTCAGCACCAAGATCACAGGAGAACAGCCCGTGGCTTCTCAAATAAAGAGAACAGCCACTGAGAACGGGGCTTCAGTCACTAGAATGTAAGTTGGACGGGGCAGGAATTTCATCTGCTTGGTTCACCGCTGCACCTTTGGTACGCAGGAGCGTACTTAGCACATAATAGGGGCTCAAGACATCTTTTCTGGATGAAGGAAAGAGTGAGTGAATGATTATGTGTGATTCCCACTGGGTTATGAGGCAGCTTAGATGTGACGGATCCTTCTTTGAGTCGGTAGTTTCTTCCTGCTCTGAGCTCAGAACAACCACTGCTTCCCCCATCTGGATCAGGCACTTTGAATCCTGATTCAAACTTCTGCCTTCACTGCATCAACTCTAAGTCCCTGGAAGGTGAAGACTTGGAGCTCTACTTATAACAATCTTTTCTCTGCTCATCTCTGTAAGTTAACCAGCCATGTGCCTTGATGCAGAGTTTGCAAAAAAATTGTCTCTATGACTGTATGGTGCTTGACAAAAGTAGACTTCAATGAGCATTTGTGGAATGAGCATGTCTAGGCTCTGCCTTCCAGACTCCTGGGTGGGATAAGGACACAGGGCAGAGAAGACCACAGTCTCAGTCCTCTGTTTATCTTGCTATTTGGGGATAAGCACATGGTCTGAGCCACCTTGGTGGCAAAGCAAAGAGGAAAATAATATTGTAGGCCTCCCATTGGCTACCACTCAGGAAACACCTGCTGAGTGCCAGGCACTGTGCTAACATGCATTACATATTTAACAGGGCGTTGGATGGAACATTCCTGCTCTCCCGGCATTGGCAATTGGCATGCAGAGTTGAGGCAAACAGGCCTTAAGTCTCCCCAGACCTAAGACAGCAGCCAGCAGCTAAGGACAGACACCTCTCTCAGGACTTAGCAAAAGGCAGCTGAGCTGGCTCTGCCACCCAGCCATCACTCCAGCAGGGCCGTCTTTCCAGTCTATAAAACAGAGGAGAGAAAAGGGATGCCTGACTTTTGACCAGTGGGGAGGTTTCAGGCTTCCCTTCCCCTTTTATGAGGGAAGGGGAGACGTGTCTCCTCTAATCACTAACAAATCAGGTGAAGGGGCACCAGGAATTCGATTGGGGTACCTGTAAGAAGGGGACACTGGTATTCTCTCCCAGCTGGTACTTTTCATGCTCTCTTTCCTGCTGCCATTAAAATGGGCAGAGTCCCTAAGACTGCTGGTATGAGCTCCAGGCTTTGGGAGCATATGAGATCATGGGGGTTTGTGGCTGCAGCCTCTTGCCCAGCAGGAGGCCTGGCTGGAGTGGTACAGCCAGATGGGTGAGGAGGGACAGAAAGTGCCTGCAGAGATGTCATGAAGACCCTCTCTTGACCCCTAGTACCTCTGGATCTCAGAGGTATGGAAGAGGAACCCAGAGAGTCCCCCAGCTCCACAGAGCAAAACATAGAGGCTAGAGGGTGGGGAGAAGCTATGAGCCTGCCCAGGGAGAAGGGATGGAGGAATGAACTTGACCTAAGGAAAGTATGGTTGTTTCCCTCTGAGAGGGTCCGCAGTGGCAGAGGGCTGTGGTGAAGCTGTCCACAGGGGGTGGAAGCCAGAGTGAGTGGCAATCCCAGCTGTTCCTGCTTTTCCCACTCTTTAACCCCCAAACTAGAAGAGTTTCACCCTAGAAGGGTGGAGTGTCTCAGGGGCAGACCATGCCCCCTTGGTGCTACCTCAAGGACTGTGGGGGAGGCGGGGGAGGAGGAGGAGAAATCAGGTGTAGATCACACTTGAAGTTCCTCACCTGCCTGCAAATCCCTGGAGTCTTGAACCTGGTTAATATCAGAGGAGGGAGTTTCAAGTAAGTTCTGAGGTTGGTGATTTGCACTAGGCAGGCAGAATGATATTAACAACAAAACCTGCCAGTAAATCACAGATCCTGCCCGACATGTCATTAAGGAATAAACTTAAGGTATGCATCTAGAGAGGGAGGAAAATTCAACAGAAAACTTCTGGAGACAATGAATAGAGAAAAATAAACCTGTCCCATGATTACACCTGCTGAGTGCAGTCTGTCTAATGAACTAGTTACACATTCAGAATACCATTGCACACATATAGCCCTACAAGATGCTTATGTACCCAGATGAGGAAACTGAGGGTTAAAGAGATAACATAACTTGCCAAAAACCACACAGGAGTGGTCATCCCTGCTCTCAACTCCTGCAGAACATTGTCTCCCCATTTTCTTCTGGGCACCATCTCCAGGTGCTGGAGGTGGTTTGCACCACCTCACACCTTGGGATCTGTCTGAAACTTACTTTCCTCCTCTGTAAAATGGAGGAAGTAACTACTAACACGGTATAGTGAAGATTTGATTATAGTAGGTAATGTACGTGTGCATTAATTACTAATTCTTTCACCCCTTTTCCTAAAGACCTGGTTCAAGGTGCACTCTTATCCTTGGATGTCCTATAGCATCAGTGAAGAACCTTCTAAGTTCAGCACTTGGAATTGACTACAAACTGTTCTGATTATTGTTTGCTCCCTTTCCAATTGATGACATCTCCCCAACTAGACTGTATGCTAATAAAGGACAGGAAAAAGTTCACACCTTCCTGAATGCTTGATAGTATCAAGGCCCAGACACAGAGAAGAGGCTCAGATAAATCAACGTGTGCTTCTGTTAGAACATTGCTCTGTTAAGCAGCCAGAAAAAACCCTGAGTCTATGAAGAAGAGGATGATGATAACACTGATCATAACGACAACTAATTTATTGCCTGGGTCAGGCATGGTGCCAGGTGCTCTAGACACATTCTCTCATGGACTCCTTCCATCAATCCTGGCTACGAAATTTGGGTGTTGGTTGGCTTTAGTGAACACTTATCAAGAACTTACCATTGCATGGACAGCATCTGAGGTGCATTCAACACGTTTAACCCATTTATACCTTACTGCAAAGCTACGTGTAGACACTAGTATATGCACCCACTGTGTGGGCAGAAGAGGAGGCTCAGCTAGGTTGAAACATTGCTCAAAGCCACATAGCTAGCCAATGAAAGAGTCAGATCCTTGAAATTTGTCTCTAAAGCATAATGTAACCCCTGTGCCCCAGTGTTAATGGTTTAGGTGATTTGCCAAAGTGTAGCTAATAAATGACAGCGTGGAGATTTAAACTCTGGCTGTAGAGCTTAGTTCCCACAGATGGTAGTGGGGCTCCAAAGCAGCAATTCACAAATGGAGTGTGAACATGTGCTTCAATCAATGAACTTCTTCTACAGGACAAAAGAGTTCACGAATCCCTCCTCTAACCTTTCATACTTGTCAACAACACACGTGGTCCTCAGAAGAGAGGTGAGGTGTTGGAGGAGACATCAAGGAGACCATCTCTAGTCTTATTAATACTATAAATCAATTACTGTATACCACCAGACGTTAAATCCTATCATTTAAAAAATATTACTCTCCCAGAGTGCTGTCCTGGATAGTTCCTCATGTCTCCAGGACCTAGGGACCTTTTCCGTATCAGTGCTCTCTCCTGCCTAGCTGACCTCACAGTGTGACTGATGTCCTTTCACCTCTTCTCTCTGAAAAGGGCAGGCATCTACTACTGTCTCTGGGATGTGTAGAGCCATCCCAATGGCCTGCCTATTGTTGGTGACTAGAATCCCAGTGCTTGCTCATCCTCAGTGAATCTGCAAATCCTTCCCCTGCACCCATGCTTCCTCTTGCTCTCCCTCCCCCACAGTTGTCATGCCCTCTTGAGAGTCCCCCAGGGCCATGGTCACCCCTCCTCCAGTGCTTACCTCATCCTATTGTCTCTGAATGTCTATCAGGGTGTTTCCCCGGTTGGACACTGAGTGGCACAGGGACTGGGGCTATGTCCGATTCCTCTGCATAGCCCACTATACGGCCTGGCACTTGGCACACAGGAGGAACCCAAAAGAATGGACTGGAAGAGTAAATTCAGGCCTAAAGAGTTGGATTCTGATACCAGAAAATCATTCCCCCATCCATTCCACAGCCTCTTCCCAGTCACTTCCATTTGACACAAAGACTTTTTATGAGAAGTAAGAAACAAAAGTAATACGCCCTTCAAGATTTGGCTCCTAACCTACTTCCAAAAGGAAGCCTCTTGGTTTGCTCCCAGCTCATGATCTTTTTAAATGAATTGTTCCAGTAACCACAGTCTGTATATTGCAGTGGTCAACTGCATTCCTCTGCTGCTGTTTCAATGGTTATTTTTGTTCTCACAGGTTTGTGTTTTACCCTCCTAACAAGTCTGCCAACTCCAAGAACGTGGGGACTCTATCTACCATGGCAGCGGGTCATTTCATTGGCTCACTCGTTTGATGCCTCCTGATAAACTGCAAGTGCTTCCAGGCCTGACGCTCTCTTTCATTAATCTTCACATGACGGCAAAGGCATGGTGCTGGCCCGGCAGGTGCTTGGTTGGACTTTGTTAAATGAAGACATTTGGTAACCCCTTTAGCCCCATGCCCTGAACTTACTCAGAGATCATATTTGCTGACAGTGTGTGAAATGAAAAAGCATCGTTCTTATTATAAGACGTGGCTCATAGGAAGCACAGAAATTCCTAGAGTAAACCCTTTTTCAACTTCCTTTTGTGAAGGCTTGATTGTTTGGCTTCAGAATTGAAAAAGTATTGGGGGGGTGCATTCCTCATCCACTTCCAAGTCCTTCGCATATCCATTTTACACCAAGTCCCTAAATGACTCTGAATGTCATATACCTCCATTATTAAATTCGATACATCACCGCAGAGAAGAGACAGTGGTGCCAGCTGCATTTGGTTGGTGCCTGAACGCCCACACCTGCACCTAAGTGTAATTCCTAAATATGGAACCAGCTTTGCTATTTAATTTTTTTAGGGAAGGAAATAGATTCCCAGCCCCCTCACTAGAGATGCTGCTTTGCTGTATCAGCTACAAAGCACAGGATTCTGCTCTGTTTTGCCAACTGATTATATGGGAGGGCTCCCCACAGATGACAGGCTTGGAACCCAAAGATAGCAATGCTGTCAAACAGAACATTGTTTTCTGTTTTCCTTTGGTGTAGTAAAAGTGCGTGTGGGAAGAAGGGAGCACGCAAAAGAAACAAATGAACTCACTTGCCTCTGACTCCGCTCTGTCACCAACGCTGAAACCAGCCCCATTTTGGGCCCTCCAGTGTCTACACACCAGTGCACAGTGGCTGCTGCTCCGTTCTAATGGTCTGTGGTCAGTGGGGGCAAGGGTTGGTTTCCAATACCACTGGAAACCAATGAGAAGGCTCAGATGATGGTTGTAAAGCAGACGAGCAGAAGAAGGAAGACCCAGAGACAGCTTGTCCCAAAGTGTTAGAATATGAGGAGACTCTGGATAAATGTCTCCTGGTACACATCGAATGAGTTTCAAAGCCTCCACCAGACCAGGCCAGTAGCAATCTTCCTCTCAGGCAGAGGAAAGGAAAAAAAAGGCATCTTGTTCAGCTCTAGCTGCTGGTGTGTTGCCCTTCAGCATTCTGCCAAGTGCGATGGCTGCTGAGGATGTCTTCCCCTTCCAGGCAGTGGAAAACTGTCCCATGGACAGTGCCATGGCTGGGAAGGACAAGCCAAATTACCTTTGGCAGAAATCTGGGTCTGCAGTGAGCTGGGGGTGCTGTGTCCCTGTCTTTAAAAGGGTTCCACAGCACATTTTCTTTCTTAGTACTGAATAACCGACAAACGAGGCTTTTTGTTGGTGAGACACAGTTTCCCCTTCCAAATGTCACCTGGAAGAGTTGCAAAAAGTACTGAGAAAATGATTGTTCTCCAAAGAGGACCAACATGGGAAAAGGTCCTTGCTTCTTACCCTGGCTGTAGCTTCTCCATTCATAGGAAAACACACACACACACACACACACACACACACACACACACACACACAAAGATTTAAGGGGGAAAATCAACTATTTTTACACATATTTTTCCATATTTATGAAATTTAAGTGACCTGACTACATGTTCCCACCTGTTCTGTTGTGTTGGTTAGCTTTCCATCACTGTGACTAAAATACCTAAAAAGAACAATTTAGAGGAGGAAAGATGTATTCTGACTCAAGATTTCAGAGGAGTCAGTCCATGGCCAGCCAACTCCATTGCTTTGGGTCTCAGATGAAGCAGAACATCATGGTGGAATGGTGTGGCAGAGGAAAGGTACTTAGCTCATGGCAGCTGGGAAGCAGAGAAAGAGAGAGGAAGGGATCAAGAGGCAACAAACCCTTCCAGGGCATGCCCACAGTGATCAACTTCTTCCAACTAGGTTCTATCTCCCACTCAGTTATCAATTGATTAATCCACTGATAAGGGCAGAGCCCTTGTGATCCAATCACTTTCCAAAAGCCTCATCTCTGGGTATTGCTGCACTCAGGACCAAGTCTTTAAGTACATGAGCCCTTGGGGACATTTCAGATCAAAACAATAATATTCTACCCCTGGTTCCCAAAGGTTCATGCCTGTCTCACAATGCAAAATGCACTTAGTCTATCTACAAGAGTCTCCCTAGTCTCAACAGTTCTAGATTGTTCAAAGGTCCAAGTCTAATATCTCCTCTGAAACTCAAGGCAAACTTTTGGTTGAGATCCCCTGTAAAAATCAAAAAGTAAGTTATGTGCTTTCAATACACAATGGCCCATAGTAAACATTCACATTCCAAACGGGAGGAATGGGGGCATAAAAAGAAGCGATAGGATCAAATCAAGACTGAAATCCAGCATGGTAAACAAGTCCAGCAGCTCCAAGTCTGGCATCTGGGGCATGTGGTGGGGAGATGTGGATTCCAAGGACTTGGGCAGCCTCACCCCTATGACCTTACTGCCTGCAGCCTACATGCTACATGGTCTCTTTTGTGTTTGTTTGTGTGTGTGTGTGTGTGTGTGTGTGTGTGGTGCTGGGGATCAAACCCAGGGCCTTGTGCTTACAAAGCAAGCACTCTACCAACTGAGCTATATCCCAGCCCATACACGGTCTCTTTTTTGGGTTGGCTCTACTTGTTGCCTGCAGCTTTTCTCTGCAGACATTCCATGTTCCTGGCATCTCTAAATTTCTGGGGTCTCCATTGAAACTTTGTCCTTATTCTCATAGCTTCACATATCACCCTATCAGGGATGCCCACAAGAATTCCAATCTTGCCACACACTGCCTAGCAGTGTCTGGGTGGAAGTCTCCATGACCCCATAACTCTTGCATTCTTCATGCTTGCAAAGCCAGTACCATGATGCCATGATCTGCCACCAGCAGAAGCAGTGGCCAGGCCCCTTTGTACCATGGTTGTAGTGGTCTCTGAGTACCTGAATCATGAGCATGGTGAAACAAGTCCTGGGGAAACAACTTCCTACATGGCCCTGTGGGAACATGGTGCTCCAGCACTCTTTTCAAAGCAAAGTCTCTCAAATGAATTTTCACTTTTATGCATTTGAGCCTGCAATGGCCAATCTTGAGATGCCCTCAAGGCATCTTTCCTATTGTCTCAAGGCAAAGTACTTGGTTTCTCTTTAATCTCTTTAATAACTACCTCTCTAATCTCTTTAATAACTACCTCTTCCTAGACTCCAATTTTGCATGCACCTTTCTGGCCAAACTCAAAGTTTTTCAAATATTTATGCTCTGCCTTTTTTCTCCCAAGTCTCACTGTAAACCTGGCTAAATACTGCCAGCAATACCAACTGCCAGAATGCTATGTTGCTATGAAATTTCCTCCACCAGATTAGTTTGTCCATTGCCTTTAAATTCAGGCTCACACAAAATCTCAGGGCATGGACAAAATGTAAAGAAGTTCAGAATACAACATGAATGGCCTTTAGTGCAATTTCCAAAAGAGTCCTCATTCCCATCTGAAACCTCATGAGCCCAGTCTTTACTGTCTCTAGTCCTATCAGCATTCTGGTCTTACAAGATCACAACAGAATCATCCATAAAGCTCCACTTACAACATTCTAAGGTTTTTCTAACCTGAATCTCCAAACTTTTACAATTCCTCCTGCAAACAAGTTCTAAAGGCTTCTTAACCACATGGCCAGGTATAGTCCCAGCAACAACAGTACTTTTCAATACTAATTTTCTGTGTTATCTTTTCATTGCTGTGAACAAAATACATGACAAGGACAACTGAGAAGGGGAAAGATTTGCTCTGGCTTAAGGTTTCAGAGGGTTCAGTCTTTGATTGGTTGGCTCTATTACCTTGGGCCTGAGGTGAGGCAGAACATGTTAGAGAAAGAGAACAGTGGGGGGAAGATACTCAGCTCATGGCAGTTGAGAAGTAGAAAAAGGGAGAAGTGACAAACCCTTCCAGGCCACATTCCCACCGACCAACTTCCTCCAACTGTATCCTACCTCCCAGTAGCACAGTTAGTTATCTGTGGGGGTCTCTCAGCCATGTCCCCTGTGGATGAGAAAAGGGTTAACTGCTGGAGGATGATTTTGGCTGTTTATCAATCAATTACCCATAAACTTATCTACTCAATAAACACACAAGAGCCAATACTCCTTTTAAACAAGAGGGGGTGTGACAGGGCTGGTCATACCAGGTCTGGCCTCTAAGAACCTGGAGTAGCCCAACTCTCTTTTATTTATAGACACACAGGTAAAGGGGGCAAGACCAGGAGGAGCTTCTATGATGGACAGGATAAGATGGAGTTAGGGGAGCCATTCTCTCAGGGAAACTAGACAGGGAACCATCTGATTCTGCTAGATAAAGATGGCTTCCCACAGTTATCAATGGCTTAATCCACTGATGAGGGCAGAGCCCTCATGATCTAATCACTGTGCAAAAATCCCACCTCTGGATGTTGCTGCATTGAAAACCAAGTCTTTAAGTACATGAGCCTTTGGGAGACACTCCAGATCAAAACCATAACATCAATTGAGGCGACAGTCTGTCTTCTTGTTTTAGCTCTTCTGCTGTAGTGTCCTTGTTGCAGTATATTTAATGGCATGCTTTCACATTTTCGTGTCTTTTGTTGATGATTTTCTTGTTTAAAATGATCTTTGAAGTTCTAAAGTTCTAGCTAGCATTTCCAAAGGCAAAAAATCTGTGATGGGCATTAAGAGAAAATATGTGTGTTTGATAAACTTCACTCAGGCATGAGTTATATTGTTGTTACACATAAGTTAAAACGTTAATAAATCAGCACTATATATTGAACAAATGTCTTTAAACAGAGACTTATGTATGATAAAGTAATGTATGGAGCCGCTGATAAAAATGTTATAGCCAGAAGCTCACAAGAACCGAGTCCTATATTTCTCCCAGAAAGAGTGCTTCACTATTCACTGATACAGTGTTTACAATAACTTTATAGAACATAACTACTAACCACTGTATTTTACAGAATATAACTACTAATCACTATACTTTTTGACATAATTTTGGCTAGTTGAAATGGTTTTATATGGTGTTTCAAACCACTGAGACTAGTGATGGGTGAACAAAAAAAGGAAAGAGATGGAGAACTGTTATACATAATGGGATGGATATGGTTGTTGTGTTCTTCTGGGGGTCATATTGGAGGCCAGGTTCCCAGTGTGGCAGTGAAAGCAGTGGTAGGACCTTTAAGACATGGAATTTACTGGGAGGACACTGGAGAAGCTGCCTTCAGAAGGAATAAGAAAGTTCTCCTGAAACTCCCAAGTTTTCTTGAAAGCAAGTTGTAACAAAACCTGATCCTAGCTGGGCGCGGTGGCGTACGCCTGTAATTCAAGCGACTTGGGAGGCTGAGTCAGGAGGATCGCAAGTCCAAAGCCAGCCTCACCAACTTAGCGAGGCCCTAAGCAACTCAGTGAGACCCTGTCTCTAAATAAAATACAAAATAGGGCTGGGGATGTGGCTCAGTGGCCGAGTGTCCCTGAGTTCAATCCCTGGTTCCCCCCCACCAAAAAAAAAAAAAAAAAACCAACCTGATCCTAACCCCTGAATCACTCTCTGGCTTCCTTCTTGTGATGTGCACCTTTCCCACACATTCCTACCACGATGCCCTCATCTAGTGTTAGGCCCTTGCCAGAGGCTAAACCATTGGGGCTACCTTATCTCGGACTTTCAACCTCCAAACTGTAAGCTAAACAAATGTCTTTTCTTAATAGTTAGCCTGCCTCAGGGTATTTTGTTATAGTAATAGAGAATAGACTAACACAACTTGTTTCTCCTATCTGCTAGACTTTTCCAACACTATATCATTCAGTCTTTGTAATAGCCTTAAATGGCTGGTCTTATTGCTCATTTTTTATCCAGGTAAGGAAAATGAACCTCAGAGAGATTATCCAATGTACCTGTAGCATGGGAGGCAGAATTCTAAGGTGGCCCTGAGATTCTTTTACCTCCTCCCACACCCACGCTCTGTATAATCAATCTTCTCCTTCAAGTGAGTCTTACAAACATCGTCATGATTATGTTACATGGCAAAGGTGAGAGGACTTTATAGATAGTAGGTTCCCTTACTAGATGACTTTTAAGCCTTGGTTTCAAGGCAAAACATCCTGAGTGGGCCTGAATTAATCAGATGAAAAGTCTGAAGTGAGAGATTCTCTCTTCTATTTGCCATGAAAAAGTAAGCCATGACAGAATTAATATTGTCAAAATGGCCATACGACCAAAAGTGTTATTCAGATTCAATGCAATTCCTATTAAAATCCCAATGACATTCTTCATAGAATTAGAAAAAGCAATCATGAAATTTATTTGGAAAAATAAGAGAACCAGAATAGCCAAGGCAATCCTTAGCAAGAAGAGTGAGGCAGGAGGCACCACACTACCAGACCTCAAACTATACTACAGAGCCATAGTAACAAAAACAGCATGGTATTGGCACCAAGACAGACATGTAGACCAATGGTACAAAATAGAAGACACAGAGACAAACCCACATAAATACAGTTATTTCTTACTAGACAAAGGTGCCAAAAACATACATTGGAGAAAAGATAGCCTATTCAACAAATGGTACTGGGAAAACTAGAAATCCATATGTAACAAAATGCAATTAAACCTCTATTACTCACCCTACACAAAAGACTTGAGCACTAAAACAGAGACACTGCATTTAATAGAAGAAAAAGTGGACCCAAATCTTCATCATGTTGGCCTAGGACCTGACTTCTTTAACAAGACTCCTAAAGAGCAAGAAGTAAAATTAAGAATCAATAAATGGAATGGATTCAAACTAAAAAGATTCTTCTCAGCAAAAGAAGCAATCAATAATTTGAAGAGAGAGCCAACAGAATGGGAGAAAATCTTTACCACACACACCTCAGAGCGCTAATCTCCAAGATATATAAAAAACTCAAAAAACTTAACACCAAAAAAAGAATAACCCAATCAATAAATGGGCTAAGGAACTGAACAAACCCTTGATAGAAGAAGAAATACACCCTTGTAGGGTGGTTGGTAGGGAAGAATGAAGGAACTTTGGATTGTACAGAGGGGAGTGAGGGGAGAGGTGGAACATGTGGGGATGGGAAGGACAGTAGATTGAGACAGACATTGTTACCCCATATACATGTATGAAAAGAATTTTTAAAAAATTTATTACTGTCAAAAAACGTTAATGAAAATAAATACATAAATACATAAAAGTTAAAACAAAAAAGCAATCCATGAGTTCTATATCTGCAAGGAAATTACTTCTGTTAACAACCACCTGAGACTGGAAAAGGACCCTCCATGACTGATATAAGAGAACAGGCTCACCCCACACCTTAACTACAGCTAAATTGTGCCCAGACTACTGATTCATGGAAACTGATAGATAAATAGTGTCATTCATGGCAATTATTAACACAGCAATAGAAAACCAAAACATACAGCTGAGGGGTGCAGAGTCAGGGTGCAAATACAAGTCCACCTGCCTCCAAAAAGGATGTTCTTTCCTTTATTCCAGACAATACCACATTTTGTTCTTTGTTTGTTTGCTTCCTTGCTTGTTGGTTGGTATGGGGGTGGTGAAGGTGGAAGGGAATTGTTTTTTTCTTTTTAGGAAAGGGATATGGAAGACACTCAGATATAATAGCCAAGGACTGACACAAAGGGAGTTTCCAGCCTTAGGAGGTGGCAGCAACTGTGTCCAGTGGAAAAGGTGGGGGCCTCTCAGTGTTGGGAGATGAGAGATGGGTGTGAACAGGTATTTTATCTCCTCTGGTTTAGGGACTAGCCAGTGGGAGTTTGAGAGCAGCAGAGTTTATAGAACACTGAGGCTCTAGTGTCGGATGAACCACACAAAACTGCCAATGTGATTATGTTTCTGATGTTCAAAAATAGCAATTACATGTGACTTAACTAGTATGTGCAGGGACGAGGTTTACCCAGTGGTTAGACCAGGGCCAAGTCAGTGGCCAGCAGCAGGGCCAAGTGTTCTGCAGGGAAGGACTTCTTAGTGGGAAGAGATGAGAAGGGGCCACTGTCGATGCCCAGATCCAACAACTAGGTGTTCAGGCCAGAGGAGCCATGTCAGGGCCAGACACAGGAAACTGCAGGGGAGGGCTCTGCGCACCGCGGGGAGCACAGACCCAACCTTCACATTTCAGTCTTCAATGTCAGGATAAACTGTGGATGAAAGGGAGAACCCAGGCAGGGCGGTCAGGGCTGGGAAGGGGTTCCGCCATTGCAGGCTTATTGCAATGTTCATAAAAAATACATCACACACTTACAATAGTACCTGGCACACCGCAAGTACTCAATGAATGGCAGTTATTATTATTTGACACTTCATTAGATGACAGAAAATAATCTTCCTTAGGTAAGATGAAGGCAAGGGTGATCCTCTCCAAATATAGAAATGAAAAGGAAAGGCATATGGCCCTACCTTATTGGAAAAACCAGAATCAGGTGGGGAAAAAGAGATAATGCTTTAGTCATGGAACTTCCTCTTTGGGGGCTGCAAGAGGGAGACCAGCACCTCCCCCAAACCAGCAGAGCATTGAGAGGGTTGAGGGTCTTGCTGGGGAACACTTGGCCATCAAGATCAGGCATCTTCATCTGAAGCTCTGCATCAGATAAGCCCATCAGTGTGACTCCACTCAGAAGCCACAATCGATCTGTCGAAGCCTCTTTGTCATGGATGGGCTTCGAAGTGGAGGGTTCACCCACCATAGGGCCTGAGAGGTAGGTTATCCATACTGCCTATGTGCTGCTCAGAGACACGCTCAGGAGCTCTCTGGAGCCTGTGCTATAATTATTGCAGCTTTTCCAGCCCCAGAGTCCCAGTGGCAAGTGATTTCACATGTAATTATCGTTGAGAGGAGAAAGACTTTGCCCATCCTCCTCCCAGTCCTTCTTCCTTTTATCCTCCTTCACTCTCTGCACTCCTTCGTACTTTCTCATTATCTTCCAAGCAAGCCAGATAAAGCCTGCATCAGGATGCAGAGGAGTCAGCCCCAAGGTCACCTTGTGCCCTGGCCTGGGGCTGTGCTCTCCTTAGGGAGCAGCTTGTCATGTTCCCTGACATTGTCAAAGAAAGCCCTGATGATGACATTTTGCTCCTCTAGACAATATTCTTTGACTTTCTATCTTTAGATCAACTGTCTCTTCCTAAAAGCTAACCTTGGGTATAAGGAGGGAATCTAGTTATTGATGGGGGAACAAGAGCAATCGTTGGTCCAGGCTGGTCAGAGTGGCTGGGACACAGCTGAGATTCTACCAGTGTCTTAACTCATACCTAGATCATCATGCCCCAGGGAGTAACCGACACAAGGCACTATGTTGTGTTTTCTATTGCATGATTGTATTCACCACAACCTGCGGTAGGCACCATCAGGAGCCACAGTGTGCAAACAAGTCAAGTGAAAGGTTAGGTCACCACCAGTCAGCAGCTGAGCTGAGACTCCACCTCCACCTGTCTGACAACAGGTCCATGCATTTAATCATGCTGCTTCATCAACACCTCAGTGTATATGGGCTTCAATCCACATAGCTGTTTTCCCAGTTCTGTTACAGGTGATTTTGCTATGACAATAAAACAAGATACCCCTGGATCTCTGATGCTCCGTCAGCGCCCCTACCCACCTATTCAAAGGACCCTCCTTTCATCACAGATTAGCAGAGACCTCGGTTGCCGCTGGATCGCCCATGGCGTATTTCAGCTGTACCCCGCCAGGCCTGCCTCCCACCGCAGAGGGAAGGAGGTACCACTTCTGTGATTCAGGACAAGCAGGTAACACCTGAGGCTCAGGACCAGTTGCTTGGCACCAGGGAACTCCAAAAAGAGAGGGGGCCTTGTAGAAGGGGCCTTGTTCTGTCTCCCCACGCACAGGATGAAGGATCTGAACTTCACTGCGGGATGCTGTGTTCGGGAGCCCGCAGTGGAGCTGTTTGGAAGGGTGGAAGAGCAGAAATGAGAAGGTGGGTCCTGGGGCTCGGGCAGGAGCAGCTGGCAGTTGTTCGATAATTGTAAAGGCACGAGGGCTGAGGAGATGGGATGATGGCAGCAGAGGCCATTAGAGCAGCTGTGACAAATTGACTAAACTGACCGGAGTATGTGACTAGAGAAAGCAGATAGTTCATTTTTAGACCCTCATCTATTTGCAAACAGGAATTGAAGAGATTTGCGATTAGAGACCTTGAGAACTGAATATCTGGGTCCTGAGGGATAACAGCCCCCCTGGGAAGCTCTTCTCCCACTCGGACCTTAGCGACCACAGCAGTGAGATCCCAACTCACACAGTGAAGTGTGGAGGAGGCCTTGGGCAGGGATTGTGTACTCATGTCTGTACCCATAACAACAAATTATCACAAACTGAAATTCATTATCTCAAGTCTGAAGGCTGGAAATCAGAAATCAAGGCCTTGGCAGGGGCAATTCCTTCTAGAAGTTCTGAGGGAAAATGTGTTTCATACTTCTCTCCCAATGTCTCGTGTTTACTGGCAATCCTTGGGGTCCTTTGGCTACATCACTTCCATCTTTGTCTGTTGTCACTTGACCCCCCTCTCTCTGCATCTTCACATGACATTCTTATAAGGAAACTGGTCACAGGATCGATCCAAGGCCCCCTAATCCAGTGTAACTTTATCATAACTAATTACACATGCAAGGTTCCTCCTTCCAAACAAGGCCACATTCTGATGTTCTCATGAATGTGAATTTGGGAAGAACAGACACTATTCAACACAGCATGATTTGACACTAGAATCTGGGGCAGAGCCCAGACAATGGTTTGAAAACCTTTGGGTTTCTCAAGAGGAAGACTTAAATATACCTGGGCTGTGCTTCCCAGTGTGGTTGGGGAGAGGAAGGCCCCTGAGCAGTGTCCACAGCAGACTGGGGCACCCCTCATGCACCCAAAAGTTGCACAGGAATCAAACAAAAAGAATCACACAGAGAACTAGGCAACTCTCCCCACAGCTTGAGACAGGAGGCACCCTTCCATCCCGAATTCAGCATTTGAACTACCCAGGCAAAATGCTGTCTCTCCAAACTAACAAAAAACAGGCAAAGCCTTCAGTCATCTTTCTCTTCTTTCCAACTCCCAGGAGGGCTTGTTGAAGGGGATGTGACACAGGAAGAGTGGAACTCTCCTGCTTGCTCGGCCTCTCACGCATCAAGGACAACCCTGGACAGAGGAGCTCATGGCCAAGAGCAGAGCAGGACTGAGGGAACACTCAGTTCCTGCAAGACAGGCCTGTTCTGCTAGCGCAGACTCATTTCAGAGGCATTCGGGGAAGTGCTGCACAGAACTGTGTCCAATCTGGGCTAAGCAGATTAGCTCCCTCCCAGGGAAAGGTTCTGGGCAGCTGAGCGGGGCAGCTCCCTGTGCAGTGGCAGGGGGCTGTCATTACAAGGCGCAGATAGGACATAATTACATGCTCCCTGGAGGAAACGCTTAATTGAATTCCAGAGTGTCTCCTGAGCATCAAAGGCAGCTCTGGCTCAGAGGTAGCCCAGCTGCAGGAACAGCCCCTCTGAAGCACTGGTGCCGGTCAGGGGGTGGGCTGTGCAGGGGCTCAGGCATGCCAGTGCAGCAGGCTGTGTGGGTCTCTGAAACTGGGAGAGGAGGGGCAGAAGGGACAGAGAGCAGAGAACAATGGGCCCTTCCTAGTCCTGATGTCTGAGAGGCATGACCAAACCTCAGGTTTAATGCAACCTGGAGGTGGCACATAGGCAGAGGATGTGCCAGGAAGTCACTCGCTCACTGTTCATTTATGCACTGGACATTAACTGTAGTCCTGTGGTGTGTGAGGCACCCCACTGGACATGGGGGTAGAACTGGGTGCTGTACTGAACTGCAGGGAGGACTGGGGTGTCCTGAATGGGGACCATTTACTCCTGAGGCCACCTTCCACTTCTATCTGTGTGTGCCCCTCAAGTCAAAGCCAGGTAGCCATTCATCCCTCCTCCTTCTCCTCCTCCCCGCGCCCCCCCCTTTTTTTTTGGCAGTACTTGTGCTTGAACCCAGGGGCTCTCTCTTTCGGAGCCCAAGTCCCTTTTTTAATTTCTATTTTGAGACAGGGTCTTTCTAAGTTGCCCAGGCTGGCCTTAAACCTGTGATCCTCCACATCAGCCTCCTGAGTCGCTGGGAATACAGGTCTGTGCCACTGTGCCTGACTGGGCATTCATCTTAACAAGTCCTTCTGCATGGGCTGAAGGAGGAGGGGTACCCAGATCACCGTGGTGACATCAAACTGCATCCCTAACAAAAAGGAGGAGGTTCGCCTCTGTGCGGCCACGACCCTCACTGGTTCCTTGCATAGCAACTCTCACACACACTGGTCTTCCCCCTCAGGGACGGTGTCTCTTCTCACTGTGTGCACAGCCCATAGCAGGGGCTACCCCAATGTCTGCTTTTGCACAATGAGTGGTAGACACCTACGGCCTCCACTCTTCTGTTGCTCTGGCCTGGCTGGTGTGGACAGCTGGCATAGGCTCTCCTGGGATAGCAGCAGAGACCCCCTGCGCCCCACTATCATCACCCCCTCTAATCCCTGGCCCTGGTTGCCTTCAGACACCATGGATGTGGCATCAAAGAAGACCCCTGGATCTGACCACATGGTCCTAAGCCAGCCTCACCCTTTTCCCAGGCAGCAGCCACGACATCATCTGTTGAAAGTTCCTGGTGATGAAGTGGCACACCAAGAATCTTCCGTGGCCTGACCTGGGCGAGAGTGGGTCTAAGTCAGCCGTCAAGGGTGAGGGATCCAGACTTCTGGGCTGGGCATTACGTTTATTTGATCTTTGCTGAATTCCCTGGGCCCAGTTGTCCCTGAATTAAAAGGAGAGAAGCCAACTCTTGCTATTAAGGAAGAAATGTGGGATGCTCTCTGAGCTGCTTCTGCATGAGAAAAAGGGACCCTGCTGCTTTCAGCCTCACGACCTTATCCCGATGCTGACATATGCAACATGGTGGAAAGAAAGTGTGATTAGAATCAGAGGATGTATACTTACACTGGAAAGTTCTGTGTTCTGGAGTCAATTATTTTATTTTTCTTAGACTCTGTTACCTAATATGGGCAAAGTGCCGATAGTAACTCTAACGTTATGACAAAATCCTTATACTTTCAAAGGTAGAATTTTACGTTTTCATATAAATATTAGAATTCTTATTATGTACAAAAAATAACAGTACTAAGAGTAAGCCTTCCCAAAGGTTAGAACAACACCGGTAACCAATGCTGTGCCCATTCTCTCCAGAACATTCTGATCTCCCTACAGGGTTAGCCTCATCAAAGCAACTTTAAACAATTACAGCCTTGTATTTTCAAAGCTTTTTATATCAGTTAGTTTCTCTGACAGTCAGCTCTTGGCAGTGTTCATTCTACTCTCAATGCCCCCCCCAAATAGTATATATTCTTTCAACAGTCCACAAAGGTTAATTAAGATGTCACTTCTCTCTGCTTTGGTTAGAATTATATTAATTCATCATGATAACACCAGTTATCTTTTGCTATATTGTAGAAGAAAAAATGGAAATCGTTAATTATTAGCTAATAATCTTCTAAAACACAGCTTCCCCAGGAAGGGGCAGATAATGAAAATGACCTGTGATAGGAGTGGTTTGGGAACCATTGATCTAGTTTATGAAGCCCAGTAGGTTAGAAGGGGCTCTGGAAGATTCTAATCAGATAAGGAAATTATCTGCTTCTTGTGTCCAAAGGGAATTATGTCCCTGTGGATTCATCAAGGGAATAAAGAAGGTTCTTCTGTGTGATGTAGGATAAAGACAGGAGTGACTCAAGAAGGCTTCTTCTGGCATTAGGATTGGCCCAGGATTGGTGAGATAGTGGCTATTAAACACTGACACATCCAATGAAATAGTCTCCTAGGTTCTGCACTGAATGAAGTTCTTTCTACCTCTAGTCCCAGCACTAGGGTTGGCAGACATTTGACCTTCTCGTCTCAAGTCTCCTGCTGAGCCCAGATACAGTCTCACAAATCCTCTCCAATATGGCCCCTGGATAGCCACTACTCAGTGAATGGAGCTGACACAAAAGGAGAGTCATATTTTCCACCCGAGCCCGGGGTCCTGGGATATGGACGCTTGATAGAGCCACACATGGTGCCATCTATACAGAAGAATACTCTGGCTTCAGGGATTTCCTGGAAAGGCCTCAAATTGCAGCTCCTAGGATAAAGAGGGGGTGCCTGCTGGCTCCAGCTGAGTCCAGACGACCAGCTGTCTAGCAGGGGAGGGGTAGAGAGGGAGAGGCTGCAGGAGAGCTATCGCTCTGTCCTTGGCAGGCATGAGAGTCAGGGAAGCTTTCCGTCTTCGTCTGGAACACAGGCTGCTCTGGAAACCCAAACCCAGGAAGAGGCTTTGAATGTGACTCAGTACCCAAATAGCACACCTGAAAATGAGAGCAGATTATCTGCTGACGCTAGTGTCCCAGAGAGGACAGACCAGCAAAGGGTAAGGGGGAGAGATGAGCCTGGTAGCCTTGAGATTTACGCCACTCGGCATCACTGCTGATCTGGGCAAAGGCCAGCTTAATCCCGGCTGTGGAGTCTGCGGGCAGCCTGATGTGTGTGGTAGACCTGGGGCTCTCGTTCTCCCAGCCTACCATCCCAGCACAGACCCTGTAAAATCAGTGCTCTACAAACCCACGTACTGCATAGGTTCAGAGGTGACAGGTGCCTATGTCACCTGAGACTCCTTCAAAAGTGACATTGCCCACCACTCTGCTTAGGTACAACTACTTATATAGCTTATCATGGAATTCTCACATGAACTTCATTTTCTATCACCCAATTATGTAGATTAGCTGGGGTGGAGTGGGAGGAAGAAGTATTTGACAACCAACCTGGTGATGAACACATGTCTGGCCAGTGGCCTTTGATGTGACCAAACTGAAAAAAATTCAGATTCCCTCTTTTAAAAAGATGAGCTAGAAAATGAGAAAGAATGTTCCAGATAGGAGCTGAAAGCACATATGGAAAGAGAAGTGTTGGTTTGTGAGGTAACACTGCAAGCTAGAAGCAATAAAGGAGAAGTTCACAGAGAAAAACAGTAATGCCAGGAGACAGAGACCACGTGGCCCAGGAGGAAGCGCACTGGAGAGAGAAGGCAGTCCCCAGAGCTGCCTCCGACCTCCATGGCTTTCCAATACCAGTCCCAGCCTATGCTGCATCCTTGCAATTAAATCTTTCTGTGTCCACAGAGAGTCAGGCAAATACTTTATGATGGAGGACAAAGGAGTGCCACCAGGAGTGGCTTGTTTCCTGGGAGAGATCCATCTTCTTGGTGTGATCATGAAGCTGGTGCTTGCTATGAAAATGACAGACTTTCTTAAGGGAGACTCCCCTGGCTCCTTTTTGATCACTAGAAGAAGGCAAAGATCAGACGGGGGACAGAAGGCAACCCAAGTGCGGAGGCCAACAGTGAGAAGGAAGGGAATATTGGGAATTGGATCACATTAGAGGAGCAGATGTGGCCAAAGGCATTGAGGAGGAAAGCCCTGCCTGAGTGCAGGAGAAGTGGAGACCACCACAGAGGTTCTGCAGCACCTGCAGGATACACAGTAGAAAAGAAAGGCCGCAACGAAGAATGTTTCCAAGAGAAAGTGAGGGCAAGAAAATAGCATATGAGCAGAAAGTAAGGTACCCGCAGGGAAATAAAGTGAACAAACATGGGTGCTTGCAGCCAGAGTCATGGTTGGCTCTCATGGTGGTGGGAGAGCACGTCCGGCATGACCACAACCCAGAAAAAGAAGGTCAGAGATGGTAGTGGGGTCAATGAAGGTCGTGTGGCATACACAAGGAGAAATGCAAAAGGTCAACAAATCAAGGCCAAAAGGTCTGGAGGAAAATGGAATACTAAAATGACAGTTATAGCCATCCATAATCCATAAATTATTTTACAGCCATATTCTGCCATATTTGGAGTATTAAGTTACTATCAAGGTGCCATTTATTTTGAAAGTACCAACTCAAGAACCTACTACAGAAATCTGTCTAGACAAAAAGCTAACTGGTTCTTCAGGAATCCAACCCACTGAATGGTAACTGAACAGGTTTAGGCAAGGGCAGATGAGCGGAATTGTACCTCTGCATGCTTACCTGTAACTAGGGAGGGTAAGGTTGATGGTGTCAAATCAATGGCTGATCTTAATATATGCCCATATCTAGCCATCAGTAGGTTTTCAGAGAAACAAAATTTTCCATAATAAGTAACTCCACTTTCAACTTCAAATTTTTTTCTACTTAAGGGTAACTTCTTACTTGGGTACCCAGTAGGTGGTAGCCACAAGAATTTCATTGCCATGAGTGGTACCTGTCATGTCTAATATTTACCAAGTGCTTTCTTTCATAGTTATTTAGCAAAATCCTCAAAACATTTGACTCTTGCAAATGCTTCTAAGCTGTGCAGAATTTAAATATGGGGACCTTGTTCCATTTGCAGATCAAGGAGCTCACTTTCTTCAACAATCAATTATATGCTATGGGCTTTCTGCCAGGACTTTAGACTAGATTCTGGGAGTGAAGCTTAGTCTCTCTTTAGAAACAACAACAATAAGGAAACAACATCCTGAATAAGGAGGAGACCACAGCTCAACCTCCGATTCCTTCCTTATGGAGTTGATGGGGCATAACAAACAGAGAAGGCTCCTGCCTCGACTGGCCCATCTGGGAAGTTGATGAAAGGCAACCAGGAAGCTTGTCCTCACTCACCTGCCTTGCTTTGTTTAAGCATCCTGGCCTTCATCTTTGTGACTGAATAAGGAAACTTTGAACTGCAGAGCCAGAAGAGTCAAGAGAAAATTAAGACTTAAAAAAAAAAATTCTGTGGACTCAGTATCTTCCCTTCTGAACAGTCTCAAAGTGCACAAAAAGATTTTTAAAAGTCTGTAATATATCATTTTTTTCTTAGTTAAAATACTAGTCATATGATACACCTAGACTTGCTCTTCTAGAGTATGTATTTTTCCTTTTACCCCTGAGTTGCAAGAGTCTTTCTGAAGTTAACACTTTACTGGTGAATAAAGATAAAATGGAAAAGTCCAAACCAGTAAAGGGTATGTGTGTGGCAAGTGCTAAAGTCTTTTGCAAATTAAACTTCCTCTCTTATCTAGCTGTGTAATACTGGACAAGTCACTTCCCCTTTCTAAATCTCAGCCTCATAATTTGTCAAATGGGAGGTCAGATACCTGCCAGCTTGTTTGATTTGGTTGGAAAATGTACAGTACAGCCAATACTGAGTGCTTCCTTGAAGGAAGCCCATGTGATTTAATTATAGTAGATCTTGGCATTTGCATGGTTGACATCTGTGCCTTCGACTATTCCCAGAGACCCCAAAGGTCCATGAGCTGCAATAATCTGTTATTTTGCAGAAGCGTGCTGTGAGCCTGGGATGTCAGAACCAGTCACTTGCTTAATGAGCAAAATTATCATGCAGGCGAAACTCATATCCCCACAAGTTACTGAGTTATCTTCGTTGTTACCGTATGCTATAGACTTAAAGGCCACAACTCTAGTGAAGCACTGTAGTGACAGTCACAATAGTGGGGATTCATGTAGATCATGAAGATGTCAATGGTGTCACTTGCAAATGTCAAGGGCTTATTGTAACCTGGGTGTAGGTTAATCGTGAAGCTCTTGATCCTCTTTTATTGAATCTATCTCAACTATATCCTTCTTCCATGTTTAGATTGGTACATAAATCTGGATCCCCTCCTCCTGCGAATAAGATTCTTGAGAGATGAAGACCTAGCTTGTCTTATTCATTAATTTATCCCTTGAGCCAAGTCATGTACCTAGTACAGAGTAGACATTTAATAAGTGTTTGTTGAATGACTGAGCAGCTTCTATGGGGAGCCACTCTGCTCAAGGGGCTTTTTTTCATATTTCTATTTAATTCTCTTTTTCAGAGCCTTGTGTACACTGTGCAAGCACTCTACCAGTGAGCTACAACCCCAGCACAGGATTTAGGTATCACTCCCTGCCAGGATAGATATTATTCTATCATTCCAGCAAAAAAAAAGTCTGGGATTCAGGCAAGTGAAGTGAACTTAGTTCAAAGTTAACAAAACGGGTGAGTGATGGATTTACATCTGTTTGTCATATTCCAAAGTTCACTCTTTTTTATCCTATCATGCTGCTAAGGACAACCTTGAAGAAGTGAAGCCTTTAACCAAGCAAATAAATTCAATATTATTGATGGATCCAGTATTATTGATAGAGCATTGGCCTACCCATCACTTGATTCTATCTAGAAGACTAGGGTGAAGACAAAAGTTCCAATACTACCAAGCTTGGAAGGCAAATAAATCTTCAGAAAGAGGGAGGGGTTAGAAAGCAAGATTGTTTCAAGTATCACGCAGCTTCTTTACTAGTATCCTGAAGGTTTCAATTTCAGTTCCCAGATTGGTATTGCAATTAGCAGGGCCTTAGGAAGAGCTGGGTTCTTGCAAATCTGGGGTTGAAAGTTGGAATTGGATAGAAAGCATTCATGATTCAATTAAGCAAGCCATTTGAAAAGCCACTTTCTTTTCTGGGTCTCATGGTTTGGTCAAGAGCTTTATAGTCTTTTCATTCTAAATTGGGACCAGCAGCATCAGGAGCTTGTTAGAAAAGCACAATCTTAAGCCCTACCCTAGACCTTCTGAATTATAGTTGGTACTTTATTAGTATCCCTGGGTGATTGATAAGCACATTAGCATTTAAGAAACATAACTCTAGGTCCTTTCTGGCTCTCACCATTTATGAGTTTAGGTGAGGACTCTTCATGGTAACCAGAAAACTAGCACCTTATTAATTAGGGTCACACAGAGACACAAATAACCTGATCACCTCAGGATGTCTTCTGAAGAATATTATTAATTCATCAATGTGACTATCAAGGCCCATGTTTACTGAGCACAAACATGTACAAGGTATACCGCACACAATATTTTGAATCATTTTAATAGTCCTGAAAGAGAGAGATCATTATCCTCATTTTACCCACGAGGAAATGACCTCATAGATTAATACAATTTCCCCAAACCACACGGTTAAGTCAGCTGTAAAGTCAGAATTCTAACCCAGAGTACTTAGAGCCTGTGGTTCTTTTGCTACATAGTATTATCTCTAGTGTAAAATTACTCTTGAAAGTCTCCTGGGTAGTGACTAGCAGGTTTGGGACTTGTTTTTCTGGAAGAAACCTGAAAGGATCAAACCACAAAAAAATCTTTAAATAATGAAATGAATAGATAAGAATATAGATTTGTTCCCCCAAACCTGGACTATGTGGATGAGAGGTTGACATCATTTGGAACAAATGTCACTCAGAAGTGATATTCACAGACTCATTTACCCAAAATATTATACAATCAAACAAAAATAGGTTGGAGGAAGGTTTAGTCATATCCAGAGATCCTAGGTAATAATTTATTATTTTTAGAATGAGGAAATTGGGAGTTAACCCTGTGTTCTCCCATAAACTACCCTTCCATGCCATTGGGAGATAAGTACTAAATCAGAGAAACTATGAGTTCATCGAATTAGGGCCAATTTTGTAGTCTTGATGTTATTTGATGCTTGACAATAACTTCTTACATACCAACATTGCCTTAAATGTGTGAGATCTCATGGAGTTTGTCTTCCCAGCAAGGGCCTGGGCTTCATTTATATGTATGAACACTCTCCCCAGAGCATATATAAATGGATAGTATTCTCTGGAAGGCACAGGTTTTTACTTATGCTAACAAATGATTATCCTTCCCAGCAAAATGACTAAACAGAGCTCTAATAAATCAATTTGTCAATGGCTATTTCCCTTCAGGAGACAATATCCCTTTCTCCATTTTTGGCTCATACAACTGTGACCTACACAGAGCATTTGTGTCCAGGGTTCAGAAAATCTTTGAGCTGGAAGGAACTGCAAAAGGATCTGACCCTTCCTCCAGGCAAGGAAATATCTTTATTCCCACTTTGCATAGGAGAAGGTTTAGTTCCAGAGTTACTAAAGGACTTGCCCAAAGTCACATTATTAGGAAAAGATTAAGGAAGGACTGGGATAGAGTTCCCTGGGTCATTCAGCTCATTTTCCAGAAGAAGCCAACCCTTTTGGAGCACTGTCCCAAGATTGGACCTGGGAAGAAGCAGCTCTACAAACACTTCTCCCTGGGGTCTATGGATCCCCTTTTCCATGAGTTCCTTCCCTCTCTCTTCTAACTGTTGCATGCGGTCATTTCCTACTGAAAGTATAGTTCACAGGTTCTTGGAGCAGTCTGACATCCCCCCTTTTATTCTTCACATCAACTCCTGCTCTTGCTTATTGTTTGTGAATAGGAGCAGAAATTCAGAAACAAGTTTCCTATTCTCATCTCCATCCTTCTAGGCCTCCCCAGAAAGTCTATCCCAGTCAAAAAGCTGCAAAATCCTAGAGAAAGCCACTCTGCTTTCTTTTTCAAAGATATCCATCTGAGAAAAGGACAGAATGACCAATTTGCAGGAAGGTTCAATGGGGGAGAATCTGTAGGGTAATCAAGGCAATAGAAGCACAGTACCCACAGCTTCTGAAGGACTGGATGGGGCAATAACCAGAGGATTATTACAGGAGAGTCCTAGACCATGAAAAGAGATGACCACACAGAAGATGTACTCTCTCCCACAGTTGTTATGAGGCTTCTCCTTCACTGCATAGCCAGAATTCAGAGCTTAGACCCGAGACTAGAGACAGGCAGTTGCTGCCGTGGGAACTCTGCTTCTCCACGCTACCACTAGTGCCCAAGTCATACTGATGCATCCCACCAGGGCTGGGCAAGCCTTGCTCCATAAACCTGGCTATGGACATTCAGAGAGACTGCCAAGTTTAAATCAATTTTTCAATTTCCAAATTGAAGGAGAAATGCCTGAAATCTGGCTATGCAACACACCAGCCATTGCTGTTTCTTCCCCACCCCCTTGAGAATATTCTGATTGGACTATTGCTGTCCCAGAATGGTAAGGACTGGCCTCAAACCTCCTAAGTCCTTCATATGAAAAGAGGAGGAAGCGGGGGCCCAAGCAGTTTCCTAGCTCTTGCTAGTCACAAGAACTCTCTGAAATCTGATGTTACAAAGCTTCTTTCATCCCATTCCTCCATCCGCCACCATTTTGAGTTTCAACAGATCAAACTTTCTGTGTCCTTAGATCCTATCATAGGATTCCTTGCCCAGAAACAAAGTGAGAAAACTGAAGGAGGATTTGGAAGCAGGACCTGTCCCGTAGTGTCTGCCGCTCCTGCACACCTGTGGTGGAACCAAAGTGTGACATTAACACGCATACAAGGAAGAGTTTGAAGGGTACGGAAGGACAGAAAGAGATGGCAAGGGAGGGTTGGGGTGGGGACTGGAAAACTAAAACAAAACAAAACAAAAAAACTACTTACACTGTTTCATCATTCTTGAATTCCAGCTCCCCATATGTGTCTTCAAAGTCCTCACCACCACCCTTGGCTGTCCCTTCCACTGTCCTAAAGGGGACGATGACTGTGCCCCGGGCCCCTGATGTCCGCAGAACCTTGACCTCCATAACACCAATACTTTCACTGACATGAATGGTGTCACATTCAAAAGTGAAGATGCCCGCGTGATCATCATCTAAGATGGTAACTGTGGCCACACAAGGGGATGCCAGGACTGCCCGAGGCAAGGGGAGACTGTTGAGGATGGCTGGCGGCACCCCCTCCTCCAGCGGCTCCTCTTCTAGGCGGACATTGCTCAGCCTCACAAAAAAGTGTTCATCCTCCTCAAAAATGTCATCATCAATGATGCCCACGGAGAGCTCCTTCTGGGTCTCCCCTGGCTTCAGAACCACCGTGCCCTCTGTGAACTCGTAGTCAGCGCCCGCATTGGCAGAGCCGTCCTCGGTCTTGTAGTCCACGTACATGGTCTTGGACATGTCCCCTCCTTTCCTCACCACTGTCAGGAGCACGGCCCCACAGTTCTCCAGGCACTGGTAGGAACACGGGTCGAAGAAGACCTTAGAGACAAAGTCCTCAGGCTCCTCGGTGTGCACCTCGCTCAGGCTGGAGGTCTTCTTGGCCTGCTCGGCCGCGTGTTTCTTCAGGATGTTGCCCGCACCGGTCATCATGCGGGTGGCCTGGATGCGGTAGAAGGCGCGGCTCTTCTGCTGATGGGAGAGAGCGTAGTAGTTGGCCATCTCCACCAGCTGATCTAAGTCCTTCTCTGGGTGCTTTTGTTTCAGGTCCTTGAGAATCCGGATCATCTCCCGGCGAGACTCG
This sequence comes from Glaucomys volans, assembly GCA_020662805.1. NCBI lineage: Eukaryota > Metazoa > Chordata > Mammalia > Rodentia > Sciuridae > Glaucomys > Glaucomys volans. The sequence continues at coordinate 157,861 of JAJEJO010003031.1, forward strand.
TCCACTTCCTTCCCCTCCAGGGGCACCAGGTTCCCATCTAGGAAGTGGGAATTCATCATTTTCCCGTCCATTTCAATGCCCTTAGGGTGGTCACCCTCGGTCTCTATGATAATTCCTCGGTGTTTATCTGTGCGGTACTTTTTGTGCATGTATTTATAGAAAAGCAGTCGTTTATCTGCCACCCAGGCCAGGAGGACACAGACTGGGAAGAAGAAGAGGGTGAGGAGGCCTTCCCAAACCTGGACCACACCAGGAGAGAAGACTGCCAGGATCATGTAGAGCCAGATGTAGGCAAAGATGCTCCAGGCAGCAGTGACGAAGAAGACCCGCAGGTGCTTGATCTTGCGAGTCTCTCCATCAGGGATCACATAGACGCAGATGCCAATGATGATGAACATGTTGAAGGCCGCGCTGCCTACGATGGTAGAAGGTCCCAGGTCACCAGCAATGAACCCATGACCACACACCTCTATTAAAGAGAGGAGAATCTCAGGAGCAGAAGAACCAAGGGCCATAAGGGTCAGGTTGGAGACAGTTTCATTCCAGACCCGGATGGTAGTGGTGCTGGTCTCCCCGTTGGGCTTTTTAATGGTCACCTCCCTCTCTTGGGAGGTGATGACTTCAATAGATGCCATGAAGCGATCAGCAATGATGGACACCCCAAGGAACATGTATATCAGGGCCACGAAATAGACAATGACCCTGGCAATCTTGTCCCCAAGAGAAGGGTTCTCCGGATACCAGATTGGGAGGATGACACCTTCCTTGCAGTCTGATGACCCTGAACAGGACTCATTGTTCTGCCCTGTGCTGGGCACATCTCCTGAACCACCAGCCTCTGCCCGAAGACCATTCAGGAAGAGCACAAAGGTAACTAGCCCAAAATGGAGGAAGGCAGAGGTGAGAGGCTGTAACCTTAACCACGCCATACACAAGACTTAGACGCTGGCTTCCACCGCAGCACCAGTGGTCCTCCTGACGGGCCAGAGACCTAGGAAAGATCAGAGAGACACGAAAAGGCATGAGGAAAAAGGGGCAGCAAGTGGCAGGCTCCCACCAACACAAACGGATGCTTCACCTCCAGCGACATATTGCACTGACATATGGGGCAGTCTCTCACTTGGAAAAATAGATGTCAATGGGAGGCACAAGTTGCTGCTCTGTCCTCAGAACCAGCTGGTGGGAGAGTCAGTTGAAGAATGGCTTGAAATAACTGGGAATATTGGTGATGGAAACCCAGGCAGCAACCTTCTCATCCTGTCTCCCTGGTTATCTAGACTCCACTTAAAATAGGGTCCATACGATCTGAATCTTTGTTCCCACTCGTACTTCTAGTTTTCAGCCTTCTTTTCTCAGCCATTATCATACTGAAGAATCCTGCTTAACATTGGTTTGCAAGAGTAAGTGCTGAACTGAATTTTCATGGGCTAGTCTCCCAACATGTAATACCTTGCTCTGAGTGTAATTGAGCCCTCTTGGATTAAAAAAAAAAATCCTTCCCCAAATGCAAAACTTCTGGATGCAAGTTATTATTCTGAGATTTCTTGTGAAAAAGTCGATACCTATGAATGCTACCTGCACTACACCAAACTGAGGCCATGTCAAGTGTGCCCAGATAGAGTTCACAGCAGCTCTTGACCCTCTAGTATAACATACTTAAGGACAGGTTAGACAGCCTGTTACAGGAAGGGAAAGATCAATCAGCCACTCAAGATCCAGGCCAAAGATGGAAAGAGGCCAGTGGTAGAAATTGTTATTAATAAAATATGCAAATGGCTCTCAAGTAAGTCTTCTTTAGAAAAACTGAGACAAGATTTTGGGGTGAAATGCAACCTCATCTGCTGGCCTCAAACCCCTAAAAGGTGAGTGTGATTTCTGAAAACAGGAAGAAACCCAACTGAAACTCCACTTAGTCTTTCTACTCATTGCCTCATTGAGATAGAATAAGAATGAAAATAACCATGCAACGGCTTAAAATAAAAATAAAGCAACCTGTTCCCACTCTGCTACATTCATGTGGGGATACTTCTAGTAACAGAGAAATGCTGATTTCCATTTGTGCAGCAGCTTAAGGGACTCAAAGTCCTGTCTTCCATATATGCTCCTTTGGCCCCTCTTTCCCATCTCTGCAAACAGCACCTCCATCTACTCAGTTACTCATGCCAGAAAGCAGGTGTTATTCTGAAAGCCTTCCTCTCCCTCCTGCCCCTTACCCAACCCAGGACTGAATCCTACCAGTTCTCCCCACAACTCTCCAGCCACCATTACTCTCAAGTCACCATCCCTCCTCATGGGATGAGTCTACTCCAGTAGCCTCCCAACTGAAGTCAGCCTTCCACCTTTTGCTAGAGAATAGATCTTGATTCTCCTGTCTCCATAAGGCCACAGCAATCTTAAAAAAAAAGAAAAAAGAAAAAAAGAATCTCCGGGCACAGTGGTACATACCTGTAGTCCCAGGGAATCTGGAGGCTGAGGCAGGAGGATTGTGAGTTCAAACCCAGCCTCAGCCCCTAAGTTACTCAGCAAGACCCTGTCTCTAAATAAAATATAACAAAAGGCTGGGCATGTGGCCCAGCACTCCTGGGTTCAATCTGCAATCCAAACTTATACATACCCCTCCCTTATTTGAGGCTCTTCCACAGTTTTCTCTTGCTCTTGATAGAAAGACCAGGTTCCTGGCCATGATTTGTGAAGGCTTGCAGGAACTACTTCCTTTCTTCTCCTCCCACCCATCCTCTGTCTCTTACTACACTTCAACAGTGCCCTTCGTTTCTACCCCCACATGACACTACGTTACTATCCGCCTCAGTATCTTTGCATGTGCCATTATTCCTGCCTGAAGTGAGCGTTTCTTCTTTGCACCCTCAACTCTTAATAATGCATTAGATCTCAGCTTAGGTCACTTTCTTTAAAAAAAAAAAAAAAAAAGCTCTTCTTCACCCCTACAAATGGTCAACTCTCTTTGTTAGTTTCTCTCATTGCACTCTTTGCCTCTACAGCATTTTTAAAATGTTGAGATTACATGTTTATTTGTAGAATTTAGATGATCAGTGTCTTACTCATTCATAAAGCTGTGAATCAGAGCAATACATAAGGCTGCATCTCTTTGGTTTACCATGGCGTCCTAAGTATTTAGGAGGTAATCAATAAATGTACACTTTTGGAATTAATCAATGTAGCCATCAAGGAAGCTTCCTAAGACATCATCTTCTTTATAGCCATTGTATGATTAAATTATAATCATTTGCTTTGGAAATAAAGAGAGATCTCAGAGACAAATCTTAACTAGAGTGTAGAGGCTGGGTAGGACATCTATCAATCCCCAAGGCTTGTGGTCAGAGAGAAATTCCCTTTGGGACACAGTTCACCAGGGCTCATCCTGCAACCATAAAGCCTTCCCATCCAAAGGGCTGCGGATTAACTTGGTTTCATATTCCCCAGAATGGCATCCAAGTGCTGAGACTCACATTCCTCATGAGTCCAGGTACTGGGGGTCATCACAACCTGTGCTTGGGGCTTTGCCTTTGACCTCACTCAGAGGACGAGGTTGTAAGGACTGTGGAAGAGCAGGTTGATGAAGATGTTCAGCATCTGCCGAGAGAGCCCTCACGACCTGTGAGGAGCACAGGGACCCACCCGCCAATGCCCAGATCAGAGTCTGACACTCATGCACACGGGGGAAGTATGGACAAACAAAGATCTGGGCTTCTTGCCTTGACCTCTGAAAACCCTGGCACTCCGTGGATTCTGATAAGCCCCTTGCAGAAGGAGACAGAAGGTCTTCATAGAGGACTATAAAGGGCATTGCTGGAGCAGCTCTTTTACCAAGAGCCACTGTGGTGACAGGTGGTAGCCCCAAGGGGGTGGGGTATCCCCCATGCGAAAGGGGGCTGTCCTCCTGGAGAAGAAGGACACAGAACATGTGGTAGTAGAGTTATCCTGAGTAACAGGAGGCACGGACTCCTATGTATCTTACACACCAGGAGCATTAAGAAGGATCGTGGCCTTTGTTCTTCCTGGACTTTGCAGATACTTTCTGGTGACAGGTTTTTATAACGGTGTATGCTATCCTGTGGTCAGAATCAGAGGCCAGTTCCCTGGGAAAACAACTGAACCAAAGGAAAGGATGGAAAGAAAACGAGGCAAGAAGTTAAGGTGTCTAGTAAATCCTTGCACTGGAGTTTGGAATTGAAGGTGGAAAATGCTCTGTGATATCCTCATTGTACTTTCCAGCCCTGCCAGGGAATGGCTTCTGGCTGAGATGTCAGCGGGGTGGGGACAGCTCTGATGAGCACCTTGGTCTTTTTTCTATGTGGGCCCTTGCTTACCAGTTGAGACAAACTCCTGAGGGTCTCATCAGCTTCTCCTGGACCCAGACTCAGGGATAGGACTCAACTTTAGACTCCCCCAAATAACAGATATTAACAATAGTAATGAGCACGCATAAGCATTTATTGAGTGCACAATACAACTTTTAATTTTCATCACGATCCTGCGAGATTAGCAATATCTTTATCCCTATGTTCCCATTTTGGGAGAGTGAGTCTTAGTCAAGTCATTTACTCAAAATATAAGGCCAGGAAGTAGTAGAGCCCAAACTCGCACACAGTTGACATAAAACACATGGATCTGATCACTCCATTTTCCCAGAATATCTTATTTTGTTATAGAACATCCATCAGCCTCCAGCCTGAGGTGGGCTTGTAGCAATGTGACTGTCCCACACTCCCAATAGGACAGACTAGGCCATTTGATGGGGTTGCATAGTCCCCAGGCTTCCTGGGGTTGTCCTGGCTGCCTGCTGCAGTCTCCCACCTGAATATTCTTTTCATCAGTTCAGTTTGACAAATATTGACAAAAATGTGATTTGCCAGGCTTGGTCCTAGATGCCGTGGGTAAAAATAAAAATGAGAGAGTGTTTGCCCACAAAGGTATCATTGAGCAGGGGTGGAGGAGACACTTTTACTACAAAAAGTGGGGGCAGGCAGAATGTTGTGGGGGTCCAAGGAGGGTGCTGAGCTAGCCTGGGGATTCAGAGAGGCATTCTGAAGGAGGCGACCCCTGAAATGAGTCTTCAAGCTTGAGTGAGCTTTAGTCAGAAAAGAAAAAAGGCAAGTGGAAAGGGCATTCAAGTCGAAGAGAACAGCTGGAACAAAGACACAGGGACACAAAAGGGCCCCCACGTGCATGGAATTACAGGGAATTCCAGGTGAGTCAGGGAGTCCGAAGATGAGCCTGGTCGGTAGGGAGACTCCATTCCTGGTGGTCTTCGACGCCAGGCTGAGAAGATGGGATTTGATCTCAAGGGCAGAGAAAAGCCAATAATGGGATTTTAAACAGGAGAATGACATGGTCCGATTTGTATTTTAGAAAAACCAATTTCACTACTCAGGACAGCTATAAGGAGGACAAGACTGGAACAGATGATCAGTTAGAAACCTGCTACTAACAGAGCAGATGCAGATGAGGAGGCCCAGGGTATATTCTGCATAGGACAACCCTCTGCCCCCATGTCACATTCCTCTCCCTTAGCCAAACGATGCCCTGACTAAGCCCCTGACCTCTTGTCTCTTTCCTAGATTATTTTCCTGACGCCCCCAGGGCCATCTGCAAGGTGTCTGTGTCCTCAGCAGTGGCTCCTGACATCTTTTAATATCACTGGCAAATTTAATTAAAGTCACTGTTCCTCTGCTCTTCCAGATCATTAATAAAACAGAGCCACCAGGCCAGACTGAGAAATTCTCCGACTGCTACGCCCTCCACTTTCTCCAATGGGAACGCTGCTCCAGGCCTGTCACCAGCCTGGGTAGAGTCGTCCTTCTCTGCTTCTAAATCTGGGCCCCTGCACAGGCGTCACTGCTGATTTACATTAAAGTTTGAGGTGCGGCAGCAGCCAGGCTGTGCTGGCTCTGACATGCCAGCGGGATCCAAGCACACTGCAGTACTTCCTCTGCCTACAGGGGGGAGTCAGGGCAGAGTCCTTCTCCCCAGGCAGTGCTCCCCAAGAAGCACACAGGAAGTCACTCCCTACTGTCTCAAGAATAGGAAAGATGTGACCACTGAAACTTAGGTAGCTTAATTGTCACAACTGAACTTGGATTCAAGGAAGAAGATGTAACCATGCTAAGTGTTCTTCCTGCATTATTATTGTTCTGAACCTCCCCAGGGAAGGAGGAATTATCCTCATACCATTTTTTGGCAGTATTGGGGATTGAACCAAGGAGTACTCTATCACTGAGCTACATCCCCAATCCTTTTCATTTTTTATTTTGAGACAGGGTCTTGCTAAGTTACTGAGGCTGGAATCTGGTCCCAGCCTCCCAAGAGGCTGGGATTACAGGCATGTACCACCATGCCTGATCATCATCATACCTATTTTAGAAATGGTGGATTAGAGCCCAAGATCACAAGTAGAGCCAAGTAGAAAGGTAAACGTTGGAATTCCACAGTCTGTGTCCTGAACACATGGTGTTAACCACTGTGCTGGGTATGTGTCCTGGGCTTGGAGACTCATTTGAAGTGAGGACTCAGGAGAACAGGGTGAGTCTCTTTGGAGGTAGAGACCTCCCTACAAGCTTGGAGACTCTGTACGCTAAGTGGCTCTAAGGCAGCTTTATTATGAAGCCCTGGATCTGAAAGCAGGAAGCAAGAGCATTCTTCCCAGTTGTGTCTCAGTGAGTAAGCTAAGAGAGGGTGGTAGGAAGTCGGGGCCTAGAAAAGGTCAAGGACAGCCTACATTCTGTATTTACCAAAACCTCTCGAATCACATCCAGTTCTTAAGCAATGGCTTTTCACCCATGTTTGGGCCAAACACTATGGGTTTATCTGTTTACAAGTACCACCATGAATAAGCTACACCTCATCCTCAACCTTATTAAGTAGAGCTTATCTTCTGATGAGGGATGAAGACAAACAAGTAATTACAGGAATGATCAATTACAATTATGTTCTGAGAAGTAATTAATACCTTTTTCTTGTTCTTCTCTAAGCACTCGAGTTGGTGGCTCTAGAGCTTATTCAGATCACGTGGGTGAGAGGCTCCAGTGCAGGAGGGCTTTATAACGTGGAGGATCTCATGGTATGTGAAGTGATATTGCACTGTTCCTGCTTCTCTGATTACATGCATCTGACATATTTTGCCTCCCCTAAGATGCAGCCTCCTAAACAGACCAAGGCACCAGCAGGCTTCGTCTCCTCATGCTTTATATGAATCAAGGACTTAACAAAAGGATGACCAAAACAGTGATCACATGCATCCATGGAGTCCCTACTCTGTGACCAGCACTGCAAGAGGCACTGTTGTATCTGCTGTTCAATACCTCCTGCTGTCACAATGATTCGGGTATTGCTATCTGTTCTAGAAAGAGCGCTCCAAGATTGATATTTCACCTGCGGTCTACCGACTGAGCAAGTGGCATAGCTGGGCCGTAGCTTGCTATGTCAAATGTCAAAGTCTGCTTCTAAGCCCCAAGGGATGAAAGGGATAGTGGATGATTAGAGTAGGAACCTAGGGCCCCAGAAAGTTCTACCTCTTCTAGGAAGGCTTCCCTGACAATGTCCCCTCCTGTACTTTCAGAATGAGTCATCTCTTCCTTTGGATTCCTCTAAGACTCTGACCACCACTGAAGCACTTGTCACAATATGCTGGGTTTATTTATTTACAAGTCCATCTTTCTCACTCTTCCAGAAGCTCCAAGAGGGATTTCAACTCAATGTAAGGAAAAAAAAAAAAACTGTGTTTGTAACAATGACTAGTTACACTCACTGAAACTCTATTCATAAAGTTAAGAGTTGAACTTGAACTCTGATCTCCTTTCTCTCTCAAAAATTCTATGATTCAAAGATGCTCTAAAGTTTGCCAGACTTATAGAAGCCAGAGGATTTTGACCTCTGCAAGGCCTTGACCCATCTGGGGCATCATAAACACTGAGTGGGCTAAGACCTATGAAGAGGAAGAGAGAAGGCTTTTCTCAGCTTAAGTTCTGTTTTTCCTGCTGATGGGTCTATATCTTAGTCATCCCCCAATCGATGGAACTAGAACTACAGAGAGGGCTGTACATCAGAATAACTTTGGAGTTTTAAAAACTATAATCATCTGAATTCTACTTTAAATCTAAGTTTTGGAATCTCTGGGAGTGAAGCCTAGGCATTTATGGCTTATTTGTTTGTTTGTTGATACTGGAGACTGAACCCAGGGGCCCTTCGCCACTGTGCTACATCTCCAAGCCCTTCTTATTTTTTTGTTTTGAGACAGCACATCACTAGGTTGCTGAGGCTGACCTTGAGCTTCCACTCCTCTTGCTTCCTCCTTCCACATCACAGGGACTATAGGCATGTACCACCACTTCCAGCTAGATATTTATGTTTTAAAAAATTCCTTAGTTGATTCTGAGATATAGCCAGGGTTGAGAATCCTGGGCAAAGGGAGGATAAGGAGCATAGCCTGAGCATGTCATCTGCATCTCAGGGATCCCAACCACTAGGGACTTTTCTGGACTGGGAGAAGGACTTCTGGAGAATATGAGTTCACCCACAAGCAAATACCACTAGGTCTTCCTATGTACTAGATGAGCAACCCACCCTCCTGGACTCTTGCTTACTTTATACCGTGCAAAATATAGTAGCATCAGTTCCTCACCCACAAAAGCAGATTTTCCCTTTGTCTCTCCCTAAACTTGCTGCCTGCTTGGCTTGCACTTCTACTGAAGAAACATAAAAGACATAGAGTTCTCTTATCTTCATAGGAAAGTGATGCTACTCATCCACTTTCAGCAAGATATGTTTCTAGTTATTTTCCCTTTCAGTGATATTGACTTAGGTCAACTTCACATTTTCTTGTGGCCTCTTTGGTCACTCACTCATTCATTCACATGTGCATGCATTTGTTTAAAACTCAACTTTGTGTCACAGGTTGACTTTCACTGAATTATCATGAGACAGTTACTCTGATTTGTTCTAAAGTCATTTCCAACCCCCACATGCTCAGAAAGTGTAAGTTCCCAGAGGGTAGGAATTTTTATCTGGTATTTATGTATCCCCAGTGCCTAAATCAGTGTCTGGCATATAGTAGAGACTAAGTATATAATTATTGAATGAATGGATGGATTGAATGAATGTGCAAAAATAGAAGGGATAATATCCAGTGATTTCTTCCACCCTTGGCAGTGTTCAAATGGAGGTTGGAGAACCATCTGTCAGCGATGCTGTGAGCAGGTTTTTTGAATTTGAGTAATATGAACAAAATATAATCTGCCCTGAAGAACACATTTCACGGGGGAATGGTGACAAAAAACTGAATAATTAGGACAAAACAAGTATTGGATTTGGAAGCACATGCAGTGTCCCAAGGGAGCTCTAGGAAGGAAGGTTTAGCATAGCCTGGGGTCATCAGGACAGCTCCGTGACCCAGGTAATACTGGATCCAAGACTTGAAGCATGAACGGGACTTCGCAGGATGGAGCCAGTGCATCCTGAACAAAGGCAATAGGAAGCCTGTGCCAGAGGGTGTGGACGCCTGAGCAAGCAGCGTGCGGTCAGGCAAGTGATGTGCCACAGGACGGGGCACCTGGCAGGAGCTGCAGAGATGAGTGAGGAATTGCTGTAAAGGCCTTGTAAGCCTGACCAAGGAATTTGGGGCAATCTCAGAGGGAATAAGGAACAATAGAGCTGAAAATGTTTAATCACAGGAGGGACAGGATCAACATTTCTTCTTTTGGAAAGGTACACCACAGTGATGACCATGTGGAAACTGGATGAGTAGACAAAATCAGGGCCAACTGGAGGCAGGAAGACTGGTTCAGACTTGCGCTGGGGTGAGAGGTGGGAAGAGCCTGAATAGTGCAGGCAGGGCTGCTGAGGAAGATGTCAAGTTCAGAGCTACCAAAAGTCAATCGATCTGATCTGAAGACCAATGCCCACAGAAGATGAAAATGAAAGTAAATGAAGAGGTCTAGCGAGCACCAAGACACATTGGGCACCTTCTCCATCCCACGGGCCCTGCCAAGTTCCTCCTGACTCAGAGATTCCAAGCCTCGAATAAAAAAGTGTGGGAGAAATCAACACAAAACCATGCAACTTAAGCACCTGCTTAGCCTGAGGACTTTCCTAAACTGTGGGCTAAATAAGACCAGTGGGAGTTCTGTGCTCTCTGGGAGTGAGGCAGGAAGTCCATGAAATTCAACCGAGGCACCAGAGTGCTTCTGTCTGGTTAGGGTTGTGGCCATTTGCTGTTTCAATAACCCAGACTGTGATGAGCTCTGGAGATGCACTGATGAAGCAGGTCTGTCCCCACCCAGGATGAACATGGAAGAGTTCACCAGATCAGCATCTGAAGGTGAGCCGAAGGTTTGGGGGACTTAACAACACTGACTGAGAACCTCAGGGAAGTGGGGGAGTGGAGCATCTCTTGTCTCAAATGGGAATGTAGTTTCGTGCAGAAGGAAATGAATCCTTGGAACACATTGCTTCTGAGAAAAAGTGCCAGCTAGAAAAATTTAAAACTATCTCTAAAAGATCCAGAGTGTTGATGTTAGCTCAAAACCTAGAGTGGCCACAGGAAAGCCTTATTCTGTTCATAGATTCACGGAAAAAATGTATTTGTTGAGCACTTACATGTGCCCATCAGAGCTGTAAGTTCAGTGAAGATCGTTTCTACCTTGATGTGTTCTCCAGTTTATCGAGTGCCAAATATGTGTCACACTCGGTTCTAGCTACGGGAGTTTCGACAGTATTTCTCTCACCTGAACTACTTCTGTAGCTCCATCCCTTATAATCTACACCCCCACTCCCACAAAACAGCCAGAAATGTCTTTTTAAAATATAAACCAGATAGCTCATGCCACTATTTGTACTCCTCTCTTCCTGAAGCCCTTCCTACCCCTTTCTAACTTCACTTCTAACTTCTTATTTGATGACGTTATGTCCTACCACTTTGGTTTTTTGTTTTTTATGTTTTTTTTTTTTTTTTTTTTTTTTTTTTGGGGGGGGGGTGGCTGGGGTGGTACCCACGGGTGGTTAACCACTGAGTCACATCCCCAGCCCGTGTTATATTTTATGTAGAGACAGGGTCTCACTAAGTTGCTTGGGCTTCACTAAGTTGCTGAGACTGGCTTTGAACTCATGATCCTCCTGCCTCAGCCTCCCCACCTGCTGGGATTACAGGAGGGTGCCACCGTGCCCTGCCATCCTTCCACTTTGTTTTGCTCCATCCACACCCCTGTCCAGCTAGCAAAAGTTCTCTGAAGTTTCTAGAAGAGGCATAGCAGGAGCTTGCCTTAGGGCCTTTGCATTTATTAGTTCCTCTGCTTGAAATAGCCTTACCCTAAATATCCACATAAGTCACTTTTTAATTTCATTCAGGTCTCACCTGCCACCTTCTCTGAGAAGCTTTTAGGCCATCTATCTTATCTAAAGGTGACCCCCCATATCCTCTGTCACATCACTTTTCATTTTCTTTACGTGTTATAAAAAATCATTTTTGATTTCTTTGCTTGTTGAAATCATCATTGCTCTTGTTTATTTGTTTGCTGGTTTACCAAGGAAAATAAACTCCACCCTAGAGGAATCCTGCTCTTTCTGTTCACCATAGCATTCCTGGAGCCTCGACTAAAAGCTGGCAGAGTGAGTTCTCAATAGGTATTTGCTGAAAGAATGAATGAATTATAACTCTGCAAGATTAAATGATTTTGGAAAAAGGCATGCATGTGGGGAGACTTCAAACTTCCTGGCAGGCATTGGGGTAGAGAAGTACATGGTTATAGTCAAAGACCTCAGAGAACAGGCCATTTTGTTCATGCTCAAGAACCAACATGAGTCCGTGGTGTTAGAGCAGAAGTCTTGAGTCTATTTGTCAACAGTTCTTTCCTCGACCCAGCCCTCTCATCAGCACCTGCCTTCTCCACCAGAGTACACCACAGTGATAATCAGCATTTGCACTGCATCATTTGTTCAACAGAGATTAAGCACTACTATACACCAAGAGTTTACAAAGACCTCCTTGCACACCTGATCTCACCGAGTCCTTATAAGGATGATCATTCAGCTACAGGTCAGACAGATCATCTGGTGAGGACAATTGTACAGAGAAACTGAGGTTCCGTTAATGACCAAAGGTTTCTCTGCCAGTGAAGTATGCAGTCAGAACCAAGGCTGCCAGAGGCCTCCTTCCACCAGGACTGCAGGAGTATATTAGGTCAGGAAGGACCAAGGACTTCTGCAACTAAACGGACGGAGCACAGGACTGGGATCAGAGCAGTGAGAAGCCCAGGGCACCTGGGGCAGCCGTCATTCCTGCCCTCTGTTGTTTTCCAGAGACAATCACCTGGACTCTATTTTTTGAGGTTACTCATGGAGAGAGAGCTGACATCCTTCTACCCTGCTGCTAAGCCATAGAGTGAAGCTGGTGATCAGCCTCCTTTATATCCATTCTCCCCAGACCATTCTCCAGAAGCTTGATTTATTTTAATGCCATTTAATTTATCTTAATTTTTTAAATGTTGAAATACAGAATTAAATCATTTCATTGCTCAAATGAAGAACAAATGGAGCCTGGCAAGCAGTCAAAGTCATCTCTATCAGACGTGGCTGGAGGGTTCTCTTGTACAATCAACTCTAGGGGTGCCCTGGGCTCCCCTTTCACAGGAGGGAGTTGGGAGTGGATTCTCAGACTCCCTGCTGATCAGCTACTGCTTCACAGCTGAGCTCAGTCCCAAGCACCTCAGGATTCCCCTTGAAGCTGATTTCCCTATTAGTTCCTTCTCAGGGGCTGAAAGGCACAGGCTCAAGATGGTTCTTCCTGTCTCACTAGGGAGGGAGTCTGGTGGTGTGGTCCAGGATGGGCAGAGCCTCTAGAAGGACATTGAGCAGAGTGGTTGCACTAGATCAATGGTCTATATGAGGCAGGATGACTGGAGCATTTGGGGACCCAAAGCACTACTAGTCATTCTGTGAATACCTGGAATATTGCAATGGGAGGTGACCAGGAACCAGGGACACTGGTACCCATCTAGAGCATCAGAGCACTCAACCCAGCTCAGGAGGACTAGAAGCCCAGACATTCAGATAGCCAAGATGACTGGCAGCTGACATTTGACTTGACCAGCATGAAAACAGACACACTAGGGGCTCCAAGTTAAAGCTAGAAGGTTTCACAGTACTTAAGGTGTTCTTAGCAGGAGGCAATCTATATGCTGTGGAATAGAACTCACAGAATACAAAGCTGTCAGGTCAGGGAGGAGTTTAACGGTTAACATGTCCACTCCAAACTCTTAATGGACAAGGAATCCAAAGCCCAGAGGACGGAGACAGCTTTTCCATGTAGTTGTCAGAAGCAAAAACAACTAGAACCTAAGCTTACCACCAGCTCCGTGCTTCTGCTTTATGACGTGTTGGCTGTTCCTGGTTTGATTTTTTTAACTCCATTACTTACTTCTTTTATGATAAATAGCAGAAATCCCCTTCCTTGACCTTGTTACACCTGCCTTGAGAGCAAGGCAGGTTGCTAATTTGTTCACTCCTTCACTTTTATTGAACATCCACTGTGTTTCAGGCTGCATGGGACAGGAAGGGGAGAGAGAGGGCCTGGCCCAGGATCGGGAGGGAAGCCACATGCAGAGAAGCCAGAACAAATCCCTTCATTTCAGAAAGCATAAGGAAGGAACTCATGAAAAACAAATGCTGTGTTCTCAAGATTCAAAGGAAGAAGGACTATTTCTTGGTGAAGCCTCTCTAACAGGAAGAGCAATTGAACAGAGGTTGAATGAGGAATAATCCTCAGGGGCAGGTAAACTATGAACCGAGGTAGAGGAGAAGAAAGGACCACTTTACACAGGGGACCACATGGCCACACATGAAGTGGGGAGCCAGGCCACAGGGCCTTGAATAGGAGGAAATGGAAGAATGGTGTGTGTGGGGTGGTCCTTCTAAAATTTTTGTGTAGAAAATTGACACACTTAGGAGGGTGTTTTAGGAGGTGAATCTTGCAGCAGTGACCAAAATGGCTTGAAGGAGGGAGAGGCTAAAGTTGGGAAGATGGTAGAAAGCTATTTTGTGCTCCATACGGCTGCAGGAGGACCGCATGGGGAAAACCCATGGGCAGCACTTCTCAACAGAGTAGCTGACAAGTGGCAAACACACACACAATGTTGCTATGCTGTGTTGAAGGAGCAAGAGACTCCAGATAAGACAGAGGATGAAGTCATCTGGGAAGGCAAGGGTAGCTCCTGGGCACTGGGCAGGAGTGGAGGAATTTTCTATTCTGAGGTTAGTGACAGAGAAGAATAAGGAATCAAGTGGGAAGATCACGGTGCAAAGAGTGAGTACTGATCAAGCTCAGCACTGTCTGCTCCATTCTCTAGGACTCTGAGATCCTCTCCTCTCAAGTGACTCGGAAAGTAGCATATGGGAGCCAGAGCAGGGTTACAGTTTCCAGTCCCACTTCCGGATCCAGTCCCCACATGACCCAGCATTCCTGCACACCACCAGGGAAGCCCTATGGGTCAATCCAAACATCAAGGTGATAAATGCTACTTGGCCTGTTCCAAGCTATATCTAGGATGAAACAGAGGAGTTTTCTTAGTAGGCAGGACTCTCTATACCCTGTCTGAGTACACGATTCTGGAATTCCTTCATTTACCCTCCACATTATTTTTAAAAATCCATCTACATACACATGTGATTCTTCTTATTTAGATGTCTTGCTCTACAATCTCTATGGATGTGACAATGGATCTAAACCTTTCTCACCCTTCCAGGCTCCTTCTTGGGGTCTTTCCCAGGCCTCAGAGATCTCTCCATCTCCAGTCTTGAGGAGTTTGCTTGCTCTGCTGCTTAGTGTACAGTATGCCTCCTGCAGTCTTTCTGCTTTCCCCCGAGCGGCCCTGACAGTTTTAGGTCTAGGGTGCCCATTCAAAAAGCAAATGAGCCCCCAAACATAAACCAACCTCATTAAAGAAAATTAATGAAACTTCCTAAAAGGGCATCTCCGATTCACACGCTAAAACAGAGAAACCCCCTACCCGCTCCCTCATAGGCTGCCAGGACTACACACTGGTCTAAAATAGCCTCCTACTCTTCTGCCTCCCTTTCCTCCTACACTCCAGTTTCAGCCAATTTCAGCATACTATCTAAGATGCAAATCTGACCCTTCCCACTGGAAACTAGGTGAAAATCCTTAGCATGGAGTAAAAGCCCTTCAAGTTAGACTTATGGCTTCTCCAGACTCACCCTCATGTGTGCGTGCGAACACACACACACACACACACACACACACACCCCTATATTTTACTCTGCAGTCATTTGGGAATATTCTTCTCTACTTTAGGCCTTTGCACATTCCTCTTTTCACTCACAGCACTTTCTTGCCTTCCCTGCCCTCCCCTTCCTGCTTTCACTCCTTTCTTCCATTCTGGGCTTAGCTATTCCTACAAGTCCTTGAAGTCCTCAAAGCCCTATGGAGGGGGACTCTTCTTGCACACCTCCACCTACCAATGACAGAAATTTAACCACCAATGACAGAAACCACCAATGACAGAAATCACTTTCTACGGCACCCGCCCCTTCACTGGTTGGTTATCCCTGCTGGAATCTGTGTGTAGTGGAATGGGGCCATTCTCTTTTACTTGCCTCTGCACCTAACTAACACATGCTGGCAGGTAGGTGGCTGTTGAATATTTATTGAATAAATGGTTGGCTGAACAAATAAATGAAAGCTTTCTCTTTTGGAGTCTAGGGTATTTCTGAATCTCACCAAATTTTGAAAGCAACCAGGATTGAGTAAAGGAGAGTTGTTCCTCTCTTCTTATGGAGTCAAGATGTGTGGCACCTTCTTCAAATCCAGATTGTGGGCAATGACTGGATGGACCATGCAGGTCAGGGGACCTGCCTACAATCAATGCTCATGGTCAATATCAATAATTGTGCCCAGAAAATATATAAGGAATTACCTTACAAAGGAGCAGAGTGGGGTTAGGGCAAATGCTTTGGGGCCCCGGCCCATGGAGGCGCACAGGAGAAGGGAAATTTTTTTAACAGGATCAGTTTGATACCACTGGATTCCCTTCTCGGACCAGGAAGCTGTGGAGGGCAGAACAAAGTGGAGATCAGAAGAGCAAGAGCAGAGAGAGGAAGCTGTAACTTGTCCTTCCAATTTTATTAATTCAACCAACCTTTACTGAGTACCTACTGTATGTCAGGCACAGTGGTAGGCCCTGGGGATACAAGGTGAAAAAACACCAGCCAGCTCTTCATGTACGCTTCAAAACACTGAGTGTATGGTCTAGAGTTGTGCCCAGCATTACTCATTATAAATGAATGTAATGTACATCTTTAAGTTACTTCAAAGTAATAGGTTATGGGTGTATGAAATAAGGGAACCTGGCCTAGTAAGAGAAGGTATGGAAGGCTTCCTTGGAGAAGTAGCTGAGAGCTGGAGAGCGAGTAGGAGCACATTAGGGTGTTGGGAGAATTTAAGTAAGCATTCCAGGCAGAGGAAATGGAATGAATGGCCTTCCCATCTCCACCAAGTTAAAGAAAGACCACTGCAACTAAAACCAGTTCTGTAGGTTCTATCTGCTTCTCCTCAATCAATCATCTGTATTTATTTAAAGAAAAAGACTAGGGAGTGGACTAGTGTTAAAAGTGACTACTATGGAAACTGTGGATTGGAATGAAGGGCTAGGGTGATGAACCCACAAGCTCTGACCATCAACCCTCTTTATTGGGAGAACTGTGAGGAGTGAAGGACCAGCTTCCTCTCAAAGTTAGATGCAGTTAGAGAAGCCAGCAAAAGAAAGGGCCGGCGGGAGGCCAAGCGCCCATACCCAGTGAACTGATCACCCTATTTCAGGAAGAGCATGGCGCAGCAGCTATATTTGAAAACCCGAGGTAAACAAGCGCTGAGCTCAAGTGGACGGGGCACAACAGCTGTGGAAGATTAATCACACGCGGCTGCAAGTCACCAGGTCGCCGGAGGCCCCGGAGGCTTCCCTTTTGGTGCCCGCACCAGAGAGCCGGATGTGTTCCTATCACATACCCACACCCTCCCCCGCTTCAGGGGTTTCTTGACCACCCAGGAGCTCGGCACCTGGCTCCCAGCTGCAGCCTGCGTTTCTGATAAATTGCACTCAATTTCAATCTTTCTGCCTGGGAAACCTTAGCACCACGTTCTGGGGTTTGTGTTTTAATCGCCAAAAGAGAAAGGAAAGAGAGAGGGTGAGGGGGAGAGGAGGCGGGCAGAGGCGAGCGGGTAGATTTATGGCACCGCATTAAAGCGTTTGTTTTATTTAACCCCCTCCCTCCACGGTTAAAAATAATGAATACAGACGAAAACTGCGTTTTTCCTGGAGCAAATAGCTTTCATCATCTCCCCCCAGTGGCTCGGGTCCTCAGGGCAGGCGAGCCAGGGTCTGCAAGAGCCAAGCTAACCTCTAAATGAGAGCCTGTGGCTTGTGTGTGTGTGTGTGTGTGTGTGTGTGTGTGTGTGTGTGTGAGAGAGAGAGAGAGAGAGAGAGAGAGAGAGAGAGAGAATGAATGAATATGGGGAGGGGGCTTAGTTATTATATACTTCGCTTCTCTCCACACAGTCCAGGATCTTCCAGACCACCCCGGTCTGGACAGCCAAGGACTGGAGAACCCCTCCTCGTCGCCCGCCCCTTTGGCGGCGGTGGGAGGGTGCGCTGGGGCTGCAGTTCCCGACCCGCGGCGGTGGAGTCCCGAGGTTAGGATGCGCGCGAGCGTGCCTATGTGCACGCGGGCGCGCGCCGAATGAATAATGCGCTCTCCTCCTAGCCCCCAAAGCCGGTGGGCACTCAGCCCCAAGAGCACAACACGCCCTGGCACAAGAGATACACACATGCACACATGCATGCAGCACGCAACACAGCGATCTCCCCAATGAACTGAGCACCCGCCACTACCCAGCAAGCCCACGACGGACTGTACACACATTCCCAGGCATTTCTCCCAGCACCTCGTAGACACTCACTGTGACAGACCTCCCTCTCCAACACCGCATTCACGACGTACACTTTCCAGGGCACCCCCCCCCCCCCCACCACCACCACACACACACACCATCCACACACAGACTTCTACTGGCAGCAAACCCACAAGAAGGCAGTGCCTTTGAATGATCATTAGAAATAACTTAATCAACATCATTATTCACGGCCAGGGACCTTCTTGGGGGCATCCCAAGCCTCGGTCGCCCGCTGAGGGGGAAGGGCAGGAGACTCACCCCATTACTCACCGTTTCCTCTCGGCCTCTAGAGCCGAGTGGGCAAGTGAACAGGGTAAGGAAGATGTGCGATGCCCCCGCCGCCGGGCTCCTTACCGGCCGCAGCGGCTCATCGCCCCCGCGGGCTGCCCGCCGGCCGCAGCCGCGTCCGGGGCATGTCAGTCCGCCGCCACCTCCGTCGCCCGCCCGCCGGGGCTCGCGGACTCGCAGCTGTCAGGGAGCTTTGGGGCAGCGCATCTGGAGCGCGAGGTCTGGGAGGGAGGGGAGCTGAGGCCAGAGCGAGGGGACAGGGGAGGGGGCGCTCCACGCCGAACGGAGGAACCAGGAAAACCCCGACGCGGAGCGCGGGTAGCCCAGCGCGGGAGAGGCCCGGAGTCCCGGCCGCCGCCGGCGGGGGATCCCTGCCGGGAGGGGCAGCAAGGCAAGCAACCCGGCGCGCCCTGGCGGCTCAGAGGGACCCGGCTAAGGCTCTCAGTCGCGTCGCCCGGGCTTTCCCGGGACTGGAGCGCGCCGGCTCTCCGCCTCTCACGCCGTCACCGCGGGAGACGTCTCGGCCTTGCTGAGCGCAGAGGGGACGAGCGGAGGGGCTGGTTTCTGGGCGAGCCGAGAGCTTTGCCCATTAAGCTGCCGCAAGAAGCCAAATCAAAAAGCCAATCTCCAAGCCTCCAAAGCGAACGTCACCCTATCAGCTGGGAGAGAGAGCCGCACCGAATGACAAGCCGCGCATATTCAGCCTGGTGCGCCGAGGAGAGACTTTCAGATCACTTCCCGGCCAGCACTGGGGACATCCAGCCTGCACCTCGCGTCCACAGAGCACCGGAATACCGAACGCAGACCGTACCCCGCCCACCCATCCAACCATTGGAGCCTGGTGTCCAGCGCCTCCCGGCCAGCGGCGCTTCCAAGACATCGGCGCGTCCTGACCTGGATTCCCGGGAGTTGGGAGCTCCAGGCAGCAGGCGGGCGCGCGGCACTGGCTTTCCCCTTGTCCTCAGGAGACGCCGCCTGCAATTCCGAAATTAAGTCTCCACCGAACACATCTGTGGTTTTTAAATATAGCAGGGGACGATTACCCAGGCAGGGTCCACCCAGGCCTAAGGGAGGAGTTGAGGGGGACGGACGTTAGCAGTGGAGGGAAAATAAAACTCCTTTCTCCCCAGTTTTTCTTTCTTTCTTTTTTTTCTTTTTTTCTTTTTTTCTCTTTTCTTGTTGGTGCAGAACTCAGCCTGTCATTTTCTCAGCCCAAGTCAAACAACAGCTTGCAAGAGACGCTTGAGTGAGCGCTGGTATGTTGGCTTTTGGGGTTTTTTTAAGGCTAAAAATAAGAGGGGGCTGCCTCCCAAATTGCGGCTTGCTCTGGGCCTGGAGACTGGAGGAGAGATGATCCTTTGATGCAGCCTCAGAAGTAAGGTTTGGGGCTTGGCTAGGGCGAAGTGTACACACATAACCTTAAATCATATGCCTGTAATTTCTGCTATATTTGTCAGGCGTGGTCCTAGAGGCAGGAGGGGTGGGCAGGCCTCTCCTAAGAATGGAGTTGCATGTCCTGAGCTTAATCGTGGCATTAGGCAGCTCTAAAATGAGCCCAGTGGGTGGCCTTTTGTATCGACACCAGTGTGGTGGGGACAGATATTAGTATAAAGACCAGTAGTGGTTTTTGCAGACTTCTGCTGCTTGAAGACAAGAATGATGGAGCCAATAAACAATAACAATACTTACCCCAAATAAGCCCCTCCTTGGAGCCAAGAGTGATGTTAGTAAATTTGGTTTATTTTCTCATGTCATCCTCTGAAGACTATAAGATAGGTACAGTTTTTATTTCCATTTTTTGGTTGAGGAAGTTAGGCTTAGAAAGGTTAAATAAGCATCCCAAAGCCACATTCGGCAGAACCAAGATGGGAAAAAGCTGGAACCAACTGGAGTTGGGCTGACACACAACAGTTGTGAAACCACAAACTATACAACTTCCAGGATCCCTGACTCCCCAGAGGGGCTGCTTTCCAACAAAGTTTGATCCAAAGAGGTAAAGTGGGTATAGGACTAGAGAGCACCTGGACTTGGGATGAAGTGAGTTCTTTTCTGACTCCTTGACTCCGTGTTCCCTTAGCAAGTCATATAGTGGCTTTTGTCCTGAGTTTGGGTCTTAGATGTGCCCAGTTAAGAGTACTTTCAGACCCCTGAAACTTGCAGACCCCTTGCATTCATTTAAGTTAGGACTGAGATGCCTTGGTAAGATTGCAGTAACTCCTGACACTGTGGAATTTCACTATATATTTCTTAGTGGGATTTACCTTGTGTCTCTTCCCATGGAGCATTGGCTAGACTACAGTCAATACCAAGAGATGGCGGGTGGGCATGCAAACTGGTATGGCAGGGCAATTTTGAAAGAGAGATCATTCCTTTAAAAATGTGAGTCCTTAATTCTACAGGCAGAAATTTGTTCTGTGGCAATAATTAAGGATAAGTGTAAATATTTAGTTATAAGGATATTCATCGTAGTGTTCATAATAGTGAAAAATGAGAAATATCTTAATTTTCCAACAGAGAACACTGGTGAAATAAATCATGTTACATTGACATAATGGTGTTGTCTGCTACTATAAATATGCTGTTTCAGGATTCTGTGTATTAACATGGAAAGATTTTTCTGATATATTATTGAGAGAAAGAGAAAAAAAAAAGAACCTAGAGTGTGATTGTGTGTGTGTGTGTGCGCGCGTGCGCACGAGTGCATTTACGCCCGGCAGTATAAAAGCTCCGCAGTGGCAATGGTTATTTATCACTGGGTGGTGTGATTTCTGGTGATTTTCTTTTTCTCTTTAGATCAACTTTATTGAGGCATAATTTACAAGCAATAAAATTTATTATTATTATTTTTTCAGTAATGGGGATTGGATCCAGGGCCTCACCCATGCTAGGCAAGGACTCTACCACTGAGCTACAGTCCCAGACCACACCTGTTTTCAATGAATATATTGATAAGTGCTATACTTTGGATCTGAAGTGTCCCTCAAAGGTCTGTGTGGTAAAGCCTTGCTCCCCAAGAAGGAACTATTGGGAAGTGTGTAGAACCTGTAAGTGGTGGTGCCTAATGCGAAATCTCTAGGTCATTGAGAACATGCCCTTGAAGGGGATTGTGGGACCCTTGTCTCTCTCTCTCTCTCTTTCTTTCCCTCCTTTACTTTCTGGTTGTGAGGTGAGTAATTCTGGGCCATCAAATGCCCTTCTTTCTCCAGAGACAAACAGGGCAGATGGAATGGATTGTAGTAAAGGGCCACGAAGCTTCTTGGTTATGCCCCGTTACTTACTATCATGCCCCAGAACTCCATAAGTTGCTGCCCCTTCAAAAGTGGGACCTTGGGCACTTCTCAAGGAATAGATCTGCCTACCCCAACCATCATTGGCACAAGCCAGAGCCCTGCTGCTCACAGGCAGCCTAAGATATCAGCATTCCACAGCCCTTGAACTGTACAATCTGACTGCAGTTAAGAAAAGACAAGAACAGAAAATCAAGTTCATCCTTAAAGTAAGTCCTGGAGCAGCTCTGTACAGGGAAAGAAAAGTTTAATAAGCACTGTTGATAACAGGGTAGTTTATCGGGGCATGATTCTTTCCTATGGATTATATTATTTTTTAACTTTGTTATAGCTTGTACTTCAAACTTTTGTCAATTATTTTTGCTTTTAATAAAATTGTTTACATACAGAAACATGCACAAATCCTCAGTGTAAGGTCAAAGACTTTTTCACAAAGTAAATGTCTAGTATATAATAAATATCACCAGTGCTCAGGGCTCCCTCATGCCCCTGCCCATCCTTTCTCCTCCTTTCCAAAGGGAACTGCTCTCCTGATTTCTAAAACCCAATGCTAGTCTCATGTGATTTTTAAGTTTGTATAAATGGAAGCATGTAGAATAAACTATTGTGTCTGGAGTCTTTCTTCATGTGGGGTTCATTCACATTTTTGTGTATAGCAGCAATTGTTTATTCTTCATTAGTTTCCATTGAAGGAATATACAACTTAACTTGAAAATTTTTAAAATGTTATTTTATTTTTAATTGGCAAAAATTTTAATATATTTATAGGGTACCAAATTATTTTTCAGTACATGAATACATTATGGAAAGATCAAATTGGGTTAATTAACATATCCATCATCTCAAACATTTATCATTCCTTTGTGGTGATAACATTTAAAACTCCTTGTTAGCTATACTGAGATCTGCAATACATTATTACGATGTACTGTAGTCACCATGCTGTGGAATGAAACACCAGAACATATTCCTCCTATCTAACTGAAACTTCATAAATTTTAATTCTGCTCTTTATTGATATTTAAATTGTTTCCAGCTTTTTATTATTTGCCATATGCTGCCATGCACACTTGTACACACGTCTTTTGGTTCACGTATGTACGGACTTCTTTTGGGTATATGCCTAGAAATAGACAGGGCTGGTTTATAGGGTCGTGAATATGCGTCATGAATTGGTAATGACAGTTTCCTGTTGTTTGTGCAGTCACCTCTGAAAACTAAAACCAATACAATTGATTAAAGAAATTTTATCCCTACTTTAAAAATCTTTCCATACAGCCAGGTGACTGCAACAAATTACCACAACTATAGTGGTTTAAAGCAACACAAATTCATTATCTGACTATTTGGTAGGTTGGAAGTCCAGCACAGATCTCACTGGGCTAAAACCAAGGTATTGACAAGAATATGTTTCTTTTTGGAGGCTGAAGGGCAAATCCTTTTCTTTGTCTTTCTTGGCTTCTAGAGGCACTTGACTTATGGTCCCCTTCCTCCAGCAACATTGCATGTCTCTGACCATTCTTCTCTACTCACATCTTCTTCTGAGTACAAAGTGGGAAAGGTTCTCCACCCTTAAGGACCCATGTGGGTACAGTGGACCTGCCTGGGTAATCCAAGACAGTCTCCCATCTTGAGCTCCCTAATCACCTCTGCAAAGTCTTTTGCCATATAAGGTGACAATATCCACAGGTTCAAGGGATTAGGTTATGGACATCTTTGGGGAATGATTATTCTGGTTACCACATTGACATCTAAATTAATCTTAAAATACATGCAATTTTTCTATTTTTTCATGTTTCAGTGTGACGAATTGTACTTTTCTAGGAATTTGTTTACTTCATGTATACTGTCAACTTTATTGGTACGATATTATGTTAGACTCATTCAAAGTTCTTAATTTCTACAAAATCAGCATTTTTGGAATTATATTTTATATGAATAATTTATGCCATTTTTTTCTTTTCTTAAACAGTCTTGCTAAGATTTAAACTCTGAGCCACATCCCCGGCCCTTTTTGAAATAGTTCATCACGAAGTTGCTTAGGGCCTTGCCAAGTTGCTGAGACTGGCTTTGAACTGGCGATGCTGCTGCCTCGGCCTCCCAAGCTCTGGAATCACAGAGCCACCGTGCCCAGCTTTAATTTTTCAATTTCTTAGCTGCCACATTCTCCCCACCCTTTCAGTAGCCCACAGATAGTCAATCTGCAGATGCCTCAAGAAGAAAAGCACTAAAGACTTTCAGCTCACATCTAAGTGCCTCCTTTCCCTCGCGTGTTTGATCCCTCAGGTGCTCTCTGAAGCTTTGGTTATTTCCAAACCAATTCTTTTAACAATCATCTTTATTGTTTATGGAGAAGTAACAATGGGACAGGCACTCTTTTAAGTATTTTACATGTATTAGCATCTTCATAATATTTCCAAAAGGCAGATGAGGATGAGGATCCAGTCCTATGAGTGAGGGAAAAGGTCTAAAGTAGAATTTCTTAATCATTTTAGAAAAACAACCCTCTAATCTAAATATCTGAAAACTTCTATTTATCAGTATTTATACAGATTGTTTCTTTTTTATTATTTTGGCTAAAACTCATAAAACAATGCTGAGTAATAGAAGAAATAATATTTTGTGCTGGTTTTAATAGAACCATGTTGTGATTTCTTCCTAAACTAATCTTGAGGTCTCCCTCTAGACAGTGACCATGAACTGAGATAGCCCCTCTCTAGGCCAATGCAGACTGGGAGGAGAGGTAGTGTCCACAGAAGTCAGTGTTACAGAATGCATAAAATAATTGAAGCCTTTTATTCCTCACAGGTCCAGGAGAGAAGAGGGGTGCCTACTGAGACCAGTACAGGTCCAGAGAATGCAGTGTGCTCAACCAGGTTTGGTGGACAATGTGTAAGAGAGAGGTGGGGATGGGCTTATGGACTCACTTTACTGGAGTCCTGGGTGTCACCCGAGTGACTTTCAGGCAGAGTTAGCTGCCACATTCTGCCCACCCTTTCAGTAACTCTAATGGGTGGGTTTGAACCAAGAAGATGTGTTGCATGGGGTTACTCTGACTGAGAGGTGGTCACTGCAGCATTGTGTAGTCTGTCCACTGTGTGGGTGTTCGTGGGGCAAGGCAAGAATGTAGTGTCTACACATCCCACATCAGGGTGGGATGATACCAGGAGGCTGTTGTAAAAGGCAGATAAATGGATCAACCACATCGAGGAATTGGGAGGAGGTGAACTGGAAACGATGTCAAGTGTAACTGAGTCCTGCTTCTGGTATGAGAAAGTCCAACTTGGATGCCAAGGCAACATAAATTATAAGAACTCACTACAGTTCACCCCTTGGTGCCTCAGCATTATACTTCAATTATAAGGCAGTTGTAGTTTGAATAGTTATGGCAGTCACATTCAGAGATGCATGGCAGGAAGTCATGATAGAAAGTTGGAGCAGGGTAATAGGAGAAGGCATGAGGGAATAAGCGGTCCTCTTCCCAGAGTGTCAAGAGGCTGATGGACAAGAGACAGGTGCCTCCTTGGGAAAGCAGTAATCTCCATTAACTGTAGTCACTTGCATCAGAATTTCCTTTAGGTATGGAAGAATGGAAATGTAGGGTGCACATGTGAACAGAGAAAAAGTATATCAGGAACATGGCTGAGCAGACAAGAAGTTCAGGAAAAAAAGCAAAAAAATGTCCTGTGTCCCTTTTGTGTGTTAGGAGAGGCAGTCTCTGGGTATCACTGGGTGGAGGCTTTAGTGTAAGGAGTGGAGGGTCTTCAGCCCTGGAGGTGACGTCATCTCCAATGGTGAGGTCTTGGCTTGGCCAGTGTCCTCTGAGGCAAGGTCATCTCCAGTTGGCTAGATTGATGTTGTATGGGATGTGAGAACCAGGGTAGCCTTTTTAAGTGGGTATCCACTTGAGCTGACATGGGCTTCCAGATTGTAAACCAGTGGAAGTACCCGAACCACTAGGAAGAGCAACAGTCAGAGGAATGCCGTACAGCTGCATCTGACAGGGCTTTTGTTTTTTGTTTGTTTTCTGGTGGAATTTTAGTTTTAAATGGGTCCTGTATCAGATGAACAGCTGCCTGTGGTACAGTCTATGGTTAGTGAGTCCCAAGAGGGTATGTGCCCTGGAGTTAGCCTCCAGCCCTTGTGGGATGGGGACGAGATAGAAAATCTACAAAAATATAGGTTAAGACCTGGGGCAAAACAGAAACTTATTTAGGGGCTTATTTGCTGGACTGGAATTTGAGAAAGGGTTGTTTGAAGAGACCGTTATGTCTTTAATTAAACCAATCATCTGGGGCCTGTTAGAGATGTGAAAGTTTCATCAAATGTCTTTTTCAAGAGGCCATCATTAAGTATTTTAAGAAGTGAAATGTGTGTCTTGGTTACAACCAGGAACGTCTGTAACTCCGAAGGAAACTAGGAGTGTCCTAGCCAGGCCTTGTATTGTGTCCTTAGTATATGTGGAGACATGCATGATTTTGATTTGTATTTTGGGGATTCATGAGTCAAGAGAGTCCCAGTGCTTTTAAGTTGAAGGTGACAGGTTTAGGTAATGACCCAATGGTTTATAATAAACTTGAAGATGGACCATTTGTTGACCAGGGCATCCAGGGTTAAGATGAATGCCTGAAGTTTGGCCATGTGTTTATTGGGGGATCTGGTCCTTTATTAATTATATCCTGACGAAAGAATTGAAAGCAACAGCATTTCATTAAGCTCCCTCACTTATGATGGTCAGCAGTGCCATTTGTATAGTCTGTGAGCTTCTATTACTGTGCACTTGGTTAATCTCAATGGGCTCCCCAGGTGAAGGGCTGACTTCTTTGGCATGCTGGCTTCTGACAAGGGATGAGAATGGGGGAAATCACCTCCTCCTGTGGGTGGTACATACCAAACGGCCAGACTTGGCTCCATCCTGTCTTAGGGACACTTCTGCTGTGTGAGAAAAGTGGAGGCTTTACTGTGAGGATGGAGTTGCCTTCAGCACCAAAGGTGAAGTCATCTCCAATGGCAAGGTCTTGGGTTAAGGCCATGTCTTCTGAGGCATATCTTCTCCAGCAGTGAGACTGTGGGCCAGGTCAATGTCATTTCCTGATCCAATGAATTATGGGCAGCTGGGTATGGAAGGTCACAGGCTCAGGGATGTGAGAGCCTCTACTTCCAAGAGAGTCCAGGAGTCAGTCAGCCACCTGTTGTTATAACAGTGCAGAGCAAGAGGTTGAAAAGGGCAACTCTTTGCATTAGATGCCCTGGGGCTACTAAAGGCCATCAGAAGTGGTCCAGAATGCCAAGAGGCATGGAAGAGATTGTCAAAG
Organism: Glaucomys volans; assembly: GCA_020662805.1. Lineage (NCBI taxonomy): Eukaryota > Metazoa > Chordata > Mammalia > Rodentia > Sciuridae > Glaucomys > Glaucomys volans. The sequence goes on from JAJEJO010003031.1 coordinate 184,725, forward strand.
CTGCACCATGAAAGAGTTTCCTTTTCTCCTCCCTCTCTCTCTCTCCCCTTTCTTCTTTCTTTCTTTTTAAGGCCCTAAGAGAATAGTGTTTGTGTCAGTTCAGAGATAGAGGCAACCTGCAGCCCAGAGGTTGCTGAAGTAGGCACCGAACAGAACATGGTAGCCAAATCTAAGAGCAAGATGTTCACAAGCTGTTGACTAGAATAAGTAATTTTAATAATATTAGGTATGGGGCATGGTGGCCTTGCTGAATGGGAACACAGTGGAGGTTGTAGTAGTCCATGATGAGGTATCCTTTATATTTTTCCAGATTTGAGAACAAGTAAAATACAAATTGTTGAATGAAGAGGCGGTGGGAACGATCACCCTTTTGTTAATTAGGCTTTGTATAAGTTTTAATTTTTAAATGCCCTATTTTAATTTTCTTTAGGCCCTACTAACTATTTTAATTGAAGGCTCACGGAGTCCCATTTTATCAAGCTGGTTTGTAAATGCTGAAAGAGTTACTTTGGGTCACCATATTATTGATTGGCACACCTATGCCTAAGAATCTTACAGCAATGGGTGATGTGACCACAGAAAATTCTAGGCAAGGCTACTGTTAATGTGAGACTTATAAACCTTTTTCCTAGCTTGTATTTTAGATGCCACCTCAAGATTATAGAGGCAAAAGCTTTAAATTTAGTGAGATAATTAGTTGTAAGTATCATTTGAGTCCCAATATTGTGTCCATGAATTTTGTCAATGAGTGCATTTTAGCAAATGTTGAAATTAAGTGAGCATCTATGTTGTAGAGACACAAAAGTCTAGCAGGACCCTTTTAAAAATTCTTTTGTTATATAAATTCTTTAGTATATACACGTTGGATTTCCAATTGAATCAAGTTACAGAAATTCATTTTATTTTATTTTACTTATTTATTTATTTATTTTATTTATTTAATTTTGGTTCATTGAACACAAATGGAGTATAGCTATTGTTTCTCTGGTTGTACACAAAGTAGAGTCACACCATCTGTGCATTCATATGTGTACACAGGGCAATGATGTCTGTCTCATTCTGTTATTATTCTTACCCCCCACCCTGACTCCACCCCTCCCTTCCCTCTATGCTATCTATCCTCCATTCTTGCCTCCTTTCCACCCCTCATTATGCATCATCATTCACTTATCAGAGAGATCATTCGGCCTTTGGATTTTGGGGATTGGCTGATCTCACTTAGCATGACAGTCTCCAACATCATCCATTTACCTGCAAATGTCATAATTTTATTCTTTTTTATGGCTGATTAATATTCCATTGTGTATATATACCACAGTTTCTTCATCCATTCATCTATTGAAGGGCATCTGGAAATCTATATGCAGCAAAATGAAACTAAACCCATATCTCTCACCCTGTACAAAACTCAACTCAAAATGGATCAAGGACCTAGGAATTAGACCAGAGACCCTGCACATAATAGAAGAGAAAATAGGTCCAAATCTCCATCATGTTGGCCTTGGACCAGATTTCCTTAGCAGGACTCCCAAAGCACAAGAAATAAAAGCAGGAATCAATGATTGGGATAGAGTCAAACTAAAAAGCTTTTTCTCAGCAAAGGAAACAATCAGCAATGTGAAGAGAGAGATTTTCTCCCCTTCAGAGTGGGAGAAAATCTTTGCCACACACACTTCAGATAGAGCACTAATCTCCAGAATCTACCAAGTACTCAAAAATCTTTACACCAAGAATACAACAACCCAATCAATAAATGGGCCAAGGAAATGAACAGACACTTTACAGAAGAAGATCCACAAGCAATCAACAGATTTGTGAAAAAATGTTCAACATCCCTAGTTATAAGAGAAATGCAAATCAAAACCACCGTAAGATTTCATCTTACCCCAATTAGAATGTCTCTTATTAAGAATACAGGCAACAACAGGTGTTGGCAAGGATGTGGGGAAAAGGGCACACTCATACATTGCTGGTGGGAGTGCAAGTTGGTGCAGCCATTCTGGAAAGTGGTGTGGAGATTCCTTAGAAAACTTGGAATGGATCCACCATTTGACCCAGCTATCCCACTCCTTGGCCTATACCCAAAGGACTTAAAATCAGATTGCTACAGTGATGCAGCCACATCAATGTTCGTAGCTGCTCAATTCACAATAGCTAGATTGTGGAACCAACCCAGAAATTCATTTTAGTTTAATACTATCATATATACATACATGTACACAATTTTTTTAATCTGTATTAAAATATATACATAAATATAATTTATTTAATGAAATTTTTCTCCCCTGTATTTAGGGTCTTGTCTGTAAATCAATAAGAAACCTAGGGCAAGCATGTTATCTAGACCTGATCTTTGCTCGGTACTTGATATTTTTCTCCCCTCCATCCTACTTTGGACTTGACACCTAAAGTAGCAGATCTTTTCTTTTGCACTTTTAGCTGCCTTTTTAGTTTCTGTCTCTGCTAGTTAAGAGGAAGAGTGCCGGTCACTGTGGTGGTGCACACCTGTAATCCCAGCAACTTGGGAGGCTGAGGCAGGAGGATCACAAGTTCAAAGCCAGATTTAGCAATTTAGTGAGTCCCTAAGCAGCTTACTGTCTCAAAATAAAAATTAAAAAGGTCTGGGGATGTGGCTAAGTAGTTAATCAGCCCTGGGTTCAATCCCTGGTATGGAAAAAAAGGAAAATGGAAGGAAGAACTGTGTTTCCAGCTGTGGCTTCCACCTGTGATGGCCTGACCCCAGAGTGATCTGTTCCTTCCCTACTTCTTTCTCCTCCTCCTCCTCCTCCTCCTCCTCCTCCTCCTCCTCCTCCTCCTTCTTCCTCTTCTTCTTCTTTTATTGAAGTGAAGTCTTTACAATCATTTAGATTTCTAAGGCCAAAAATGGTTTCTCCTCTCTCTTTGGATGTTTACTAGATAAGCTCCTGGTAGTCCCAAGTGGCCCCTTTTGCGAGCAGTGGCCTCTGATTCTGGTTTTGGGCAGCCACCTCTCTCTCTACAGGATCCCGGTGGACCTCATTTAGGTTGAGAAGGAAGAGTGACAGAAGCAAGGGAAAGCAGTAACATTGGGATCACAGACTGCACAGCACCAACAATGTCAGTGAGGTGCCAGTGGGAAGAAAGTGATCTCCTTACATTGTGCCTAACCAGTTCAGCGGAGAGTCCCTCTCCCTGTGCTAAGGCTCTGCTGACCCAGTGTCTGCCTGACAGCCTCTGAAGCTGGGATTACCCCTTCTGACTCTTTAGTCATTAAATCCTCAGAATATAGCAGAAGGAGGCAAATTGCTTCCTGATCTTGCATGAGATTTTACTTAAAAAATACATGTGTCTGAAGTTTATATAGCATGTTATTAAATTATATCTGTAGATAGAATCTCCTTAAAAACTAATAATGATCCCCAAAGGTAGATATTCACCAGTTTGACAGACGAGGTAACAGGGACCCACATAAAATTAAGTGATTTACTTAGGGACCTATGGCTAGTGGAAGTGTCCAGAACAGAACTCATGTCTCTGAGTTCCAGCTTGGGGCTGTTTCCTCCACCGGGCAGTCCTTTCCATAGAGGAGTTTGGCAGTGTCTCGTAGCCTTATTTTTGTTGAAAAAGAAATCCCCTGTGGTAAGAGGTCTTAATGCAGGACTGCATTTCCCTTTTTGAGGGAGAAAAAGTTGTCGTTGAGCCATGTGAAGTTTTAGGGATGAACAAAGCCCACAGAAGTGCCCTTGGACACCAGTGTCTGTCTCTGAGGTCCACTCTGGAGCACACAGGTTGGTTGCGCAGAGGAACTCAGAAAACAGCCCTCAGGGACACTCAGAAAAAGGTGGAGGCTCTAAGGGAATGAGTCCCCAGAGGAGACGACGGAAGATAGGAACTGGGCAAGAATAAAAGTGAGGCAAAGAGAGACCTGCTGCTTGGCAGAGGGAGAGAGGCAAAGGGCAGAATCCGGGATTCCAGGTTCACTCTGGCCACCTTGATCCCCCGGAGACCTCACGTGTGTGAGGGGCAGAAAAGCTGTCACAAAATCCTCTTCTCGAGTGAGATGAGGGGGGTCATTCCTCTGTTGGTCGATTGCTCCAAAAAGTCAACTGAACGCTGCCACGTTGGAGGTCCTGGGAGACATCGGCAGACCTGAGAATGTTTCTGCTCTCATTGTTTTTCCATTGTAGTGGAGAAGGAGAGGGATAATAAGCAAGTGATCGAGGGTATATTTTCACAAAACTTCAGATGAAAATAAGTGCTATGAAGAAAACCAGGCCAGGTGAGGGGTTAGAGAGTGACCATGATGGGGAATGTTTTGGTGGCAATTTAGAGTATTGGAGAATTGCTATGGAATGTATCCCCTCCCACCCCCCACCCCCCACCCCGGCATCCTCCCACCCCAGGCAAACTTATTAAAACTTCAGCTTCATCCTCTAGGTTTGGCCTTTGGGAGGTAATCAGGTTTGCATGAGGATGTGGGGTGGAGCCTCCATGACAAAACTGGTGACTTGGTTAAAGAAATGAAGAGACCAAGCTTTCTCTCTTCTACTCTTCATGTGAGGACACAGCAAGAAGGTAATCCTCTGAAATCCAGGAAGAGAGCCCTCACCAGGAGCTGAATAGGCCAGCACATTGATTTTGGACTTCCCAGCCTTCAGGATTATGAGGAATAATTATCTGTAGTTTAAGCCAACCAGTCTGTGGTCCTTTTGTTATAGCAGCCCTAACTAAGACAGAAAGTCTCTCAAAGGCGGTGACAGTGGAGCAGTGACTTGAAAGAAATGAGGCAGTGAGCCATGAGCAGGTGTGGGAGCAGAGGAGCAGGGACTCTGTCCTGGGTACAGGAAGCACCCATCTTGACTGAAGCCTCAGCAACCATGGAGAGTGGAACGCAGGTAAGGGAGGGAGAGCTGCGCTGAAGCCAGACAGCCTGCAATCCTGAGATTTTTAGCTTGCTTTTATCTTCTCTAGCTTCTTTTAAGATAATGCCCCCTTCCTCCTGGTTGAAGTAGTCCTCTTCCTGATGGAAGGCTGTTTTCCCTTCACCTAGGGGTGTGCTTGTCTACCTGCAAGAGACTCAGCTTATTGCATGTTTGCCTGCAGTTTAGAAGGCAATAGGACCCCAAAAGCAAAGTCTCTAATGGCATGGTGATTTTTTAAAAATTTTATTTTATTTTTGCTTGACACATAATAATTGTCAATGAACCTGGAGGACATTCTGTTAAGGAGCACAGTGATTAATCTGCTTAAGTCCCCAGAAGCCGGGGAGCAGCATCAGGCCAGACAGAACAGACTTCAGGCTCCTAGGCAGTCTCTCCCAGAGGAAATCATCACAAAACTTCTGGTGTTGATCTATTGATTACTCTCCCTTTCGCCCAGTGAGAAATGCACTACTTGATGAAAAGAAAACAGCTCTTGAAAGGTTTGCTCCTTCCCAAGATGGGGCACAGGCCAGCTGTTATAACAGCATCTGCTTCTATGACACTGATTTAAAAAGAAGAGGAAAAAAAAACCTAATGATTTTTACCTAATCATGGAGCCAGTGCATATTTGTTGTTGGGAAATGAGACATGTAGAAAATTAGAAAGAAAAATCATCCAAATACCACCACCTGGAGATACCTATTATTGAGATTTCTAATCTTCTTAATTATACACATATTTTTGCATATACTTGATATCATTTAGTATCTGGGTTATGTAGTGCTGTGTTTTGGATGTGGTTTAATTGTGTCCCTCAAAGGTTCACATGTTGGAGGTTTGGCCCCCAGGGTGGTGCTATTGGGAGGAGCTGTGGAATCTTTGGGAGGTGGGGCCTAGCGAGAGGTCCTCAGGTCAGTGAGGGAGTGCTCTCAGAAAGTGGTTCTCAGGTGGGACCCCTTGAATTCTCCTGAGGGAGTTATAGAAGGGGCAAGCCCACCCCACCCCCTTTCTACTCCCCCATCTGGATATCATCTTTCCTCACTCCCACATGGCTCTGGCCATTTTTGTCCTCCCCATAAGGCCACACAAACAAGGCCTAGCCTTCACCAAGCCTGCACCATACTCTCTGGACTTCAACCTCCAGAACTCTGAGATAAATAAACCTCCTTCCTTCCTAAGTAGACTGTCAGAGAGTGCACTGTAGTGATAAAAGCTGAATAACACACACAGCATTCCCTTTCTTATGGACATTACCTTTTAATCCCATAGACTGGCCTCTGGTGGCACCAAGGGAAATAGGGTAGGGAGAGGCTGGAGTTGGCAGAAGGGCCCACACTATGTCCCGTGTGGCTGTTTTGTGAGGTACACACCATTGTGTTATAACTGTGGCAGTCCCCCAATTTATAAGGCCCCAGTCAAAGAGGATCAGGGGCCTGCAAGACCTGGGAACTGGGTTCTGGATCGAGTGATCATAGTTGGCATGCAGATGTCAGCAGACTTGTTTCCATGTATAATTAAAGAACACAATAGACAGCCACACAAACGGCATTTTAAAAAGTTTTTGGCTTCCATCATGGCACAGGCATTCTGACTTTTTAAAATTTTTTTCATTTGTTCTAATTCATTGTACATGACAGATAGATCATACATAAATGGAGTGTAATCTCTCATTTTTCTGATTGTACATATTTTAGGATCACATGGGTCATGCAGTCACACATGTACATGAGGTCATAATGTCTGTTTCACTCTGCTATCCTTCCTACCCCCACACCCCTTTCCTTCCCTTCACTCCCCTCTACCTAATACAAAGAAACTCTATTCTTCCCTATCCGACCCCCACCTTACTGTGAATTAGCATCCACATATCAAACATTCGGCCTTTGGTTTTGGGGGTTTGGCTTATTTTGCTTAGCATAATATTCTCTGACTCCTTCCATTTACCAGCAAATGCCATGATTCCATTCTTCTTTAAAGCTGAGTAATAATTCCATCGTGTGTGTGTGTGTGTGTGTGTGTGTATAATATTTTCTTTATCCATTCATCTGTTGAAGGGCATCTTCAACAGATGTGGCTGTGTCACTGCAGAATGCTGATTTTAAGTCATTTGGGTGTAAACCAAGGAGTGGGATAGCTGGTGGTTCCATTCCAAGTTTTCTGAGGAATCTTCATTCTGTCTTTGAGAAAGTTGGTCTTTCTAACCAGGGAATTGACTGATTCTTTGCCTTTAGAGATAAGGCAGCTGTCTTTGGCAATGATACTATCAGAGATTTACTATTCTCCCCCTGATTGGAGCCACAACTTCAGTTGCCTCCTTATTTTTGCCCAGGATAAGTCTCTTAATGGTTTGTATCGAGTCAGCTTGTAGACTTTAATTAGTTTTTACATTCCCACGATTTTGCTGTCTTTGTTATCTTTTCCATTCTGTGGCCAAGACTAAAGCAGGAGCTATACATGGACCGAACTCACTTCCTGACTCACCCTAATCACAGCACGCAGGTTAGCTTCACTGCCCTGCATTGCTTATCAGAGCTCAGAGGATAGTAAAGGACACCCGCATCACATGAGCAGCAGGCTCTGTGAACTACCTGACAGCCATCTTCCCTTTCTTTTGCCTTGACCACAGCAGCAGTTGACATCCACAGAAGGCACCAAAAAAAGAGAGGGATGAAAAGGCTGCATAACATGAACTGTGATTGGCCTAAACCAGTCATGGAAATCTTAATCCCCCCTTGCCAGATACTCACTTTTTGGCCTTACAGTTAGAGATGACAGCATGATTCAGCTCCCACCAAAGGGATAAGAGAAAACCTAGGAAACTCTTTTCTTCCTGATGAGCAGGAAAGTGTTTTTTCTTTTGTTTCCCTTTTCTCACCTTTGAGGGTAGAGTGAAGACCTACAGCTGTGGCAGCCGTCTTGTGGCAGTGAGGTAAGGAGCATGTGCAGGAAAGTTGGCAAGCTAAGCATGCTGGAGTTGAAGGGTGAAAGTATCTAGGCTCCTGATCACTTCTCAAAGTTGCCAATAAACTCTGGAACAGCCTACTTCTGGAATCTTCCTTGGGAAAAAAAGAATATTTCTTTCAGTGTAAGGCACTCTTTTTCGCAGGTACCCTGTCCTGAAGGATACATGGCTAGGGTGACCAACAAGTAGAAGATCCAACTTTCTGAAGGGCAGCCTTAACATTGTAGCAACTGCAGTACAAACTGACATTCAGTTTCAGACTCTTGCCACTTGCTTGTGTGAATTTAAAGAGGACCACCTTGCCAAGTGTTTCTTGTTCTTGTGAAGCTATTGGTGTTTCTTTCTGATTAATTATGCACAGGATATCTGGACCTGAGAAACTGAGAACTGCAGGAAGGACGTGAGGCAGGATTTCCCTTATGAATACAGACTCTAAAAAATAATTGGACTGGCCATGGCTTAGCTCAACACGGGCTGGATGATTGATGACCACGTGTGAAATTACTCAGGACAGAGGAGAGCGGAAGGCGCAGCTGCTGGGCCACTGTGATCTGATCTGTCTGGCTGAGGCCTTATCTCTGAGGAGGGAGGAACGGAGTTTCCTTTATAGCAAGGGACGCAAACTGAAGAGACTACACTGTGACAGGAAGTAATTATAATAATAGGAAAAACTTTTAAAAACAAGGAGTGTCATAGGGCTTACCTGAATTATTACTTTAAATCCTCAAAAAAATCCTACAAAAAGAGGTGCTACTTTTAGCTCAATTTCACAAAATGAAGAAATTTGTGCATGGAGAGGTCAAGTAATTTGTCCAATATTATACAGCCACTAGGTAGTAAAGCCGGGATTTGAATTTAGTCAGGCTCCAGAAACATGTTCTTAACCACCGTGGCATGCCATCTCTTTAAAAAAAAGTCTAACGTCCTTGAGTGAAGCCTGCATGATGCAAGTGAAAGGGAGAAGGGGAGCTGGGTAAACTGGAAATGCATGTCCTGGCCAGCAGTTGCTGGGATGGAGGAAGGCGGACCCAGTACTGCCATACCCATGTGACTGTCTCATCATGGTGACTTCTCCCCTCTCTAGTTCTCAAGTGGTATTTCTAAGTTGTGTCACTTGGAGTGATGCAACAATGGATGATCCATTGTGGTTGCTAACATAATGGACAAGGGGAAATCAGTGACAGTGGCTATGAAGGATGATTCATGCTGTATCCATCTGACATTAAAAGCAATGTTGTGCTGGGTGTGGTGGTGCATGCTTGAAACCCCAGTGGCTTGGGAGACGGAGGCAGAGGATCATGAGTTCAAAGCCAGTCTCAGCATCGAAGAGAGGCCTGAGCAACTTAGTGAGACCCTGTCTCTAAGTAAAATATTTTTTTAAAAGGCTAGGGATGTGACTCAGTGGTTAATTGTCCTGAGTTCAATCCCTGGTACCAAAAAAAGAGCAATATTGTTTATATCCTTTATTTTTTGGGACACCGTGTGAATTTTGTATTCTCACTGAAAACCAAAAACTTGGAATTTCTTTTCCTAGGGAAGGTTTTCCTAGGACCAGGAATTGGACAGTATTGGACAAACCAAGACAGTTGGTCACTTTAACCAATATGTTGAGAGAGTGTGATGCCTGGGGCACAGACGTGTCCAGTAGGGCCTTGGGGAAGTTGAATCTGGATTTAGGGGCACAGAGATGCCCAGAGTTCTCCCAGTGAGGGGAATGAACTCATTTTACCACACGGAGTCAGGTTAGGAGCTTGGAAGAGCTTTCAGCACTGTTTTATTTATTGTCTGGGATTCTCTAACAAGCTATGCAAAAAGGTTTAGCTGGGCTTTCTCATGAGGACCATTAGCAAGGCAGATAGGAGTGGGGCAGATGGGCCGCAGGGAAGGACCATGCTGGACCTGTCTACTTTTTTTTTCTTTTTTTGTGTTCCTGAGAATTGAACCCAGGGGCACCCTACCACTGAGCTACCTCTCCCCTTTTTATTTTATTTTTTTTTATTTTGAAAGAGGGTCCACTAAGTTGCCCAGGCTGGCCTTGAATGTGCAATCCTCCTGCCTTGGACTCCTGAGTAGCTGGGATTACAGGCTTGTGCCTCCATACTTGCCAGGACCTGTTTCCTAACTCATGAAACTTAGAAAAAACAACTGAGGCAGAGTTTGAGTGCCGTTAAGCTCCTCACGATAGGGTTGACAAATAAAATTCAGGAGATCCAGTGACATTTCAATTTCAAATAAACAATAAACAATGTTTTATTTGTTGTTTAATTATACAATTTTAAAATATAAGTACATCTCAAATATTAGTATGAGACATATATATTTACATTTGAAGTATTCATTAGTTATTTGAAGTTCAAGTTGACCTGAGAATCCTCTATTTTTATTTGCTGAATTTGGCAACTCTGCTGCATAGGAAGTGAGAACTTGACAAATGTTAAAATGTATATAATATGTAACGACCAAATCATTACATAATAATAAGCATTTTTATCTCCTCAAACACTAACCATTTCTAAGTGTTGGGCCATTTCCTACCCTTTTTTGAAATATATCACAGATTGTTGTAGACAATAGTTATCAACTGTGCTATAGAAACCCAGAACTAATTTCTCTACTCTACCTGTATTTTTTGGTAGTGCTTCAATTTGTAATCTAGGATCACCTTATAAAAGTGTTAAAATTCACTGAGTTGAAATTTATTGTGGTATATTCATGTGTTCACATACAAAACTTCAGTCCACTTCTCTTCCCCTCTCCTGTCCCTTCTTCCTCCCCTTCAATCCCTTTGTCTACTCTGCTAATCTTTCTTCTATTTTCATTAACTTTTTATTGGTTCTTTTCAGTTATACATGACAGTAGAAACCATTTTGATATAATTATATAAGCATGGAATGTATCAGATTCTAAGGATCCTAGGATTCTAGTATCCCAGTCTCGTGGATGTACAGACAGTGAGATTCAAGTTATGTCAGATTCATTCCATTGTCTTTCCTATTCCCATCCCCCTCCCTCCCTTCCTTCCTCTTTGTCTAATCCAGTGAACTTCTCCTCTTCCCCTGCCCTGCCCTCACTGTGAGTTAGCTTCCACATATCAGGGAAAAAAAATTGACCTTCAGATTTTTGGGACTGGCTTATTTCACTTAGCATGATGGTCTCCAGATCCATTCATTTACTTTCAAATGTCATAAAGCCATTCTTCTTTATGGCAGAGTAATACTCCACTGTGTATATATACCACAATTTCTTTATCCATTCATCTATTTGACAGGCATCTAGGTTGGCTCCATAGCTTAGCTATTGTGAATTATGCAGCTATAAACATGGATGTGGCTGCTTCACTGTAGTATGCTGATTTTTAAGGCCTTTGGATATAAACTGAGGAGTGAGATAAAAGGGTCAGATGATGGATCCATTCCTAGCTTTTTGAGGAATCTCCATTCTGCTTTCCAGAGTGGTTGCACCAATTTGCAGTCCCACCGATGTATGAGTGTACCTTTTCCCACATTCTCACCAGCATTTATTGTTACTTGTATTCTTGATAATTGACATTCTGATTGGAGTGAGATGAAGTCTCAATGTACTTTTAATTTGCATTTTTCTAATTGCTAGAGATGTTGAGCATTTTTTCATATAGTTGTTGACCATTTGTATTTCTTCATTTGGAAGTGTCTATTTTGTTCCTTTGCCCATTTATTGATTGGGTTATTAGGTTTTTTGGTGTTAAGCTTTTTGAGTTCTTTGTATCTCCTGGAAATTAACACCCTATCTGAGATGCAGGTGGCAAAGATTTTTCTCCCATTCTGTAGGCTCTCTCTTCATGCTTCTGATTGTTTCTCCGTTGCTGTGAAAAAGCTTTTGAGTTTGATTCCATCCCATCTATTGATTTTTAAATTTATTTCTTGCACTTTAGGAATCTTGTTAAGGAAGTCAGTTCCTGAGTTGGCATGTTGGAGTGTTGAGCCTACATTTCCTTCTAGTAGGTGCAGGGTTTCTGGTCTAATGCCTGGGTCTTGGATCCACATTGAGTTGAGTTTTGTGCAGGGTGAGAAATAGGGGTTAACTTTCATTCTATTAGATAGGGATTTGCAATTTTGGAAAGGCTACCTTTTCTCCAATGTATGTTTATGGTGCCTTTGTCTAATATCAGATAACTGTTTGTATGTGGGTTTGTCTCTGTGACTTCTGTTCTACTTCATTCATCTTCATGCCTGTTTTGGTGCCAATACCATGCTGTTTTAGTTATTGTAGCTCTGTTGTATAAGGTCTGGTATTGCGATGCCTCCTGCTTTGTTCTGCTCTCTAAGGACTGCTTATTCTGGGCCTCTTATTTTCCACATGAATTTCAGAACTGCATTTTCTATTTCTATGAACATCATTGGAATTTTAATGGGAACTGCATTAAATCTGTACAGTGCTTTTGGTAGTATGGCTATTTTGACAATATTAATTTCACCTATCCAAGAACATGGGAGATCTTTCCATCTTCTAAGATATTCTTCAATTTCTTTCTTTAGTGTTCTTTAGTTTTCATTAGAGAAGTCCTTTACCTCTTTTATTGGATTGATTCCCTTGTAGTTTGGTGTCCCTTATCTGACTTCTTTCTTCTTCCTCCTGTTCCCTTTACTGTCTCTGGTGACCACTATTCAGCTCCATTCATCTATGAGATTGACTTTTTAGTTTCTACAAATGAGTGAGAGCATGTGGTATTTGCCTTTCAGTGTCTGGCTTATTTCGCTTTAATAGAATGACCTCCAGTGCTCTCTATATTGCTGCAAATGACAAGATGTCTTTTTTTTTTTTTTTTTGTACCAGGGATTGAATATGGGGTGCTTAAATATCAAGCCACATCCCCAGCCCTTCTAAATTTTTTATTTAAAGACAGGGTCTTGCTAAATTGCTTAGGGTCCTGCTAAGTTGGTAAGGCTGGTTTTAAACTTGTGATCTTCCACTTCAGCCTCCTGAGCTGGTGGGATTACAGGATTGTGTCACAACACCCTGCAAGATGTCTTTCTTTTATGGCTAAAAAAATAATTCATTGTGTGTATGTGAATGTGTGTGTGTGTGTGTGTGTGTGTGTGTGTGAGATATTTTCCTAATCCACTCATCTGTTGCTGGACATCTTGGTTAATTCATTATCTTGGATATTATGAGTAATCTGCAATAAACATGGAAGGGTAGGTGTCTCTGATATGATTCTTTTGGATATATACCCAGTAGTGGGATTACCAGAGCAGATAGTAGTTATATTTTAGTTTTCTTCATACATTTTTCAATAAAGACTGTACTAATTTACATTTCCACCAACAGGGTCTAAGAGTTTCCCTTTCTCCACATCTTCACCAGCATTTGCTATTTTGAGGATAACTTTTCTAACTGGGCTGAGGTGATCACTGTTGTGTTTATTTCCTTTTCTCTATTGATTAGTGACATTAAGCTTTTTTTAAGTATAATCTTTGGCCATATGTATGATTTTTGAGAAACTTCTACTAAAATATTTAGCCCATTTTTAGTTAGAATGTTTTTTTGTGTTACGTTTTTTGAGTTCATTATATATTCTGGATGTTATGATTTGGACCCTTAATGTCCCCCCAAAATCTCATATGTTAATGTGGGAATGTTCAGAGGTGAAATGATTAGGTTAGATCTGCAACCTCATCAGTGGATTGATCCATCGGATGGATTAATAATTTGAATGGATTACCGGGTAGTAACTGTAGGAAGGTAATACATGTCTGGAGTAAGTCACTGGGGACATGCCCTGGGACTGTGTCTTGTCCCTAGCTCCTCTCTTTGCTTCCTGGCTTCCATCAGTTGAGCAGTACTCCTGTGCCAGACCCTTATGCCCTGAGGTTCTGCCTAACTCAGACCCAGAGCAATGGAGTCAGCTGATCATGGACTGAGGCCTTTGAAACTGTAGGCCCAAAACATACTTCTCCTCTTCTAAGTTGTTCCTGTCAGGCATTTTGGTGATAGTGATGAAAAGATGACTAACACACTGAATAGTAATCCCTTGTTAGATGAATAGTTTGCAAATACTTTCTCCTACTATGTAGGTTGTCTTTTAACTCTATTGATTTTTTTCCTTAAACTTATTTTTTAATCAGAATATGGCCAATCTCAGAGATTAAGTGATCAATTGATAGACAACTGAACAGACAGAAATCAAATATTAAACATGGTTATTGTTGAATGGAAATATTATAGTAATTTTACTTTTCCTAATTTCTTAGTTTTTCTACATTGTCATGTTACTATAATCAATAAATTAAAAATAGCATATAATTTAAAATAAGTTAAAATAGCATAGTTTTCTTTAAATTTATTTAATTTTGATTCATCATACACAAATGGAGTACAGCTATTGTTTCTCTGGTTGTACACAAAGTAGAGTCACACCATCTGTGCATTCATACATGTACACAGGGCAATGATGTCTGTCACACATTCTGTTAATATTCTTACCCCCCCACCCCGACTCCACCCCTCCCTTCCCCCGATGCTATCTATCCTTCCTCCATTCTTGCCTCCCTTCCACCTGCATTATGCATCATCATTCACTTATCAGAGAGATCATTCAGCCTTTGGATTTTGGGGATTGGCTGATCTCACTTAGCATGACAGTCTCCAACATCATCCATTTACCTGCAAATGCCTTAATTTTATTCTTCTTTATGGCTGAGTAATATTCCATTGTGTATATATACCACAGTTTCTTTATCCATTCATCTATTGAAGGGCATCTAGGTTGGCTCCACAATCTAGTTAAAATAGCATAGTTTTGATGAAGAAGAAAACTAGAGAATCTCCTAAAGGATGCATTGGTCATAATCTGAGAGCTGTTATAATACGCCTCAAAATTTCAGTGGTTTTACCTAAAGAAAGTTTATTTCTTCCACACATACAGTTAAAATGAGTATGTTGGATCAGTTGGCAGCTCTCCTTTTCAAAAGGATTCAAGGACTCACTCAGATTATTTCCATCTTTTGGCTTCTCCATCTTCAATATATGACTTCCAAAGTTGCTGTGTTTTTTTTTTTTCAATCTCCATTTTAGCTGCAGCAAATGGCAAAATGAGCACCAAAGATTTTAAATGGAAGGACACTGAATGGGAAGGTGTTATAGGCCAAAATCAACACATCATTAATTAATCAATTAATTAATCAATCATTAACATACATCAACTTAATCCACATTCCAGCAACCACAATTCACATAGACGTTTCTGCCACCAAAGACATAAATGAAAAACTTGAACCAACCAATTACAGGTATTGCACCATCCTAGAATGTTCCATGATTTTATGGCTACTTAACAAATTTATTTTGAAAGTCATCTAGAAGGAGAAATATTGGTAATAATGATTATATATGAGAATATATTAAAATTCACAAAATTAAATCAGAAATAAACTCATATCGAAGATAGACACACACATAGTCGCTCAGAAAATAGAGTTCAGAAAGTGACATAATTTATGAATTACAAGTTGCTTTGAGTTGTAGAAGCAGGCTTTTTTCTCCCTCCTAGGACCAATTAGCAAAAACTTGGACCTAGTCCTCGCTGCCACTCCTTTTACTTGGCAGTAAAGAGAAAGCACATCCCTCAACCTGGGAGAATCTGTACACTTAAGGTCTGTTCACTTTACGTAAAGTATACCTCAAACAAGGCGTTAAAAATAGGAAAAAGAAAGATGACCTTTGGATATTTGCAGGAGAGGAATTTGAGTAAGCCCGATTAATCAAGGAAGATTTTTCTGAGGAAGTAACATGTGAGCTGAAATCTGTAGGATGAATTGAGAGAAGCAGACAGAGGGGGACAGCAGACCATACTGGATGCAAGGACCAGTAAGTATAAGGATCACGGAGTGAGTAAGGCACTTGATACTGTCTTTAAAAGCTTTTATAGAGTTGCCTTGACATTTTAGTTTTTTTATCCACCCAATAGGTTTTAGTTTTGCTTATAATGTAAGGAATGGGCATAATTTCATTTCATTTTCTCCATATAGGAAATCAATTGTCTCAGTATCATTTATCAAAAAAAAAATTATCCTTTTCCCATTAATCTACTATGCTGTTTCAATATTTGTGTGGGCCTTTCCAGGCCTTTGTTCTGCTCTGTTAGCTATTTGTTTACACCTTCGCCAACATGGCGCTCCACCCTTAATTACAAGAGGTGCACAAAGACTATTCTGGGCTGGTAGGTATTCCTCCCATCTTGTTTGTTTGTTTTTTTTCCTTTTTTCTTTTTCTCAAGAGTGTCTTGGTTATTCTTGGGCCTTTGTTCTTTTTTAGACATTTTAGAATTATCTTTTAATATCAACATTTGTTAGGATTTTATTAGGAATTACTTTAAATAATAACATTAGTTTGGGAGAGAACTGGTATCCATGAACGTGGTATATCTCTTCTTTTATTTAGATAACTAATTCATTAAAGATTTATAATTTCCTCAATGAAGGTCTTGTGTGCCCTTTGTTGGCTTTTTCTAAATTTTTATATTCCTATAAATATTATTTTTACTGTTTCTTGTTGCCATATAAAAATACAATTATTTTGTGTATTGTTTATCTAACAGAATTTTGTCTTGTTAAATGCTCTCAACCCAATAATTTCTAAGTTATTTTGTATTTTCTACAAAGAAAATTATGTCACTTGTAAATTAAACAGTTTTATTTATTTATTTCCAACCCTTATTCATTTATTTTTTACCTCACCTAATTTTATGGTCTTTATTCTTTAATTTGTTAATTAGTGAATTATAACAGTTGATTTTTAAATGTTGATAAAACACTACACTACTGGAATAAATTCAATTCAGTTAAAATGTACTATCTTTTTATTCATTGCTAAATTCAGCATGCTAATATTTTGTTTACAGTTTTAAAATACATGTCATTATTGAAATCGACAATAATTTTTTTTCTTTGTATTCTCTTTCTTGGGTTTAAGTATCATGATTAGACCAGTCTCTTAAAATAAGTTGAGAGTGTTTTCTCTTTTAAAAATTTCTGGAAGAGTCTGTGTATGTTTGGAACGATCTATTTCTTGATTGGTAGGCAATTATCTTACAAAGCATTCTAAGCTTATTTTCTCTTTAGGGTGATCTTTAACTACTTATTCAAATTTTTAACTGAAATGTTCATCAAGATTATTTGTAGATTCACAAGGAGTTACAGAAAATAATATATAAAGATACCATGTAGCCTTTACCCAGTTTCTCCAATAGAGAAAAAGTATAATTATTGGGTTGTATAGCAGTTGCACATTTAATTTTTAGAGACTGCCAAACTGTCTACCAGAGTAGCTTCACCATTTAGGCTTCCATCAGCAACACATGAATGATTCAGTTTCTCTATCTTTGCCAGTACTTGTTGCTATACTAATAGGTACGTAATGGTTTCTTATTGTGGCTTTTATTTGCACTTCCCTGATGGCTGATAATGTTGAACATCTTTTTATGTGCTTATTTGCCATGTTTATCTTCTTCAATTAATGTCTTTTCATGCCTTTCACCTATTTTCTGTTTGGACTGTTTGACATTTTTTCTTTTAGTTTTGAAAGTACTTTATAGTTACTAGATATTAGTTCTTGAAGGATATGTGGTTTGTGAATAGTTTCTCCCAGTCTATAACTTGTCTTTTCATACTTTTCAAATGGTCTTTGGTAGAGCACAATTTTCAATTTTAATGAGATATTTTACAGATCATGCTTTTGGTGTCAAGTCTAGTTACTCTTTGCCTGGCCCTAAATGTAAAACTAACTTGCTGAGACTGTTTATCATGAATGCATGTTGGAGTTTGTCATTACTTTTCCTATCAACTGATATGGTCACATAAATTTTGTTCTTTATTTCAATGATATGGGGGATTACATTTATTACTTTCAAATGTTGATCTAGCCTTTGAGTATTTGGAATAAATCCCACTTGGTATGGTTATAATTACTTTTATACATTTGAGGGATTTATTTTCTAATATTTTCTAAAGGATTTTTGCATGTAAATTTTGGAGAGATATGTCTACGTTTCTCATTTTGTGTTCTCTTTGTTCAGTTTTGGTCTCAGGATATTAATGTCCTCATAAAATGAGTTAGGAAGTGTTCCTTCTCTTCTCAGAGACTGTGTTAAACCGATGTTAATTATTCTGTAAATGTTTGGTAGAATTCTCATTTCAGACTATATAGAACTGGATATTTATTTTGCAAGGGATCTTCTTAATTACATATTCAAATTTTCTAATTGCTATGACACTTAAGATCATCTATTTTATTTTGGTTGAGCTGTGGTAGTTTATGGTTTTCACAGAATTAGTCTTTCTCAGTTACTAAGTTTTGGGCCATAAAGTTGTTTGTAGGTTTTTTTTTTTTTTTTTTTTCCTATTTAATGGCCCAGATCTTTATTTTTGTCACAATTTCATTTATAAAACTGGTGACCTGTTTCTTCCTTCTTTTTATTTTCATCAGTATTACTAGAGGCTTATCAATGTTGTCGACTTTTCAAAAAATAACATTGATTTTTCTATTATTTTCAATTTCATGGATTTCTGATATTTATTATTTACTTCTGTTGTTTTGAGTTTTTCCTTTTATTTTTCTATTTTCTTGAGATACAAAGTTAGAATACTAATTTATAACTATTTATAACAGTACATTTCTTGATAATGTAAACACATTACTGTAATTTTCCCTCTTTCCACTACTTTAACTGCATCATGCACATTTTGATATGTTGTATTTTCATTTCGTTCTATGTGTGTTTTTATTTCCCTTCAGTCTTTCTCCTTAACCAATGAATTATTCACAGAAGTGCATTGCTTAATTTCCACATTTTTAGAGATTTTCCTGTTTTTATTTTGATTTCTACTCTCATTACATATGGTCAGAGAAGATACTGTGTGATTTTAATTTTTAAAAATGTGCTAATATTGATACTGTGACACATGATATGATCAGTCATGCAAAAGTTCCGTTTTGTTGTTGAAAGAAATGTAGTTGCCTCTCCTTTTCACATCTATATTCTGTCCCTTTTGAATGAAATTTTCTTTTTGAGGGAGGGGAGTGGTACCAGGGATTGAACTCAGGGGCACTCAACCACTAAGCCACATCGCTGATCCTGCTTTGTATTTTATTTAGAAAAAGGTCTCACTGAGTTGCTTAGCCTTGCTGTTGCTGAGGCTGTCATTGGTCTCACGATCTTCCTGCCTCAGCCTCCTGAGTCACTGGAATTACAGGTGTGTGCCACCGTGCCAGGCATATATATATACACACACACGTATATATACACACATATATATGCACACACACATATATGTGTGTGTATATATTTTATGTATTATCAGGTTTACTATATTCTTGTTGATTTTCTGCCTAGTAGTTCTATCTCCTTATGAAAGGGAGATGTTGAAGCCCCCAACTATAATTGTGGTTTGTGTACTTCTCCTTTCAATTAGATCAGCTTTCATTTAATGTACTTTGAAGTTCTGTTATCCAATACATACACATTTAGGATAATTATATTTTCTGTTAAGGACTGAATTGAATTGAATTGTGACCCCCCCCCAATGATATACTGAAATCTTAATTCCTGGTATTTGTGAAAGTGACTATATTTGGAAATATATGTAATCAGATTATGATGAGGTCCTATAAATTATCATGGATTTAAAAGAAGAGAAATTTTAGACACGGACAGACACAGGGAGAAGACAGTCATGTGATGACAGAGAAAGACTGGAATGATGCACCAAGGCTTGCTAGGAAACACGAGAAACTACAATAAAAAAAGGATTCTTTCCTACAGGTTTCTGGAGAAGTATGACCTTGCTGACACCTTAGTTTTAGATTTCTAGTCTCCAAAAGTGAGAGACAATGAATTTCTATTGATTGTACTAACTCTGTTACAGCTGGCCTAGGAACTAACATCTTCCTAGTGGATTTATTCTTTCTAATTGTGTAATGTCCCTCTTTGTCCCTAGTAATATTCTTTGCTCTGAAATCTACTTTGTCAGCTATGAACGATGCCATTTCTGCCTTTTTTTAAAAAAAAAAATAACGTTTGTATGGTAAATCTTTTTCAGTCCTTTTATATTCAGCCTATTTCATTTGACTTGAAGTGAATTTCTTGTATACAGCATGTTGTTGAGTCATGCTTATTTATCCGTTATGTTTCTCTCTCTTTTGATTTATTTAGATCCTTTACATTGGAAGAAATTATTATTGCTGCTTTAATTAATGCCATTTTATTGTTTGCTTCTGTTCGTTCACTTAGTTCTCATTTCTTTGTTTCTCTTTTCTTGCCTTTGTGTGGGTTGAAGGTTCTTTAGGATTTCATATTGACTTAGTTATAGTGTTTTTGAATGTATCTCTTTGTATAGTTTTCATAGTGGTTGCTCTGAGATTCCTTTTATTCTTTCCTTCAAGAATTTCTTTTAACCAGTGTTTAAGTTTGCTGGCTACAAACTCTTGTAGTTTTTTTTCCTTTGTCTTTATTTTTTCTCCACTCCTGAAGGATAGCTTCACAGGATGTAAAGCTCATGGATAGTTCTTTTCTTTCATTACTTGAAAAATGTGCCACTTCCTTCTGGACTTCATGTTTATTGGTGAAAAATCTATTTTCGATCAGATTAGCGTTCCCTTATAGAAATGCATTATTCCTCACTAGTTATTTTCAAGATTTTTTTCCTTTAATTTAGTTTCTGGAAATCAATTATGTAGTGTGTTAGAGTAGACTTCTTTGGATTTTTTTCCTGTTGGGGATTTGCTCACCTTCTTGAATTTGTAGGTTTGTGTTTCTCCAAATTTGGGGGCTTTTCCAGCTATTATTTGCTGCATTCCCACCTTCTCTCTGGTTATTCCAAGATTCTGATGTTGTGAATGTTAGTATTATTCCACAGCCCCCTGAGGCTTGATCATTTTTTAAGGGTTGTCTTATCTCTGTTGTTCAGATTGGGCAAATTCTACTGATTCTTGCTCAAGTTCACTGTTTCTACTCTCTATCATATTTCTACTCTCTGTCATATCCACTTCACTATTGAGTCCATCCAGCAGCTAAAAAAATTCTTTTATCATAATTTTCATATCTGTAACTTCCATCCGGTTCTTGTTTTTATTGCTTTTTTTTAATTATACATGAGAGTAGAACCCATTTTGATATAATTATACAGCAGGAATATATCTTTTTTTTCACAATGTAGATTCACACGATTCATATAATCTTGCATATATATAGGGTAATACTGTCTGCCTCAGTCTTCTATCTTTCCTTCCCCCTCCCCCCCATCCCATTTTCCCCTTCACCATCCATACTACCTCCATTCTTTCATCTGGTTCTTTTTTAACACTTCTATTTTTTTGCTGAGATTTTCCTTTTTGTTTGAAGAGAATTTTTGCTGAAGCATTTTATGATAACCTCATGAAAAATACTTGACAGGTAATTCCAACATATGATTCATTTTCATGTTGGTATTACATGATTCTTTTGTTGTTATTCAAGTTTTGATTGCCTTGATTTTTGCTATGCTGGGTAATTTTTTAAATTGTATCCTGGAAATTTTGTCTACTGTTAAAATAATTTATTTTCAGAGGCCTCAACCTTATTTATATTTGGCATGCAAAATATAGACTTAGACTACTTTTGTGGGCTGTGATTTTTGACGCAGATTAGTTTTCAGAGGCTTTGGTACTTTGTTTGCATTGGGGCTCTCACTTGTCTTTGCCAAAGGGAGCAAAATGGATTTCTTCCAGTTGGGCCATCAAGTCCCCCAGTGGGGAGAAAGGAGTCTCAGTTCCCAGGAACAAAGGAGTTTCCTGGGCTGTGCAGCTGGTTGTGGTGGGGTCCCTCTTGTTGATCACCTGCTGGGCTCTAGCCACCTCAGTGTCTCCGGGTGTGGGAGAAAAATCTCAGGCTTATCCAGACACAGGGCTTCCTTGCATGGGATGCTTGTGGTGGTGGGGTTCAGTGAGTCAGTGCTCCTGTCCATTCCTTAGTGAGGGAAGTGGATCCCAGGTCCAAAGATGAGCAAAAGTGCTTTTCTTGCCACTAATTGTTAGCAGGACTTTTGTTAGTGGTGCCAGGCTCACCTGGTGCTACCTTCTTCGATTCAGATGGGGTGAGGGTGGGATGGGACTCAGGGAATAAGCCTATCTGGGCTGCCTTCTCTTGCTAGATTGGGGGTTGGGAAACACTGGACCTGGGTTGCTGCCTTCTCTTGGATGAAGGGCATGTAAAATACCCCGCCATCATATATTGGGATCCCAAAACATGTTGCCTTCTTTTTACTGCCTTTTTTGAGTTCTCCTTTGGTCGCTTCTTGTGTCATTTATAGGATATACAGTGGGGAGGGTCAGAGAGAACCAAGTTTATATCATCTTGCCTAACAAGTAGAAGTTATCTACTTGTTCAGTTTTATTACCATTTGAAAAACTACTCATGTTTTCTGTTTAATTTTCAGTCAGTTTTGGTAAATTAAATTTTCTAGGAGTTTATTAAATTCATCCAGGTTTTCAAACGTGTAGCTTTTTTAAATTTTAAATGGACACATAATTGTGCATATTTATAGGGCAGACTGTGACAATCTCACACATGTACACAGTATGTAATGATCAAATCAGGGTAATTAGCACCTTCATGTCCTTCAACACCATTTCTTTGTGTTGGAAACCTTTTAACTCCTCTCTTGTACTTCTTTATAAAATGTAGAATAAATTATTTTAAGCTAGAGTTACCCTATTATCAGACCACTAGAACTTATTTCTCCTGATATAGCTTTCATTTTGTTTTCTGATCTCTGTGATTATAATTCTTATTTCTCATATTGTTTGTTTATTCTCTCTGAACGCTTGTTAATCTTTGCTAGAGTTACCAAATTCATTTATCTTCTTGAAGAACTATTTTTATCTTTGATGAGTTTCTAAATTTTATATGAATTTGTTAATTCCCCTGTTCTTTCTTTGTGTTTGCTCTGCAATTCTTTTTGTAAATTCTTAAATTGTATAGTTTATTCATTTGTTTTTAGACTTTGTCACTCCAACCTCTTTGTCCCTTAATATTTCTTCCATTTTTCCATTTGATATTTTCCTAGATAATTTGCATTCTAGATAATTTCTTTGAATAGAACTTTCAGCTCACCAATTCTCTCTCAACTGTTCTTATTTGCTTCATTGAGGTTTTAAGTCTGATTATTATATATATTTGTATTTCTAGAAGTTTTGGCTGGCTGTTTTCTAAACCTTAGTGATCTCTTTATTTATTTATTTTTAGGTGGTGCTGAGGATTGATCCCAGTGCCTCACACATACTAGGCAAGTGCTCTACCCCAGAGCTATAGCTCCAGTCCATTAGTGATCTCTTTAAATTCTTTATTCTAAGCTTTCAAAAATGTTTTTAAACATAAGTATATTTATTTTATCATCTATCAATGTGAATATTTGACAATTTGAAATTTTCAAGTCTTATATCTGATGTTGCTGTGTTTCATTGGTTGCCATGTTGCCTTATTTCTGCCCTATAATTTGTTTATCATAGAGCTGTTTATTTTACTTGGAAACTTTGGGGCTTGGTTGGTGTTACATTCCTGCAAAAAAGATTTGCCTTTGTTTTCACTAGTTGCCTAAGAGCACTAGTCATATAAAGGAAGAACTGTTAAAATAGAATCAACTCGAGTGTTAAACACTCTAGATGGAACACTGGGGTCTGATCCCCAAACACCAGAGTCTAGTCTAAGGCAGTCCAGACAATTTTACTCCTAAGCATCAGGGTTCCTACCTTACCTTCTGTTCTTTCTGCTTACTCTTCTGCTTCTCTCCTCCTCACTTACTCACCCAGTTCCTAAGTGCCATTTTAATATGATGGATACAATGACAGTAAAATTGACTTGAAATGAAATTCATCAAAACAGGTTGAACAGGAAAGTGAACCAAAGTTTGTTCATCACAAACGCAGAAAGGTTAGAAAAGGATGCTTTGTCAGGTGGTAATGGAGCGCTGGGCTCAATTTCCTATTGTGAGAACTCTCAGTGGGTCTGACCTAAATGTTTGCACAAACTCTTTCCAGGGGCGGTTGTATGAAGGGGAAAAGAAAGAGAAAGCCAGGGAGGTTATGAGGAGGGGAGAAAAAAATTACTTAAACAAAATGTACTTTAAGAAACAGAAGTACTTTTTCAAAAACACAATGATACTAATTCCTCTTTGCTAGTGCTTTCCAATTCTGGGGTGAGAGGGATGCTACGTATACAAACTAGAATAAAATGATTCAGAAAAAAAGTGTTTCTGGATGAAGGCTACTAATAGAGAATTTAAAGAAGAAATAAGAACCAGACAATTACATGAATAAAATATCCAACCTCATTACAATTTAAGAAATATGACTAAGCAGAGGCAAATTGTCAAAGGTTAAAAATCACCATGTGCTGGCATGGTAAAGATAAAGAAATAAGCAACTAATATGTTGCTCATAAAGTGAAAATTATCTTGGAGAATCTAGTGATATTTCTCCTTGTAAACTTATATTCATGGGTTAGGGATATGGTTCAATAGTAGAACACTTGCTTAACATGTGCAAGGCCCTGAGTTAAATCCCCACCACCAAACATACACACACATAAACACACAAAATATAGATTTAATCCAGAATTTCCACCTATAGTAATTTATTCAGAAGCAATAACTATGGTTTTGGGTAAAGATAAAACTCTATGTAAGCTAATTACAATATAGAAAATCTAGAAATACCTCAACTTTTTGTTTTGATGAGAGATATTAGACCCTTTGACGAGAAATCTATCCAGTGATTAAAAAATTATGTGCTGTGAAATTTGTAAAGACATGGGAAATATGCTCAAGTAAAACAGATTACTATGCATCATGGTATCCCCTATGCTAAGCAAAATGTACTTTGAAGTAAAAAGAAAACCTTGGTCCCCTTCTTTCACTCTCCCTTTTTACTCCCCCCTATTCATCAATCTTAAGAAGTTGCTAACATTTTGTCAAATCCTGGGATGCAGTTCACAAGTCATGCGTGGCTCCCCTCCCTGGCTTCCGGTTGCCCCCGTGTAGTAGGACTGGCATTTTGGGCTACACAATTCATTGCTGGGTCAGCTCGTCTGGCTTGTTTTGACTCACAGTTGTTTAGGCCTCCAGAACTCTGGCAGGCCAGAGAAAGGCAAATCCCAAGGAGTGGGATTGTGCCTGGGGAAAGGTAGGAATTCTTCTAGGTTTACAGGGATCAGGCTGCTCAACTGCAAAGGAGAGGAGGGCACTGATAGATTTAATCCATTATTTAAAGGTCTAAGAAAAGAAAGTTCAAAGAGTGGTGGCCTTGAGGGTGAGGACACATTTTATACCAAACACTTTGGGACTTTGTTGAAAGGGCAGTGAGAAATGCAGTGAATATTTGTTTTTGTTTATTCTGCACCTTTTTATTCTGATAAGAGCACCATGACCTGCTCTACTCATACAGCTAAATTCTCTTTTCTTTTCTTTTCTTCTCTTTTCTTTTCTTTCATTTTTTCGACTTGCATTAAGCTAAATTCTTTCCTGACCTCAGCAGTTGTCACGTGGAATAAGCTGAGCCAATAAGAGGACTGTATCCCTCTCTCCGTGGTATTTTTTTGGAGATGAAAATGTTTACTCAAAGACTAGGTGTTTCCTTGGAACCAGATACCACGTGTGGAGCTCTGTCACATGCTGCAACTCTAGAAGCAAGGACAGTTTGTGCAAATAAAAACCTATGAAGAAGTCATCTAGGAGGAGGAGTAGAGAACCCTTGTTGAATGTGATACCAAAAGATCAATACCTGGCATGTAGTAAGAGATGCCTTAACATTAATATCATTATTGCTAATGGTAAAGCACAAGCATTTTTAGAATATATTATGCTCTGAACACCAAATTTTGATTATTATCAGTTGAAACTGATAGAAATTGTTTTTCTGATTTCTCTCCATTTTTTTGAGTGGGACAGGCTTTTTCATGGCAAAAGTCAGGTGGCTAAAAACAACAGGATGCTTGGTGTAGGGTCTGATCAGGTGGTATGCTCAGTTGTGACAATAAAAAGCAGATCAGTGACGTGAGTATAGGAAATATTAACACCCACATACAAAAACTCAGAAAGCCAAGTTTGAGTTCAAATCCAAGTGGTCAATTTTGGGTTTCAAATGAGAAAGGCAAAGGTCAGATTCAGAGTATATTCTGGATTCAAGTAGGATTCAAGAAGGAAATGGACAAAGTAAGAGAGGGTCAAGGGAATTGCCTGGATCTGGAAGTACTAAAGATTCTATTTATGGAATCAAATCAGTGATTCTTGAATAAGTGTAATTTAAAGCTCTGTGGAATAAATTTTACCTCCTTAATGGTCCTTCTAGTGTCTCTGTTTAAAAATAGCACAATAAATGATAAGAAACAGAAAACTAGACTTATATTTTTTGTATTATAATAAATTACATGTGCAGCAAAACAATTTAAAATTCCAGCAAAGTTTTTAAATTTTTGTTTATTTATGCAATACAGGGGAGCAAACCCAGGGATCAATGAAACTAAAAGTTGGTTCTTTGTAAAGATCAACAAAATTGACCATCCCTTAGCCAAACTAATCAAAAGGAGAGAGAAGATTCAAATAAATAAAATTAGGGATGAAAAGGGATGATATTACCACAGATACCACTGAAATCCAGAGGACAATTTAGGGACTATTTTGAAAAATTATATGCAATAAACTAAAAAATCTACAAGAAATGATAGATTTTTGGCCTACCAAAGTTGAACCAAGAAGAGATAAAAACCTAAGTAGATGAATAACAAGCATTGAGATTGAAGCAGTAATAAAAAAATCTCCCAAATAAAAAATCCCAGGACTGGAAAGATTCACTGCTGAATTCTACCAATCTTTTAAAGAAGAGCTAATGACAGGTCTCTGATCTAATTCCTAGGTCCTTGATCCATTTTGAGTTTTGTGCAGGGTGAGAGAGAGGGGTTCAGTTTCATTTTGCTGCATATGGATTTCCAGTTTCCCAGCACCATTTGTAGAAGAAAAAATAGGTCCAAACCTTCATCATGTTGGCTTAGGACCAGATTTCCTTAACACGACTCCCAAAGCACAAGAAATAAAAGCAGGGATCAATAAATGGGATATATTCAAACTGAAAAGCTTTTTTTTCCAGCAAAGGAAACAATAAAAAATGTGAAGAGAGAGCCTACAGAGTGGGAGAAAATTTTTACCACACATATCTCAGATAGAGCACTAATCTCCAGAATTTATGAAGAACTAAAAAACTTTACACCAAGTTTACAAATAACCCAATCAATAAATGGGCTCAGGAAATGAGCACACACTTCACAGAAGAAGATCTACAAGCAATCAACAGACATATGAAAAAATGCTCAACATCTCTAGTAATAAGAGAAATGCAAATCAAAACTACCCTAAGATTTCATCTCACCCCAATTAGAATGGCTATTATCAAGAATAAAAGCAACAATAGGTGGTGGCAAGGATGTGGGGAAATGGTACACTCATACACTGCTGCTGCGGTTGAAAATTGGTGCAGTATGGAAAAATCTGGAAAGCAGTATGGAAATTCCTTAGAAAACTTGGAATGGAACCACCATTTGACCCAGTTATCCCACTCCCAGGCCTACACCCAAAGGACTTAAAAGCAGCATACTACAGTGACATAGCCACATAAATGTTTATAGCAGCTCAATTCACAATAGCTACATCATGGAACCAACCTAGATACCCTTCAATAGATGAATGGATAAAGAAACTGTGGTATATATACACAATGGAATATTATTCAGCCATAAAGAAGAATAAAATTATGGCATTTGCAGGTAAATGGATGGAGTTGGAGAATATCATGCTAAGTGAAATAGACCAATCCCAAAAAACCAAAGGCCAAATGATCTCTCTGATAAGTGGATGATGATACATAAGGCAGGGGGAGGCAAGAATGGAGGAAGGATGGATTGTATAGAGAAAAATGAGGGGTGGGGAGGGGGCGGGGGAAGGAAAGATAATAGAATGAGACAAACATCATTACCCTATGTACACATATGATTACACAAACAGTGTGACTCTACTTCGTGTACAACCAGAGAAAGGAAAGTTGTACCCCATTTGTGTACGATGAATCTAAATTTAAAAAAAAAATTGTAAAAAAAGAAGAGCTAATGCCAACGATTCTCAAACTATTCCAAGAAACAGAAAGGAGGGAAGATTTCCCAACTTTCTACCAGGCCAGGATCAACCCTGCTACCAAAACCTGATAAGGATACATCAAAAACAGAAGAAAAGGGATCCAAGATGGCGGATTAGAGGAAGGCTGCATTCCTACTTGCTCCGTGGATTCCTACTTGCTCGGGATTCAAACAGCAGGAATATGACTCTCAACGAGATTTTATATTCAAAGCACATATAAGGGGTCCCCAGGTGCCGCTCCAGAACCAACTCAGCCGGGCTGGGCTCGGCCCGCCGCGGGCAGCTACGATCCGGGAGCGCCTGACCCTGCAGCTGCTTCGGAGCCACCTACCTGGGTCTGCGCCAGCCAACAAGTGAGTGCGGGTCC
Source organism: Glaucomys volans (assembly GCA_020662805.1). Classification (NCBI taxonomy): domain Eukaryota; kingdom Metazoa; phylum Chordata; class Mammalia; order Rodentia; family Sciuridae; genus Glaucomys; species Glaucomys volans. Next base: position 213,144 of record JAJEJO010003031.1, read on the forward strand.
CCAGTAGCACTTTGGAGTCACTGGCCGTGGCTCCAGCACCAGCCGGCGGCCTCCCAGGCAGAGACCGAGCATCTCAGGCTACCTGGGCATTCAGAGGCGTCCGGGAAACTCTGAGATCGCGGACTCTGGTGGGGAGATGGAACTACCCCACGCCATTTTGGCGGCTTAACTGGCGGAGAAGGCTCGTTACCAGCTTCCTGGGGCCTTCGGCTGCGTCAGGGGAGCTTCAACCGGGAAACTCTGGGAACGCAGTCTCTGGCGGGAAGTGGGAACTATTCTGCGCCACTCCCCCAGCTTCCCTGGCAGAGAGTGCCCATCTTGGGCTTCCCAGGCCCTCTAGCCGCACCTGGAGAGGTTGGCCCGAAGCCCCTGGAATCGCTGACCCCGGCGGGGAGGTGGAACTGCTCTGAGTTTGGTGGCTTCCCTGGCAGAGGGGGTCCATTTCCAGCTTCCTGGGGCCGCCAGCAGTGTCAGCAGTGTCTGGAGTGATCGGGCAGGGAGCTTTGGGCCTTTGGCAATAGCTTACAGTGTCCCCAGGAGAGAGCAACCACCTGCCACTGCCTGAACCCCCAGCGAGGAGTTCAGGTCAGCCTGGGCTCTCAAGCCCAGTGTCTCCATCACTGAGCACAGTTCTGTGACACCACCCCAACTTGAACTAGTGCCCAGGCCCACACCCAGGCCCGGAGTCTACCACCTTGCTGTATCTAATTGTCTATCAACACTAGGCTGCCTCTGCCCAGAAGCATTGATCATTCCCAACCTGGAGGTAGTGGGACAGCACCTTTCTTGGGTCACCGCTTGATCAAATACCCCTCAAGCAACAGAGGGGAAGATACACGAACACCATGAGAAAACACGGGAAGAAAGTGTCCCAATTAAACCTAGATGACATATCAAGAGAACCCAAAGACAGCATGGTAGAAGGAATGACAGAAATGGAGTTCAGAATGTTCATAATTAAAGTGATCCGAGAAGAGAATGATGTGACGAGAGAGCAGATTCAGGCTATGAATAATCAGTTAATAGAGCAATTGCAGGAAGCAAAAAATTACTTCAATAAAGAGATAGAAATTCTGAGGAAAAAACAAACAGAAATTCTTGAAGGAAACAAGGAAATGAAGGAAACAATCAACCAAGTTAAAAACTCAATAGAAAGCATAATTAACAGAATAGATCACTTGGAAGACAGAACCTCAGACAATGAAGACAAAATATTTAATCTTGAAAACAAAGTCGAACAAACAGAGAAGATGGTTAGGAATCATGAACGAACCCTCCAAGAAATATGGGACATCATGAAAAGACCAAATTTAAGAGTAATCGGGATTGAGGAAGGCACAGAGATACAAACCAAGGGTATGAATAATCTATTCAAGGAAATATTATCAGAAAATTTCCCTAATATGATGAATGAGATGGAAAATCAATTACAAGAAGCTTACCGGACACCAAATGCACAGAATTACAACAGATCCACACCAAGGCACATTATAATGAAAATGCCTAACATAGAAAACAAAGATAGAATTTTAAAGGCGGCGAGAGAAAAGAATCAGATTACCTACAGGGGGAAACCGATACGTATATCAGCAGATTTATCAGCCCAGACCCTAAAAGCAAGAAGGGCCTGGAACAACATATTTCAAGCTCTGAAAGAAAACGGATGCCAACCAAGAATCTTATATCCAGCAAAACTTACCTTCAGATTTGATGACGAAATAAAATCCTTCCATGATAAACAAAAGCTTAAAGAATTCACAAAGAGAAAGCCTGCCCTACAGAACATTCTCAACAAAATATTCGAAGAGGAAGAAACGAAAAATAACAATCTCAGTCATCATGGGGAGGAACTACCCTAAAGAAAGAATCCATCAAAGGAGAAACAAAGTTAAGCTAAAAACCCTAAAAAAGCTAAAATGACAGGAAATACAAGTCATATCTCAATAATAACCCTGAATGTAAATGGCCTAAACTCATCAATCAAAAGACATAGACTGGCAGACTGGATTAAAAAGAAAGACCCAACAATATGCTGCCT
>JAJEJO010003031.1:220181-250413 GCA_020662805.1 Glaucomys volans
GCCACTCTGGAAAGCAGTGTGGAGATTCCTTAGAAAACTTGGAATGGATCCACCATTTGACCCTGCTATCCCACTCCTTGGCTTATACCCAAAGGACTTAAAATCAGATTGCCTCAGTGATGCAGCCACATCAATGTTCATAGCTGCTCAATTCACAATAGCTAGATTATGGAATCAACCTAGATGCCCTTCAGTAGATGAATGGATAAAGAAACTGTGGTATATATACACAATGGAATATTACTCAGCCATAAAGAAGAATAAAATTATGGTATTTGTAGGTAAATGGATGATGTTGGAAACTGTTATGCTAAGTGAGATCAGCCAATCCCAAAAATCCAAAAGCCGAATGGTCTCTCTGATATATGAATGATGATGCATAATGTGTGGGGGAAAGATGGCAAGAATGGAGGAAAGATAGCTAGCATAGAGGGAAGGGAGGGGTGGAGGTGGGTGGGGGGTAAAATTAATAACAGAATGTGTGACAGATACCATTGCCCTGTGTACATGCATGAATGCACAGATGGTGTGACTCTACTTTGTGTACAACCAGTGAAACAATAGCTGTACTCCATTTGTGTTCAATGAATCAATAAGTAAATAAAAGAATAAAAAAAAAACAGAAGAAAACAAAACACCAATATTTTTGATGAACACAGAGGCAAAATCCTAAATAAAATACCTGAAAATCAAATTCAACATCATGTTAAAAATATCATACAACACGATCAAGTTGGTTTCTTTCTATGGATGCAAGGTTGGTTCAATAAATGTAAATCACTTTATCATAGAATCAGGGATAAAAATCACATGATCATCTCAACTGATAGAGAAAAATCCTTTGATAAAATTCAACATTGCTTTATGATAGAAACCATGAATAAACTAGGTAAACTAGGATCATACTTCAACACATTCAAGGATACATACAACAAACCCATAGCCAACAATGGGGAAAACTGAAAGCATTCCCTCTAAAATCAGGAATGATTCAAAGGTGTCCACTCTCACCACTGTTATTTAATATAGTACTGGAGACTTTAGCCAGAGCAATCGGGCAAGAAAGCCCTAAAGAGTCCACTAAGAATCTCTTAGAAATGATAAATTCAGCAAAGCAGCAGGATATAAAAGCAACATACAAAAGTCAGTAGCTTTTCTACATACCAAGAATGAACTTGCTGAGAAAGAAATCAGAAAAACAATCTCATTCACAATAGTCACAAAAAATATAAAACACCTAAGAATACATCTAGCCAAAGGGAGGAAAGACCTGTACAATGAAAATTATAAAACACGGAAAGAAACAGAAGACACTAGATGTTCATCGACCTCCCACATTCATGGATCAGGAAAATTAACACTTTTAAATGGCCATCCTACTCAAAGTGATCTGTAGATTCAGTGCAATCCACACAAAAATACCAATGACATTCTTCACAGAACCAGAAAAAAACACCCTAAAATTCATATGGACACACAGAAGAACCTAAACAGTCAAAGTGATCCTGAGAAAAAGAACAACGCTGGAGGCATCTCAATATCCAATTTCAAAATATTACTATCAAGCCATTGTAACAAAGACAGGATTGTGCTGACATAAAAACAGACATGTAGACCAAGGAAATAGAAGAGAGGACCCAGGAATAAACCCATGCATCCACAGTCATCTGATTCTCAACAAAGGAGCCAAAAACATATGTTAGAGAAAGGGTATCTTCTTCAATAAATGATGGGAAAACTGAATACGTATGAAGAATACGCATGTAGAAGATTGAAACTAGATCCCTATCTCTCATCTTATACAAAAATCAACTCCAAATGGATCAAAGACCTTAATGTAAAACCCAAAACTTTGAAACTCGTAGAGGAAAACTTAGTAGAAACTTTCAGATATTGGTATAGGCAATGATTTCCTGATCAGGACTCCAATAGCTGAGGAAATAATAGCAAGAACTGACAAGCAGGATTACATAAAATTAAAAGTGTTTGCATAGCAAAAGAACCAATCAATTGAGAGGACAGTCTACAGAATGAAATAAAATCTTTGACAACTACTCATCTGACAAAGGACTAATATTTGGTATACTAAAAAAAAAATACACCAAAAAATAAGTAATCTAATCAATAAACGGGCAAACAAGCTGAATAGTTATTTCTCAAAAGAAAAAGTACAAATGGCCAATAATTTTTTGAAAAAATATCAGCGTCTTTAGCTACCAGGAAAAAACAAATCAAAACGACCCTGAGATTCCATCTCATCCCAGAGTGGCTATCATCAGAAAACAAACAACAAATGCTGATGAGGGTGTGGGGGAAAAGGAAGCTACACACTGCTGGTGGGAAGGCAAACTAACATAGTATGGAAACAATACACAGGTTTCTCAGAAAACTAAAATAAAACTACCATATGATCTAGCTATGCCACTCTTGGGTATACACCTGAAGGAAATGAAGTTAGTATACAAAAGTTAAGACCTGTAAATCCATGTTTATCATGGCACTATTCACAATAGCCAGGTTATGGAATCAGCCCAGTTGCCCATCAATGGATGAAATAGATACAGAAAATTTTGTGCACGCACACTACACACACACACATGCATGTGCACACACACTGGAGTATTATTCAGTCATCAAGAAGAATGAAATCGTATCATTCACAGGAAAATGGATGGAACTGGTGATCATCATGCTAAATAAGGCAGACTCAGACAAATATCACGTTTCCTCATATGCAGAATCTAGGGGCAAAATAGACAATGTGAAAATAAAAGGAGGATTAATATGGAAAGGGGATCAGTGAAAGGAGGGGGATGTAAGAGAGTACTAACGATGGTGAATATAATCAAAGTATGTTAGTCGTGTGGTTCTTTGTAATGGTAGCAGATAGTCCTCTTTCTGACATGATAATTCATCCATTCAGGTTTGATTTGGAGTTATTTTTACCTGCATGACATTTCATTAAAAAATGTTCATCCTTGGGCTAAGGATGAACTTCACAGAAGGAGATCTACAAGCAATCAACAGATACATGAAAAAATGCTCAATATCTCCAGTAATAAGAGAAATGCAAATCAAAACTACCCTAAGATTTCATCTCACCCCAATTAGAATGTCTGTTATCAAGAATACAAACAACAATAGGTGTTGGCAAGGATGTGAAGGAAAAGGTACACTCATACATTGCTGGTGGGGTTGCAAATTGGTGCAGCCACTCTGGAAAGCGGTGTGGAGATTCCTTAGAAAACTTGGAATGGAACCACCATTTGACCCAGTTATCCACTCCTAGGCCTATACCCAAAGGACTTAAAATCAGCATACTACAGTGATGCAGCCACATCAATGTTCATAGCTGCTCAATTCACAATAGCTAGTCTGTGGAACTAACCTAGATGCCCTTCAGTAGATGAATGGATACAGAAACTGTGGTATATATGCACAATGGAATATTACTCAGCCATAAAGAAGAATAAAATTATGGCATTTGCAGGTAAATGGATGGAGTTGGAGAATATCATCCTAAGTGAGATAAGCCAATCCGAAAAAACCAAAGGCCAAATAATCTCTCTGATAAATGGATGATGATACATAATGTGGGGTGGGAGGAAGGGAAGAATGGAGGAAGGATGGATTGAATAGAGGAAAAAGAGGGGTGGGGATGGGGTTGGGGGGAAGAAAAATAACAGAATGAGACAAACATCATTACCCTATATACATGTATGATTATGCAAATGGTGTGACTCTACTTCGTGTACAACCAGAGAAACAATATTTGTACTCCATTTGTGTACAATGAATCAAAATTAAAAAAATAAGTTCATCCTTCTTCGTTCTTAAATGTTTGGCTAATAATCTCATGCTGTATTCAGTTAAATTATTTTAATTCTTTTCAAAAATCTCTTAAGGCAGTGCAATTCACATTAGCCAAGTTATGGAACCAACCTAGGTGCCCTTCAACAGATAAATGAATAAAGAAAATGTGGTATATATACACAATGGAATATTCAGCCATAAAGAATGAAAGTATAACACTTGCTGGTAAATGGGTGGAAATGGAGAACATCATGCTAAGTGAAATTGGCCAGACTCAGGAAGTCAAAGGTTGAAGGTTCTCTCATATGTGGAAGCTAGAACACAAGAAGGTGTTTGTGGGGAGAATCCCATGAAAATAGAAGGGAGTTGAGTGAAGCAGAAGAAGGGGACTAAAGGAGCAGGAGTGATGGGAAAAGGGAGGACTGATGGAACAAAATTGACCAATGTACGCTATAAACATGTATGAATATACTACGGTGAATTTCAACTTTACGTATAAAGCAGTAATTTTTTAAAAACCTGTAAATAAACAGAAGGAAGAGCAATAGAGTATAGGTATAGGAAAAGGGAAGGGAGAAGAAAAAAGAAAGTACTGAGGGTTTAATTGAAGTCAATTATATTTCATGTATGTATGATTACATAAAAAGTAAATCCCCATATTATATAAAACTATAGTGCATGAATAACATTTAAAAATCTCAAAAAAAGATTACATTTACAATAGCATATAAAAATAAGGTAGTGTTATGGTTTGGAGGTCTCAACCAAAACTCATGTGTGCAAGAAGGTTCACCGGAGAAATGATTGGGTTGTGAGAATCTGAACCCAAATCAGTGAATTAATCCCAATAGGAATTTACCCAGTGGTAACTGAAGGTGGGTAGGGTGTGGCTGGAGGAGGTAGGCATTGGGTGTGTGACTTTGGGGTACATATTTGTATCTGGCAAGTAGAGATTTCTCTCTCTCTCTCTCTCTCTCTCTCTCTCTCTCTGCTTTCTGATTATCATGTGAGCTGCTTCCCTGTGCCACACTCTTTCGCCATGATGTTCAGCCTCACTTTGAGCCCCAAGGAATAGAGCTGGCCTTGTATATACTAAGGCCTCTCAAACTGTGAGCCCTCAAAAAAACTTTTCTCCTCTAAAATTGTTCTGGTCAGATCCTTTAGTCACAGCAGTGAAAAAGCTGACTAAAACAGGTAGCTAGGGAAAAAAAATCTAACAAAAAATGTACAAATTTTTCCTAGAGAAAACTGATACTTTAATTAAAGATTTCTCCAAGTAGGGAGTTGTGCTATGTTTAAATATAAGAATAGTCAATACTGCAAAGATACCAATTCTCAAATTGATGTATACATTTAATCCAATCCTAACTGAAAGGTTAGGATACTCCTAAAGAAAAAGAATAAACTGGGAGTCTTATTCTATCAGAATCAAGACATATAACTAAACTACAGTATAAGCCTGCTTTGTACTTGTTAGAGACAAAACAGATAATAAACAGATCAGAACAGAGAACTCAGAAACAGATCACATATATCTGTGAACTGGACTTAGGACAAAGGTGATATTGAGGATAGTAGGTTAAGAACCTTCAATAAATGATACTGGGAAAACTATCCAAATAGTTAGATATGTAACTGGAATGTAAATTTTTATAGCTCCTTTGAAAATCTATCTGATCAAATAGTTAGCAATGTCTACTGTATGGTCTAGAAAGTCTACTCCTGGGCACACATGCTCGAGAAACTTGTGCATTTTTCATCAGAGCTCATGTACCAGAATGTTGTACCTGGTAATATTACATGTAAGATCAAAAGGTAAGGGGCAAATCCAAATGTCCACCTGAAAGGAAATTCTATAAATTACTTGGGGACAATGGACATACCATTTAGTAGCCAAAATGACTACATGAACCTACATGAATCAATATGAATAACTTTCAAATATAACACTGGAAGGAAAGAGTTCCCCCCAAAATAGCATATGCAGTATGATTTCATTTATATCAAGTTTATAAACATGTAAAACAAAGTAATATATAATTTAGAAATGCTTCTATCTATGGTTAAAATATAAAGCACAAGGAGTGATAAATAATAAAACTTCAGACAAATTAGTATTTTGACAAGCTGGGATGGAAGATTAATTTAGGTAGGGTAAGCACTTCAAATATATTTTTAACATTCTATTTCCTAGTCCAGGTGATAGTTCTGAGGCTATTTTCTTATTGCTACTGCTTATGTCCCTTCAGAGTTCGTATGCTGAAGCTTAATTCCCATTGTGGTAGTTAGTACTAAGAGGTACGGCTTTTGGGGAAGTGTTAAGGGCTCTTTCCTCATGAAGGGATTAATGCCCTTATAAAGAGGCTTCAGAGAGCTGCCTGGCCCTTCCATCTCTTCTGCCATCTGCACATCTCTGTGAGAAGACTCAGCTTTTGTCCTGTCCACCAAGTAAGAATGAAGCAACAGAGAGCCATCTGGGAGGCAGGGAGGTTTCTTCATTGGACAGCAACTTAATCTTGGACTCTCCAAGATTCCATAACTGTGCAAAATAATTTGCTATTTATAAATTACCTAGTCTAATTTTGTTGTAGCAGAAGGAACAGACTAAAACAACTACTTCATTATCTTAAACATAAGAACATTCCTTTGTCTTCATTCAATGTTTAATAAAGTTGTTATGGATACTCTGTGGAGTCAGGATTGACCCCCATCTCAAAATTTGGTTTTGATATACACTCTCTCACAACACACACACACACACACACACACACATATAAAAATATTTATTATGTGCAAAATGAAGCTTTTTGAGAACAGAGTATCTCCCAAGCAGGCTAAAAAATGGCTTAAGAAAGCACAGGAAGAAAACCGGATCAGGGTTTTTATGGTGACTAGGAAGTGGGATTAAGGTTAGGTTCCCATGCACAGTCTGAATTTCTAGACTAGTATCAAAAAAGAGATCACCTGGGTTTTCTCATCAGCTTGCCCATATGTGGGTCAGAAGAGGAAGAAGAAAAGGTGAGGTTTAAAAGATATCAGAATCAAACATCAAAAAATAAAATCAAGCCAGATGCAGCGGTGCATCTATAATCCCAGCAACTTGGAAGCCTGAGGAAAGAGGATCCCAAGTTGAAAGCCAGCCTCATCAAATTAGCCAGGCCCTATGCAACTTGTGAGATCCTGTCTCAAAATAAAAAATAAAAATGCTAAGGATGTAGCTCAGTAGTAAAGCACCCATGGGTTCAATCCCCAGCACTATATAAATAGATTCTTTACTACAAAAAATTTATTGTTAAATTGTGTCAGAAACAAAGAGGACATCTGCCATTTTGGAAATAACATGTCTGCAAAGAAAAGAATGTCAGCTTTCCCTTTTAGAAATGACTTTGCTCATTTTTTTCTTCCAGGGATACCCCATTAGAGGAATAACTGCAGTAAAATTGTTAAATATGATAGCAAATTGAATATTCTACTACACACAAGAAATCAAATGTCAATAGGGATTATTATAACAACATAAAGTTAGACATCAAGTCCTGTGGAGGGAAAAGAATAAGAATTACTTGTGATTTTGAAATTTTCTGGGATTATGCAGTGGAATAGATATCATTCAGGTCACACTTTTATCCAGTTGAGCCCATGCTTTACCATCATGATAATGAAGAAATTCTGCATCTATGAAATCACTAATTGTAAATGAACACCAGGTTTGAAGCCTTCTTCCAGAAGGTGGGGTTTTCGTTCCTACTGAAAAGACACAGACAATGAATTACAAGCAACCACCAACTGTTTTTTACTGATTCTTTTTAGTTGTACACGACAGTAGAATCCATTCTGATAGAATTATACAAACAGGGAATCATTATTATTCTAATCGGGGCCTGATTCTTGTGGATGTACACAACGGTGGGATTCACTGTGGTGTGTTCATATATGTACATAGGAAAATATGTCATATTCATTCCACTGTCTTTCCTTTTCCTATCCTCCCCCCTTCGCTTCATTCCTCTTTGACTAATCTACTGAATTTCAATGCCCCTGCCCTTATTGTGGGTTAGCATCTATATATCAGCAAAAACATCTGATCGTTGGCTTTTGAGGACTGGCTTATTTCACTTGGCATGAGTCTCCAGATCCATCCATTTACTGGCAAATGTCATAGGGTCATCTTCTTAATGGTTGAGCAATACTCCATGAGGTATATATACACCACATTTTATTATTCATTCTTTGAAGGCACCTAGTTTGGTTCTACAGCTTAGCTATTGTGAATTGAGCTGCTATAAACATTGATGTGGCCATGTCACTGTTGTATGCTGATTTTAAGTCCTTTGGATATGTATCAAGGAGTGAGAAAGCCTCTTCAACAAATGGTGCTGGGAAAACTGCAGATCTTTATATAGTAGAAAGAAATTTAACCCCTATGTCTCACCCGCACAAAAGTCAAATCAAAGTGGATCAAAGACTAAAGAATTAGACCAGAAACCCTTCACCTACTAGAAGAAAATATAGGCCCAACACTCCAACATGCCAGCTCAGGAACTAACTTCCTCAACAAGACTTCTAAAGCACAAGAGGTAAAATTTAAAAATCAATAAATGGGATGGCATCAAACTAAAAAGCTTTTTCCCAGCAAACAATCAGGAGCATGAAGAGAGAGCCTACAGAATGGGAGAAAATTGTTGCCGTAAGTACCTCAGATAGGGTGTTAATTTCCAGGATATACAAATAACAAAAAAACTTAACAACAAAGACACAAATAACCCAATCCATAAATGGGCAAAGAAACAGAACAGACACTTCTTAAAAGAAGAAATACAAATGGTCAACAAATATATGAAAAAAACATTCAACATCTCTAGCAATTAGAGAAATGCAAATTAAAAGTACACTGAGATTTCATCTCAGTCCATTCAGAATGACAATTATCAAGAATACAAGTAACAGGGCTGAGGATATAGCTCAGGTGGTAGAGTGCTTGCCTCGCATGTACAAAACCCTGGGTTCAATCCCCAGCACCAAAACAAACAAAGAATACAAGTAACAATAAATGTTGGTGAGGATGTGGGGAAAAGGTACACTCACATTGTGGTAGAGTTGCAAATTGGTGAAATCATTTTGGAAAGAAGTATGGAGATTCCTCAAAAAACTAGGATTGGAACCACCATTTGACCCACATTTTTCATTTTTGGTACCAGGGATTGAACCCAGGGGCACTTTACTACTGAGCCACATCCCTAGCCCTTTTTGAGACAGGATCTCACTAAGTTACTTAGGTTCTCACGAAGTAGCTGAGGCTGGCCTTGAACTTGTGATTCTCCTGCCTCAGCCTCCTGAGTCGCTGGGATTACAGGTTTGCACTGCCTTGCCCTGCATCCATCAATTCATCAGTTTTTGTTTGTTTGTTTTGGTGGTGCTGGGATTGAATGTGGGGGCCAGTGTACACTAGGCAAGTGTACCACTGAGCCACATCCCCAGCCCCCACCAACTTCTTTTTTTTTTATTTTTTAAGAGACAGGATCTCACTGAATTGCTTAGTGCCTTGCTGTTGCTGAGGCTGGCTTTGAACTTGCAATCCTCCTGCATCAGCCTCCTGAGCCACTGAGATAATAGGCATGTGCCACTCTACCCAGCCCCCATCAATTTTTGAGGCACTTGCTAGCTACCACTGTGGACATAAAGATGTAAAAGATTCAATTTCTGCTCTTTAAGGGTTCATAGTCTTTTGCATTACTTTTGCAGTCTGAGGTGTGAAAATGTGCATTTACATAAAAGCCAGTCATGGTGATGGTTCAAATGATAAAATAATTAATCAGATTACTTCAATACTCAAGAATTCAAAAGAACTATTAGAAACTACCAATTTACTGCATGGTATATGCAAAAGCAAATACATAGGCTTAAGAAAACTCTTGAAAAATAAATATATTATGGTTTAGGTATGAAGTATCCTTCAAAAGTTCATGTGTGAAACAATATAAGAATGTTCAGAGGTAAATTCATTAGGTTATGAGATCATTAACCTAATCAGTGGATTAATCCACTGATCTTAACTGTAGGTAGGGTGTGGCTGAAGGAAGTAGGTCACTGGTGACATAACTTTGGGGTTATTTTGTTTCTGTAAGTAAAGCTCCTCTGCTTCCTGATTGTCATGCCCTGAGCTTCTTTCCTTTGCCACACCCTTCTGCCATGATGTTCTTCCACACCTTGGGTCCAGAACTGTGGAGTCGATTTACTGTAGACCAGACCTCTGAAATTGTGAGCCAAAATAAAGTTTTTATCCTCTAGTTTGTTCGTTTTGGGGATTCTGGTCACACAAAGTTGACTAAAACGAATATATGATGAGACTGAGAACACAGATTAATAGAGCTAAAAGCAAAGAAAAAGATAAATTATTTTGCATTTACATAGATTAAAAATGGATAATGAATGAGAATAAGAGGAGGGTAAATTCAATCTGGAAATGTCTGAGGAACTTTGAGGAATGGAATTATATACCCTGAAATTATACTCTGTTGGTTCAAATGAAAATTCCTTCATTTCCCTAATCTTTAGTAAAGTCTTTTAGACACACATACACACTCTACAGAGTAGGGTTGTTCTGAATGGAAAGAAAGAAAAAAGAGGCTGAGCTCAACATCTGGCTTAATGCATAATAATCAGGTCAGCATAGTTATAATTATTATAATTAAAAAGTAGTAATTACTTATTAATAATCACTTATATGTCAAAAGGTAGTCTAAGCTCTTTATATATGCTAAGATATTTAAGTGTTTTAGAGTAATTTATTTAATAATTCTATTTTTTTTTTAATTTTTTTGGTACCAGGGTTTGAACTCAGGAGTGCTTAACCACGGAGTCACAGCCCCAGCCCTTTTTATTTTTCATTTGGACACAGGATCTCACTAAGTTGCTTAAGTCCTCACTAAATTGCTGAGGCTGACTTTGAACTCATGATCCTTCTTTGACATGACCAGGACACTTCCTGATGACCTCCATCTTGACAAATTCAAGGATCAGCTCTACTGTCTCTTCTCACATAATCTCAGAAGCATGGGATAGGTGGACACACTCTCCTTGAAACACTCATGTCCTTGTCATGCATGCATGATGTCATTCCATAATGAACTTTGTGTGGGATTTTTTGGTTTTATCCTGATTTTTTTTTTTTTTTTTTTTTTTTTACTGAGGCATCCTTCGTAGCATATATTCATTTGTTTTACACCTTTCAGATTGTCACCTTGTTGTTTATTTTTTTAAATTTATTTTGCAGTACCCTTGCATCTACCACTAAACTAACCCTCAGACCAGGTTGTCATCTTAAGAATAGATTTTGCACTTTGTATCTATAGTCCGCCATTTACTAATACACCATGTAAGACTAGCAGAGAGCTAGTCACAATAAAGTTCCCCAACACAACAGACTTGTGACTTGAAGCTTGGTTCATGCTGCTGCCTCTCCTGAATGTCTGTTCAAATACCCTCCAAAAACAATAGTACTCCTTTCCAAAATTAACTCCCAAGAGATCAACTACTTCCTCCTCTGAGCTCCCAATGCCATGTCCTAATTAATGTCTTTCAAAGCCCTGCAATGTTCAATTTCACTGACTGCTTTATACATCTGCATTTACCTACAAGATAGTACCTTGAGGGCATGAAATGTGTCTGTGTTTTATTTTTATTTTTATTTTTTTTGTGGTGGTTCTGATACCCAGTAACCACCTAATTAACACACAGGAAATAGAGTTGTGTGTGCCTTAAAGACATGACATATTCAGGGAAATGCATCACTAGGTGGTTTCATCATTGTGGAAGCTTCAGAGTGCACTTACACAAACCTAGATGACAGAAGTCAATCACTCAACATGGCCTTTGGACAAAAACAAAAGACCAGGAAGATATGAGATCTACGAGGCTGCTGTCAGCATAGAACAATATAAAACCATTTTTTTTTAAGTAGGAGTACACTCTAATGACAAAAAAATTCGGGAGAGCAAAAACACAAGCTAGTAACATGGTCATTTATTATCATTATCAAGTGTCATGCAGCACACATACCATATGTGCTATGCTTTTGTATGACTGGCCAGGCTTGCTTACACTAGGATCACCACAGACATGTGCACAGTGTACTGCACCATGATATTTGACAGCTATGATTTCACTAAGAGGCAGGATTTTTTTCAGCTCTATTTTAATCTGATGAGAACACCACCATGTATGTAATCAGTCACTGACTGAAATGTCATTATGTGGCACAACACTATACATGAAGGGATGTGCAGTTCTCTGGTCTTCCAATCAAAAGCCCTGATGGTTTACTAGGTTCTTCTTGTGGTGGGCCCTGGATTTCAACTCTTCCCCCCTTATATCTGCAGCAAGGTCATAAATGCTGCTCAATCTCTCAATAGCTCAGCCACCCCTTCCAAAACTGGACACACGTCCAGGGGAGGGTAATACCAAACTCCACACTCAACTCTTGGGAATCTGCTTCTTTTCTACATTTTCAATTTGATTATTTATTCTCTAGCTTGTTATATCTTTAGCCTTCAAGCAGATTTTTAATATAAATTTTACCTAGTTGCTTAGTTTTCTCAGAGTCTGATTTGCATTACCTAGTCTCCTATTGAGAGTGGAAGTCCTAGTCATTTCTTCAATTGCCAGTTTCTCCAACTCCACTATGAATTCCTTGCTGGGAAAGACTGTGTCTTGTTCATTTTTGTAACACCAGTAAGATGCTTTATAAATGTTTTTATCATCTAATTTCTTACTCTCAAGATGGAATTGATCCTGGGTAGTTTAAGCTGCTCACAAAATCTGGTAAAGCCCAAGAGTCAATTAAGGGGACTGTAAATTCAGAAGTAATCCAAGTGCCACAGGTGATCGTGGGCAGACATGGATACCCATGGGCAGTAGGCCTGGACCCAGCAGCTTATATCAGCAAAGTGAGATTGTGAGCATCTATGCTAAATCTGCTCCTGGGTAAAGTGGAAACACTGCACTGCTGAGAAGAAGAACTGAAAGGAAAAGAAATGGAAGTAAGGAAGAACCAGGAAAGCTAGGAAAGGGAGAGCAGGACAAGGGTATAATGAATTTTGGAGAAAGCTGGTTCTGTGAAGGAATTGATAATAAGAATTCAATCTATTCTCAATGTTAAAAAAAGTGAAGTAGAAATTCTGTAGAAATAGAAAGGAGGTTTTAGATTCATTACAAAGTGAATCTTAACATGCCCAAGGAATAAACAGATATGAGAAAATGAAATGATCCAGGAAGACAGATTCTACTGTGAGCCTATTTTTTCCTTGCCCTAGATGCCCTGCTTAAGAAAACCATGATCCATGCTACATAGCTTTCTTCTCAGAAATCTCCATGTTCCTGCTCTGTCATTATCTGCTGAGCCGTTCAAATTCTATTACTTACAGAAGGATTTTTTCAGTAGCTACTATGTGGACCAAGTGTCCCACCAGCCATTTTGTCAATGCCTTTCAAGTAGAACCAGAGAATTGTGAATTAAAATGATCACATTTCTCATCTAATTTCACAGACATAGTTTTATAAGGTTTCTTCAGAAGCCTGGAATTCCCCAAGGTTGTTACCTGGTTGTTCAGCTAGGTTGACAGCCAGGTTTTTAACCTCTTCACAAATCCATCAACCCCAAAATTAAGGAGTAAATCTGAAGAGGCTTGAGGATGACTGATTTTACCATTTATCCCTGAGGACTTTCTTCTTTTATGAAAACACACTTTGCTATTTGCTGAAAGAACTGCATACAACAAGAAGCAAAGAAAATATTTACTATCCAGAGGCCAGTCCATTTTATGAAGTTCCTGAGCAGTCTTCCTCCTTTGAACCTTCCAGAGTCTTCCTACATTTGTCTGTTGTATTATGTCTAGAGTTTTTTTTAGTTGTAAGGGAAACAGCAGGTAGAAATAGGGATATTTCATTTTGTCCAGGACTAGAAGTCTTCTGATTATACTTTTTTTAATTTTTTGGTACGAGGGATTGAACCCAGAAACTCATAACCACTGAGCCACATTCCCAGCCCTTTTTATTTTTTATTCTGAGACTGGGTCTCAGAAGGTTGCTTACAGCCTTGGTAAGTTGCTGAGGTTAGCTTCAAACCTGCAGTCGTCCTGCCTCAGCCTTCTGAGCTGCTGGGATTATAGGTGTGTGCCACCACACCTGGCTGCTTGTACATTTTTTTAAGGGAATGGGTATTCTAACATAGAGACATCATCACAATTTATATACTCCAGTTATTTTTATAGGCAGGTATAGACTATCTTATTTTTTCTCCAAAATTACAAACAGTATTGTAAAGAATATCTCAATATTTACAGAGGTGGCAATATTAGGTCAAAAGGGATAGTCTTTAAATTTTGACATTTATTAAATTGATATCAAATTAATACCAACAGTGAATAAGTGTGCACATTTTTGCACATTTTCAATAACACTACACATTATCAAATACGTCAATCTTTTCAACATGATTTATAGATATTAATATTTCATTAATTGGGTCAGGGTTGCAACTCAGTGGTAGAGTGCTTGCCTACCACGTGAGGCACTTGGTTCGATACTCAGCACCACATAAAAATAAATAAATAAAATAAAGGTATTTTGTCCATCTACAACTAAAATATATATGCATATATATAAAGATTTA
The DNA here is from genome assembly GCA_020662805.1 of Glaucomys volans. Lineage (NCBI taxonomy): Eukaryota > Metazoa > Chordata > Mammalia > Rodentia > Sciuridae > Glaucomys > Glaucomys volans. Next base: position 234,664 of record JAJEJO010003031.1, read on the forward strand.
ATTGATATTGCTTTGGATATTACTAAATTTGACGAGAATCTAAGGTTTAAGTGGTAACTTGTAGGTGGTTTTATATTGTTATTCATGTACTTAGTAGACACATATAGAACATAAAATTTACATACTATTAATGTGAATATACAAAATATATAATGTATTATTTATGAAATATACAAAATACAAATATCTGTGGAAAGCAAACATGTTATTTTACATGTCCAAAAAGGAGGTAAGCCTGAAGATGGAATTATGGTTTTTATTTGTTTGTTTGTTTTTGGTACTGGGGGTTAAACCCAGGGTACTTAACTACTAAGCAATGCCCCCAAGGCCATTTTTATTTTTTATTTAGAGGTAGGATCTCACTGAGTTGCTTAGGGCTTCGCTAAATTGCTGAGGCTAGCTTTGAACTTGGTATCCTCCTGCCTCAGCCTCCCAAGCTGCTGGGATTGCATGCCTAAGCCATTGTGCTTGGTGGAATTAGGTTCTTAATGACTGGCCTTAAGACAGGAAGATTATCCTGGACTATCTAGGTGGGCCCCATGTAATCACAAGGGTCCTTAAAAGTAGAAAAAGGAGACAGAAGTAGAGATCAGAGGATATGATGTGAGAAAGATTCTGTCATTAATGCCTTTGAAGACAGAAGAGAGCCATGAGGTAAGGAATGATAAGCTGGAAAAGGCAAAGAAAACAGATTCTCTCACAGATCCTCCAGAAAGGAGCACAGGTATTCGAACAGCTTGACTTTATCCCAGCAACACCCATGTCAGACCTCTGACTTCCAGAAAGTAAAATAATGAATGTGTTGTTTCAAACCACTAAGTTCGTGGTAACTTGTTGATGTAGCAATAGAAAATAAATACAGATAGTAAGGTGGAACATAGATACTACAAAACAAAGGGACACAGGATTTGGGAAGCACTGTGGGTTGTGGGGCTACTCAGGTATATGTGTATGTCTTGGGCTGTACTTGCCAGTGGAAAGTAGGGTTACTTAAGAGGTGGAAAGAATCAGGAATTCCTCTCTTTAGTTCAACCTTTCTCTGAATTATTTTATAGCAAACTCAGGTTAACTAGAATCTGAGGCACCTTCTCTTTCTGGCCCTATGTCCCAAACTAGGAGACCATCCGAGCAATTCCAAAATCTTTGTTAAACAAATCTTATAAATAAATAAAGGTCCATTGACAACTAATAAAAATATTTTTAAAAATCTTACCTGGCTATCAGTATAAATTCAACCATGTGATAGCAACATTCTTCCAATGGTGAAAAGCAACATGGGCATGGTAGAAAAGTTTTTAGTTGAAATTCAGGAAACAGGGTACTTTTTATAAAGGACTGGCAATCTGTTAATGAACACCAGGGAAATGCCAATAAATTGATATTACATGTATCATCCAAATTACAGAAAGACAGGAGACACGCTGTGTTCTTTCTTCTAATTAGTAGTTAAGGCTGAAAAGCTAGATTACTTTTCTTTTTACTAAGAGTCACTTGCTAGGGTAAACTGAGCAGACCCATAATTACAAGTATTTAAAGTGGCTATTTTGCCTTCAGTGGTTTGCTCTTTGTTTTGGGGTGCAGCAGATAGAGAGGTCACTATAAAAAAAATGGGAAGAGGAAAAGGAAATGGTATTGATAATGGGAAACCCTTGATTCCTGCAAGAGAGCAGATATATGAAGTTCAAACTAATTTAAAAATATTGTTGGTTTTTGGAAAAACACTGCATGTGTAAACACGACACACATGTACACATGCAAATATATTCTTACATAGTACATATACACATAAATGGCAGATAGTATTTTCCAAAATTATCTTCTATCCCATTTCTCTTAGACTAGGTGACTGTGCCATTCCTCCATCAAGAGATGAGTTTTGTGTGTGTGTGTGTGGGGGGGGTGCGCGCTGAGGATCCAAAGGGATACTTTACCAGGAAGCTGAATCCCTAGCCCTTTTTATTTTTTATTTTAAAATGGTCTCACTAAGTTGCTTAGGGTCTTGCTAAGTTGCTGAGGCTGGCCTCAAACTTGTGATCCTCCTGCCTCAGTCTCCCAAGTCACTGAGGTTACAGGCATGCACCACCACACCAGGCTAAGAGATGGAGTCTTAATTCCCTTCCAAATCTGGGTTGAGCAGTTTGTTTGTAAAAGAACACAGCAGAAATGAACTTGGTTATTTCTGATAACAGGTAAAATTTTTTAAATAAATAAAAGGAAAAGAAGCTTTCACCTGGTTCATACAGAACTCAGTCTCCAGACATTACTTCCCAGATTGCTCCCTTTGGGAACCCAGAACATTATAAGGAGCCTAAGCCACTTGGAGAGGATATGATTAGGTGCCAGCCTAGGAACTAAATATATGCATGAATTTGCCTCAAGATAATTCTGGCCCCTGGCTATTAGACTACTTCTACCCATTGAGTGCGAAATGTGAAGATCTGAGTAGAGATATATGATATGACTAAGTCAATGGGGTAAATAAAAAGGCATTAGAGAGAATTTAAGACACAGATTAAGTAAGACTTTGGTGAATTCTGGCAGTGGTGTCTGCAAGATATAAAGAATAAAGGGCTTGGAAAAGAAATCAAATTTGGTTTTAGACATGCTGGAATCACAAGCAACTAGGATGGAGTACTGAAATATACAAGTTAATGGACAAAGAAAATCATAAATGAAAATGAGAAAGAGCTGCAACCTAGCAAAACAATGGATGCACAATAGTTTTTGTAGATCAAAGGTTTTCACAAACCAGGAAGGGACACTAGGAGCACATACTACCGTACAGTCAGGTGGAACATGAGCAAATACTTGGAAACCTGTGGTAAGTCTCTGATAATATTAACAGGGGAAATTGAGGAAATGAGTAGAAAGAAACAACTAGAAAATCCATTTTTTTCCAAATAGGTTTTTCAGAGAAAGAGAAGAAAATCATTAGCATATACCTGTTACTTTAAAACTTTTTTCTGCATGTTGTTGCATAAAGATTACTAATATTTACCAAAGGAAATAGTCTGCCATGAAGATGTCATTGTAATTATGTTATGTATAATAATATGCTGGTTTTTACCAAAGATTCCTACATGGGAAAAAACTTATTACTTGAGTTCATTCTAACAAGAAGTTCTGAGGAGTTTAATAACATTGAATGGAACACTTTCTGTCTACCTTGACTCCAGCTGTGCCAACAAGTTAATTGGTGTATTTGACAGGACACAAAAGATAAGGCTTATTACCCTTCTGAAAGTAGCACTGTTTTGAAATAAAATGGCCTTTATACTTGGCCTTGTGAGTACAATTAACTTAGACTGCAAGGCCTAGCTCATGTTCCAAAGCTTAATTAAAAATGTAGAAAACTGAGGATTGCAAAAGCAAACAACTTGCCTAAGTTCACAGAGCAAATACACAAAGTTATTTGTAGTCCAACTCAGGACTGGCTGATTCTAAGGCTTATTTATTTTTTCATCATTATACCAGTATCAACCTGCATGCCCTTAATTAACAAAGGGACAGAGTTCCTACCTTTGGGGGAATTCAATGTACAAGACAAAATACAAAGAACAAAATCTAAGATCATATGAACAGTAAAATACTACAAGTATGTATACAAATAAACAATAACACAGCTATCACTTTGGGAGTCCCCACCATTTGACAGACACTAGGCTAAATACTTCGTGTGTACTTTCAAATGTGAAAACAAATTAAGCCCATTTCGCAAACTAAGAAACTGACGCAGAGATGTTCGATATGTACAGTTAAGGAACTGCATTTGGCCCAGCGATCAGAGAAGCGTCACGATGTGATAAGAAAAATGCAGACTTTGTAACCTCCTACGTCTCTCACCCTCTAGGAGAAAGGGAACTACCTAAAAACTCCAAATCCAGTGAGGCCAACATCCGGGACCCTGGCCTTACACACTGCAGGTCCCCGACCTCTTCATCCGGCCAAGCAGGGGACCCCACCCCTTCCGGAGTCGCTGGCCCGCGCTTCTTAAGCCTCCTTGCTCTCACCTCTCCAAATCGCTCACCATTATGGGGCCTCTGTAGCGCAAGGCCTCGGTCTAGCGCAAGGCGCGCACTACCCTGGGAGCAAACGTGACTAAAGCTCCGGCGGGCTGGACACCTGCCTGAGAGGATCAGCTCGGCCTCCCACATCTCAGCCACTCAAGCTTGCTCCCGGACAAGGAAGTCAAGGACCTACTGCCGTTTCTGGGCCAATCGGTGCCTGGTTCTCTTCTGATACGCCTCCGCCAGGCCAAAGCAATCGATTCATAGTAACACACTCCTGCGTCCGCCCAGGAATTGGGTCGTCAGCTCTCTGGTTCCGGAACGAGGTGCACGATCGGGGTTGAGGGGCTTGTTTCGCGATCACCAACAAATTGATATGGAAACCCGTACCTCCCACATTCTGGGTCTTGACTGCTGTCTTCTTAGAATGCTCCCCGGCACAGCTATTCGATAAAATCAGCTAAGGAGAAAAAAAGTATTTTGAAACTAGTAATGTAGCCTCTTACAAAATCTACTTGAAGGATAGGAAAATTTTCAAATTAATTAAAAAGAAAAACTCTTCTAATGCTACGAAAGATTAGGCTAAATGGCAATCGGATGGTGCCTTGCCATCAGTGAACCGTTGATGCAAATACACTGTGAAATAGCCCATCATCCTCAATCATTTGGAAATGCTTATTTTTCACTCATTGAACCACGAAGCAGCCCTCCTTTTTTTGCGTGTCACTGGAAGGCTCTAGGAACACTGAGAGGAAAGGATATGATCCCTGCCTTGAAGAAACTGCCAACTAACAGGCACACAAATGAAGTACAATGTTAGGTCAAGCGACAGATACATATGCCGTTTGTCAGGATGAGTGCCACCTATCGAACCCTCTTTGATCTGACATGGTCATATCGGTCCAGGGAACATAGAATAATATCTCTCATGCTTTTTCCAATTATTTTTTTAGTTGGCAATGGGCCTTTATTTATTGCGGTGCTGAGATTCCAATGCCTCTCACATGCTTGACAAGAGCTCTGCCACTGAGTCACAACCCCAGCCCACCTCTCATGCTTTATTCCTGAAATCTTTCTACCTCTCCCTGCCTCTCTGAAACCTTTCTGTTTTCTTCTCTTGTCTTTCCACTTGACAAAGTAGCTTCCTATGGATCTCAAGAGGAGAAACTCCTGATCTCTACACTCTCAACTGCAGGTCAAAGACAAAGGGAAAGAAAAACAAACTTCATTGTGATTCTCAAGTCTGTTGTGACACTGCTGAAAGTTACCCAAGAGATATAAAGTTGATAGGATTCTTCTGCTTTTGCTTACAATGTTTCCTGATTTCCTCAGACTTAAGGCCCTTTGTAATGTGCCTTTGACTTGTCTACCACTGTCTCCCATTCACTTGATTCTACATTCTAGAGACAGCATTGCCGAGTTTTCATGGAAAACGCAGCTCCAGGGAAATCAGGTTTATGAAGCCTTACCTACTCACAGGCAATGTAAACCATTCCCACCTCAGAGCCTTTGACTCACATATCACAAAGTACTTATATTCTATTTTCATTTTTAACATGTAAGTCAGTGCCTCAACTAGAGTGTAAGCAATGTAAAAACAGGAGAGAATCTTGCTCTCTGAATCCCTAGCATTTAGAAAAGACCCTAAGCTATGATCAGTACTTGATGAATATTCATTGAATGGTATAAGTGATTTTAATAAGAGTCATCTGTTTTTGCCTTGATCAACATGATGTTGTGAAGTGCTTTACTAGCTTTAAAGCTATTGCTTCTCTCTTTAGGAAAAAAAAAAAAAATGCAGTTGGAATTAGCCGTAGGCAGCGACCTGAGGTTTTAGGGCTTCTGGTCCCTGTTAGGGCTCCTGCCCATGACAAAGGAGCCTGCACTGTACCAAGTGGGCCCATTTACCATCCTTGGAGTAGGCATACTTTCTAAGGCACTAACATGGGCAATTCCTGCAAAAAAGGCTTACAGAATGTTGGAAAGTGTTTATGGAGTGTCCCCACAGGATTATCCAAAACAAACCTCTCTGTAGCTGACTCCATAACTGGCTTTGAACTTTGCTTTTTTTGCTGCTCTGTGCCACATCTCCATATTTTATCAGCTTACTTCTTCAATGGGACATGTAAAATCATCTGAAGGAGGCCTTTGTTTCAAGTAAAAAACATGCTTCAACCCAGAAACCAGAGTTTCTTGTATGATGTAAGTCAGATCATGTCACGCTTTGCTCAAAACCTTCCAGTGTCCCACTGTTCCCTTCAGAGAAAAACCAAAGATCTTAATGTGGCCACCAAAGCCTTTGATCTGCACCTTCCCTCCTCCCTTTACCTCTCACTTCATCTCTCCTGTTGCTCTCCACAGACTCACTTGTCTACAACCCTATTGCCTCCTGTGTTCCTCCAATCACACCTACCTCAGGACCTTTGTACCAAAGATGCCTGAAGCTCACTTGTTCCAGATGTGTACTTTCTTACTTGATATTCTTTACCTTACTTTCTTGAGGTGTTTGCTCAAATATTATCTCAATAAAGTGTACCCTTAGCGCCTTATTTAAAATGGCAACCTACTGTCCCCTCTCCTTACACTCTCAACTTCAGTTGTCTGTACTTTTTTATTTGCCTGTAAAATGGATCACCTTCTAACATATTATATATTTATTTATAATTTAATGTCTAAATTTGTCTGTAAGAATATTATCTCTGTGTGGGTAGGATCTGATTCTGTTTTTAGCATTGTTGCATTTCAGATGGGAGGTTGTTGTTTGGTTCACAGAAGTCCCTTTGTAAATAATTATTGCACTAATTAATCTTGCCAACTCTTCTCTGCCAGATTTGTCCATGATAGCAGAGTGCTGGGAATTGTGAGTGTTGGGCACGTTCTCACACACAGCATCCAGTGTAGGCTTTACAATTTTTTTTACCTTGTTCTACCAACATCTCCCAAACTTGATTTTCTCAGAAGACTGCCTAGGTCAAAGGAAATGCTGTTTTCAAACACATAGTAACTTCTGTGCATGGGAGTAAATGTGCCCCTTTCAAGTGTGACATACTGGTGACTTATGCTGATGGCAGGTTCAGAGCTGTCTCCCAGGACTGCTGTGCCAAATGGCACCTTTCTATGCATCAACCATCAGGGGTTGGCTGGTCTCTCCCCCCACCCCTGTGTGCATGTGTGTGCGTGCGCGTGTGCAAACGTGTCCATGTGTCAGTATGGTTTTGGAGCTGGTGGTCCAAGGGGCCAGCAAGAGGATTCTTACTGCCTAGAGGCATCTGATGGAAAGGAGCCCAGGTTTCTTGTGATCAATATACCTGGACAAGGAAAAGGGAGCTGAGAAGGAATAGAAGAAAGCTGGGCAAGAAACATAAAGGAAGATGAAATAGCTGAGAAAAGATATTAGAGCCCAGTGCAGACATATGCGAGTAGTTCCTCAAAGCATCAGATGTAAAAGACTTAGTTATTAACACATTAATTGTAAAAACTAGTGGGATTCACTGTGATATTTTCATACATGCTTAGACTGTGCTTCAATCATGTCCTACCCTCTCCCCCAACCTTCCCCAAACTTTGGCCCCTTTCCTAATCCCTCTTCTACTTTCAGGTCACTAAAAAATTTTGCTTTTCATTTTCACATAAGAGAGAAAACATACAATCTGTGGCTCCTCGGTCTCTTTTTTGGAGAGCAGGGTTTGTGAGGCTCTGCTGGGTTGCAGGCATTAGGTATTCTTTGGGGAGGAGGCTCCATACAAAGAGGATGTAGTAGCCAATGCACTTCATACAGCCATGCATTTCTTGACCACATTGTGTCTAAAGGTAACTTCAGAGAGAAAGACTGAAGAGTCATGATTCTGAGACTCCCTGTCAGGGGTGCTGTCTTAGTAAAAGCTGGACTTCACCCATAGCGCTAGCTGCAGAATAGTACTGTATTGCCTGGTCTTAGCTTGCCATCTGGTGGTAGGAGCAGTGACTCTTCAAGGCTTTCCCAGGCAAGGATGACTTCTGCTGGGAGCATTACATATTAAAGTACATTCTCAAAGCCTGGTCTCCATTCTCCATCTAAAGGAACACACACAAACGTCACCCATCCAGTGGGTTTCAGAAAACACCTGTCCATTCTCCTTCTATAGCTCTAGTGATTCTTCCAACAGGTTACTCACAGTTTAAAATTCAAAAAACAAGAACTAGAGACAGTTTTTTAAAGACTGAATTACTTGAAGCAATGTCTATATATCAGAATATCTGTCAGCAGGCTTAGTGTAGTAATTAATAGCAATAACCGCTTATTGCTAGCTATTCCTTCTTTCTTGCCTCCTCACTGAGTTTTGTGCACACCTCACGTAGGTGAACTGACATATACAACTACACAAGTCCAGTTCACAGATGAGATAGGATTCAAAAGGGTTATATAATTTGTCCGATACTACAAAGTTTGTGAATGACAGGGTTGACTTCAATTCTTTCTCTCCCTGGCTTGCTCTCTCTCTCCTCCCCCATTCTTTCTCAAAAAAGAAAAAAAAATCCAAATCAGGTTTACCAATTTTACCAGTTTGGTTTTCCACTGAATTTTGATGTTTACAGAAAAGACACATTCAAGATAGTTCAGATAGAGCTCTCTACATAAGCTCAACTGCTACAAGTTGAATAGCCTGCTAAGTGTGACATTTTGATAACCTGTTACTAATAATCCTTTCCTATTTTGTATTAACCAATAGCTACCATCTGTCAAGTGCCTTCTCCATGCCAGTCTTTGTTCTAAGAACTTTATAAAATTAACTAATCTCCACCTTATGATGTTGCTATTACTTCTATTCCTATTTTCACATGAGGAAACTGAGGCACCAAGTAGTTAAATAATTTTCCCAAGATAACTATTCCCATTTATATTCGATTTGTAGAAGGTAACTTTCCTCACTATGGTATAGGGTGGTTCCCTGTAATAGAAATAAGCTTATTTTCAGGTGATCTGGGGATGGGTATGCTAGTTTACAGGAGCTGAAGAAAAACTTTTCACCCTATTTTTGTGTGTATGGTGCTGGGGACTGAACCTAGGACCTTGTGTGGCAAGGCAAGCACTCTACCAACCGAGCTATATCCTCAGCCCCAAAGTTTCAACCTATTAATGAGTTTGGGGAAGGGTGTGGGAGAGAGGATAACATGGGAGGGTACTGGTTACAATGGGTAAAGATCCAGAAACAGAAAAAAATAGGATCCATCAAGAGCCCTACATAGGGAATTGGGGGGAGGGGAGGGGCAGGAGCGGGGAAGAGGAAAAAAGAAACCATATTTTACCTGGAAATGAGATGAAATGAATGAAAACGAATGAAGAACTATGAAAGGGAAAACCAGAGATGGTTACTGCTTGCCAGTCGGGCATGTCCCATTTTGCCATGCACACAATCTTGAAGAACAAGTACAAAGTGACAGAAGCTGTTAAAGATCCAACTGCATTTAAGGCAATGAGAAGTAATAAAAACTTGAGGAGGGATTATATCAGATATGAAGTAACTTCTAACGTCCTGTATTGAAGACCAGACACACAAGCTGCTTTCAGGATCATAATCATCACAGCCAAAGCCAAAAGTTTGTTTGCAGCGTTCAAAGAAAAGGCTGGACCCAACTACAATGTTGAATTTACTCCTCGCTATGGGAAATTTAAATGATTCAAGCATCATTCTACATTACATAATGTCAAAGCAAGTGGTGAGTCTGCAAGGAAGGGCTGATATGAAGGCAGTGGGAGAATCTTTGCAAGCTCTCCATATGCTGAAGGAAAATTACTTGCCAGAGCAAATCCTCAATATGGATGAAATTTGGTAATTCTGGAAACAGATGGCTGAAAGAGTTTTAGCTATAAGGAGGTCAAGTTGGGAAGAATTAAATCTTAACAATATTAGTCTTCCATGATCATGGAACATCTCTCAATTTCCCTTGCTCTCTCTTGATTACATTCATTAGAGGTATGTAGGTTTCCTCACCTGAATCTTGTATTTTGTTATTTATACCAAAGGTCTTTTGTGGGCTAATGCAAATTGTATTTTTTAAATTTCAAATTCCAACTGTTCATTGCTTGTATACAGGAAAACAACTGGTTCTTATATATTAACCTTATATCCTGCACCCATCATATCATTGCTTATTTGTTCCAGCTTTTGTCATTGTTGTTTTTAGGATTTTCTACATAGACAATTATGTCACATGTAAAAAAAAAAAAGAGTCTTACTAAATAGAGAGGTGAAAGGGGAAATTCATGCATTGTTCCTGATCTTATGGGGAAAGCATTCAGTTACACACCATTAAGGATGTTATCTGGAGATTTTTTTGATAGATGTTCTTTAAGTTGAGGATGTTCTCCATTCCTACCTTACTGAAAGTTTCGACTCATGAATGGGTGTTGGAATTTTCAAGTGCTTTTTCTGCATATATTAATATGTTCATATAATTTTTCTTATTGAGCTGAAGTAATAGATCATAGTGATTTTTGAATGTTGAACCAGTCTTGCAAATGCAGATGAAATCTCACTTGGAAAAGGTGTGTAAGTATTTTTATACATTGTTGGATTTGATTTGTTAATATTTTGTTGAGTATGTTTGCATCTATATGCATGAGAGATATTGATCTATAGTTTTATTTTCTTGTAATAAATTTTTTCCTTTGGTTATTAGGATGGGGCCTCAAAATTATGTAGGAAGGAATCTATCTGTTTCTATCTTCTGGAAGAGATTATAGAAATTGGTATAATTTCTTCTTTAAATGTTTGGTAGACTTTGCCAGAGAACCCATCTGCGCTGGTATTTTGTGTTTTGAAAGATTACTACTTATTGATTAAACTTAATAGCTTTGGGGCTATTCAGATTGTTATTTCCTTCTGTGTAAGGTTTTAAGAAATGTATATCCTCTTCGTGTAGGTCAACAAATTTTGAACATAATATTTTTCATAATATTCCTTTATCATTTTAATGTCTATGGGGTCAGTAGTGATGGCCCCCTTTTTGATATTAATAATTTGTCTTTTGCTTAGCCTGGTAAAAAGTTTATCAGTTCTGTCTTTTCAAAGAACCAGCTTTTGGTTTACTTTAAATTTTCTACTGTTTTCTGTTTTCATTTGTACTGATTTGTGCTGTTTTTTATTAGCCCTCCTTCTCACCCATTCTTTCCAGGTTTCTTGGAATTTAATTAGTTCCTTTTTTATTGGTTCTTTTTAATTATACATGACAGTAGAACCCATTTTGATATAATTATACAGCAGGGAATATATCTTTTTTTTCCACAATGTAGATTCACACGATTCATATAGTCTTACATATACATAGGGTTATACTGTCTGTCTCAGTCTGTTATCTTTCCTTTCCACACCCCTCCCATCCCATTTTCCTCTACACCATCCATACTTCCTCCATTCTTTCCTATCCCCCCTATAATCCACTTCATTATGTATCATCATCCACTGATCCGAGAAAATATTTGGCCTTTGGTTTTTTGGGCGTGGCTTATTTCTAGCATGATATTCTCCAACTCCACCCATTTACCAGCAAATGCCATGATCTATGCTTCTTTATGGATGAGTAATATTCCATTGTGTATATATACCACAGTTTCTTTATCCATTGTTCAATTGAAGGGCATCTAGGTTGGTTCCACAATCTAGCTATTGTGAATTGAGCAACTATGAACATAGATGTGGCTGCATCCATATACTTTGCTGATTTTAAGACCTTTGGGTATAAACCAAGGAATGGGATAGCTGGGTCAAATGGTAGCTCCATTCCAAGTTTTTTGAGGAATGTCCATACTGCTTTCCAGAGTGGCTGCACCAATTTTCAACTCCACCAGCAATGTATGAGTGTGCCTTTTCCCCCACATCCACGCCAACACTTATTATTGCTTGTATTCCTGATAATAGCCATTATAATTGGAGTTAGATGAAATCTTAGGGTGGTTTTAATTTGCATTTCTCTAATTACTAGAGATGATGAGCACTTTTTCATATATTTGTTGATCACCTGTATATCATTTTCTGTGAAGTGTTTGCCCAGTTCCTTAGCCCATTTATTGATTGGGTTCTTTGCATTTTTGGTGTAAAGTTTTGTAAGTTCTTTGTAAATTTTGGAGATCAGTGCTGTGTCTGAAGTGTGTGTGGAAAAGATTTTTTCCCACTCTGGAGGCCCTCTTTTCACATTATTGATTGTTTCTTTTGCTAAGAAAAAGCTTTTTAGTTTGAATCCATCCCATTTATTGATTCTTCCTTTTATTTCTTGTGCTCTGGTGCTCATGTTGAGAAAGTCTGGTCCTAAGCCAATATGAAGAAGATTCGGGCCTACTATTTCTTCCATTTGGTGAAGAGTATCAGGTCTAATTCCTAGATCCTTGATCCATTTTGAGTTGAGTTTTCTACGGGGTGAGAGATAGAGATTTAGTTTCATTTTGTTGCATATGGATTTCCAGTTTTAGCAGCACCATTTGTTGAAGAGGCTATGTTTTCTCCATTGCTTATTTTTGGCACCTTTGCCTAGTATGAGATAACTGTACTTATGTGGGTTTGTCTCCGTGTCTTCTCTTCTGTACCATTGGTCCACCTGTCTATTTTGGTGCCAATACCATGCTGTTTTTGTAACTATTGCTCTATAGTAGAGTTTAAGGTCTGGTATTGTGATACCTCCTGCATCATTCTTCCTGCCCAGGACTGTTTTGGCTATTCTGGGTCTTTTGTTCTTCCAGATGAATTTCATGATTGTTTTTTCTATTTCTATGAGGAATGTCATTGGAATTTTTATTGGAATTGCATTAAATTTGTATAGCACTTTGGAAGTATGGCCATTTTGATTATATTAATTCTGCCTAACCAAGAACATGGAAGATCTTTCCATCTTCTAAGGTCTTCCTCAATTTCTTTCTTTAATGTTCTGTAGTTTTCATTGTAGAGGTTTTTCACCTCTTTTGTTAGATTGATTCCCAAGTATTTTATGTTATTTGAGTTTATTGTGAATGGAGTTGTTTTCCTCATTTCACTTTCAGATAAATGCATTTGATTTATGTGCTTTTATTTTATATCCTGCTATTTTGCTGAATTCATTAATTAGGTCTAAAAGTTTCCTGGTGGAGCTTTTTGGATCCTCTAAATATAGGATCGGATCATGTCATCAGCAAACAGTGACAGCTTGAGTTCTTCTTTTCCTATTTGTATACCTTTAATTTCTGTGGTCTGTCTAATTGTTCTGCCTAGCATTTCCAGCACGATGTTGAATAGAGGTGGTGACAGTGGGCATCCCTGTCTTGTTCCAGATTTTAAAGGGAATGCTTTCAGTTTTTCTCCATTAAGAATGATGTTGGCAGTGGGCTTAGCATAAATAGCCTTTATAAGGTTGAGGTGTGTTCCTACCATCCCTATTTTTTCTAGTTTTTTTAAAAATTTTATTTAATTTTGATTCATTGAACACAAATGGAGTACAGCTATTGTTTCTCTGGTTGTACACAAAGTAGAGTCACACCATCTGTGAATTCATACATATACACAGGGCAATGATGTCTGTCACGCATTCTGTTATTATTACCCCTCCACCCCAACCCCACCCCTCCCATTCCTCTATGCTATCTATTCTTCCTCCATTCTTGCCACCCTTCCACCCCACATTATACATCATCATTCACTTATCAGAGAGACCATTCGGCCTTTGGATTTTGGGGATTGGCTAATCTCACTTAACATAACAGTCTCCAACATCATCCATTTACCTGCAAATGCCATAATTTTATTCTTCTTTATGGCTGAGTAATATTCCATTCTGTATATATACCACAGTTTCTTTATCCATTCATCTATTGAAGGGCATTTAGGTTGGTTCCACAGTCTAGCTATTGTGAATTGAGCAGCTACGAACATTGATGTGGCTGCATCACTGTAGTAATCTGATTTTAAGTCCTTTGGTATAGGCCAAGGAGTGGGATAGCTGGGTCAAATGGTGGATCCATTCCAAGTTTTCTAAGGAATCTCCACACTGCTTTCCAGAGTGGCTGCACCAACTTGCAATCCCACCAGCAATGTATGAGTGTACCCTTTTCCCCACATCCTCGCCAACACCTGTTGTTGCCTGTATTGTTAATAAAAGACATTCTAATTGGGGTAAGATGAAATCTTAAGGTTGTTTTGATTTGCATTTCTCTTATAAGTAGGGATGTTGAACATTTTTTCATAAATCTGTTGACTGCTTGTAGATCTTCCTCTGTAAAGTGTCTGTTCATTTCTTTGGTCCATTTATTGATTGGGTTATTAGTGTTCTTGGTGTAAAGATTTTTGAGTACTTTGTAGATTCTGGAGGTTAGGCTCTATCTGAAGTGTGTGTGGCAAGGATTTTCTCCCACTCTGAAGGCTCTCTCTTCACATTGCTGATTGTTTCCTTTGCTGAGAAAAAGCTTTTTAGTTTGACTCTATCCCAATCATTGATTCCTGCTTTTATTTCTTGCGCTTTGGGAGTCATGTTAAGGAATTCTGGTCCTAGGCCAACATGATGAAGATTTGGACCTATTTTCTCTTCCATTATGTGCAGGGTCTCTGGTCTCATTCCTAGGTCCTTGATCCATTTTGAATTGAGTTTTGTACAGGGTGAGAGATATGGGTTTAGTTTCATTTTGCTGCATATGGATTTCCAGTTTTCCCAGCACCATTTGTTGAAGAGGCTATCTTTTCTCCATTGTATGTTTTTGGCTCCTTTGTCAAGTATGAGATACCTGTATTTCTGTGGGTTTGTCTCTGTGTCCTCTATTCTGTACCATTGATCTACCTGTCTATTTGGTGCCAATACCATGCTGTTTTTGTTACTATTGCTCTATAGTACATTTGAAGTTCTGGTATTGTGATACCCCCTGCTTCACTCTTCTTGCTAAGAATTGTTTTAGCTATTATGGGTCTCTTATTCCTCCAAATGAATTTCATGATTGCTTGCTCTAATTCTATGAGGTCCATCATTGGGATTTTAATTGGAATTACATTGAATTTGTATAGCATTTTTGGAAGTATGGCCATTTTTACTATATTAATTCTGCCTATCCACGAACATGGGAGATCTTTCCAGCTTCTCAGACTTTCTTTAATTTCTTTCTTTAGTGTTCTGTAGTTCTCATTGTAGAGGTCTTTCACCTCTTTTGTTAGATTGATTCCCAAGTATTTTATTTTTCTAGAGGCTATTATGAATGGTATAGTTTTTCTAATTTCTCTCTCAGAGGATACATCACGAATAAAAATGCATTAGATTTATGAGCATTAATTTTATATCCTGCTACTTTACTGAATTCATTTATGAGTTCCAGAAGTTTTCTGGTGGAATTTTTAGGGTCTTCTAAATAGAGAATCATGTCATCAGCAAATAGGGATAGTTTGAGCTCTTCTTTTCCTATTCATATTTCTCTAATTTCTTTGGTCTGTCTAATTGCTCTGGCTAGAGTTTCAAGGACAGTGTTGAAAAGAAGTGGAGAAAGAGGGCATCCCTGCCTTGTTCCAGTTCTCAGGGGAAATGCTTTCAATTTTTCTCCATTTAGAATGATGTTAGCTGTGGGCTTAGCATAGATAGCCTTTACAATGTTAAGGAATGTTCCTACTATCCCTATTTTTTCTAGTGTTTTGAGCATGAAGGGGTGCTATATTTTATCAAATGCTTTCTCTGCATCTATTGAAATAATCATGTGATTCTTGACTTTAAGTCTGTTGATATGGTGAATTACATTTATTGTTTTCCGGATGTTGAACCAACCTTG
>JAJEJO010003031.1:250513-297426 GCA_020662805.1 Glaucomys volans
GTATGTCCTCCAGATTCAGTTTGGGTGGCTCATATGCCTCTAGGAATCTGTTGATATCTTCCAGGTTTTCTATTTTGTTGGAGTATAAATTTTCAAAATAGCTTCTAATTATGTTTTTTATTTCACTGGTGTCTGTTGTAAGATTTCCATTTCCATCATGAATTTTAGTAATTTGGATTTTCTCTCTCCTTCTCGTCATTAGTGTGCTAAGGGTTTATAAATTTTGTTTATTTTTTCAAAGAACCAACTTTTTGTTTTGTCAATTTTTTGAATTGTTTCTTTTGTTTCAATTTCATTGATTTCAGCTCTGATTTTGATTATTTCCTGTCTTCTACTTCTTTTGGTGATGATCTGTTCCTCTTTTTCTTGGGCTTTGAGCTGTGATGTGAGGTCATTGATTTGTTGACTTTTTATTCTTTTATTAAATGCACTCTATGCAATGAATTTTCCTCTTAGTACTGCTTTCATAGTATCCCAGAGATTCTGATATGTTGTATCTTTGTTCTCATTGACCTCTAAGAATTTTTTTATTTCCCCCCTAATGTCTTCTGTTATCCATGCATCATTCAATAGCATATTATTTAATCTCCAGGTCTTGGAGTAGTTTCTGTTTTTAACTTTATCATTAATTTCTAATTTCATTCCATTATGATCTGATAGAATACAAGGTAGTATCTCTATGTTTTTTTTTTGTTTTTTTGTTTTGCTGTGCTGGGGATTGAACCCAGGGTCTTGTGCTTGTGAGACAGGCACTCTACCAACTGAGCTACATCCCCAGTCCACTTATCTCTATGTTTTTATATTTGTTAAGAGTAGCTTTGTGGCATAACATATGGTCTATTTTAGAGAAGGATCCATGAGCTGCTGCGAAGAAAGCGTATTTGCTTTTTGATGGATGGAATATTCTATATATGTCTGTTGTCTAGATTAGCGATTGTGTCATTGAGTTCTATGGTTTCTTTGTTTAATTTTTGCTTGGAAGATCTGTCCAATGGTGAGAGAGGAGTATTAAAGTCTCCCAGTATTATTGTGTTTTGGTCTGTTTGGTTCCTGGGATTGAGAAGGATCTGATTGGTGTACACGGATGCACCATTTTTTGGTGCATAAATATTTGTGATTATTATGTCTTATACTTCCCTTAAGTAGTATGAAATGTCCTTCTTTATGCCTTCTGACTAACTTTGGCTTGAAGTCTGCTTTATCTGAAATAAGGATGGAAACTCCTGCTTTTTTACTAAGTCCATGTGCATGGTATTTTTTTTCCCAACCTTTCACCTTTAGTCTGTGGGCATGCTCTTCTGAGATGCATGTCTCTTGAAGGCAGCATATTGTTGGGTCTTTCTTTTTAATTCAATCTGCCAGTCTATGTCTTTTGATTGATGAATTTAGGCCATTTACATTTAGGATTATTATTGAGACATGACTTGCATTCCTGCTCATTTTGACTTGTTTTTGGATTTTAATCTTACTTGGTTTTTCCTTTAATTGGCTGTTCCTTTAGGATAATTCCTCCCTTTTCTGACTTACATTGTTGTTTCTCATATCTTCCTCTTGGAATATTTTGCTGAGGATTTTCTGTAGGGCAGGCTTTCTGTTTGTGAATTCTTTTAGCTTGTGTTTATCATGGAAGGATTTTATTTCATCTTCATATCTGAAGGTAAGTTTTGCTGGGTATAAGATTGTTGGTTGGCATCCATTTTCTTTCAATGCTTGGAATATGTTGTTCCAGGCCCTTCTTGCTCTTAGGGTCTGGGTTGAGAAATCTGCTGATATTCATATTGGTTTCCCCTATGTAATCTGATGTTTTTCTCTTGCAACCTTTAAAATTCTATCTTTGTTGTTAGGTATTTTCATTATAATGTGCCTGGGTGTGGATCTGTTGTGATTTTGTGCATTTGGTGTCCTATAAGCCTCTTGAATTTGATTTTCTATTTCATTCATCAGATGTGGGAAATTTTCTGATATTATTTCATTGAACAGATTATTCATTCCTTTGGTTTGTGTCTCTGTGCCTTCCTCAATCCCAATAACTCTTAAATTTGGTCTTTTCATGATGTCCCATAATGCTTGGAGGTTCTGTTCATGATTTCTTACCATCCTCTCTGTCTGGTTGAGTTTGTTTTCAAGATTAAATATTTTGTCTTCGTTGTCTGAGGTTCTGTCTTCCAAGTGATTTAGCCTGTTGGTTAAGCTTTCTATTGAGTTTTAAATTTGGTTTATTGTAACCTTCATTTCAAGGATTTCTGTTTGTTTGTTTTTTTTTTCAGAATCTCTATCTCTTTATTGAAATGATCTTTTGCTGCCTGCAGTTGCTCTTTTAGCATTGCCTGCATTTGCTCTCTTGACTCCTCCTTCACTTCTCGGATCATTTTAATTATGTACAACTCCCTTTCTGACAATGCTTCTGCCATGTTGTCACTGGGTACTTTTGGTATAGTATCTGGGTTTGTTTGGGACGTTTTCTTCCCATGTTTTCTCATGTTGCTAGTGTATCTTCCCCTCTAGTAGTGTGAATCCTAGGTATTGCAGTTTCCCCTTAAAGACTTACAGGGTTCCTGCCTATTTTCAATACCTCCCCTTGAATTGAGAGATCAATATTGGCAGCACACCATATAAACAATGTGTCCTTAATCTAAACAGTCCCTATTAAGATATTAACAGTGTTGTCTTATTACACAGAGATGAGTTCAAATTATCTACAGCATAACCAGTAAGTTTGCAATAAGGACTGCAAATCCTAATGTTGGACAGGGAGAATGAGGAGGGGTATTCGACAAAACACTAATGAGATAAGAAGTGAGTCTATAGATATACTATGTCATATGAATAGTGGAAGTGGAATTAAAAGAAATAGGTTGTTAGCGTGAGGAGAAAGAGATTCTCCAAGGAAACAGATATATAAGAGGGAGATAGAGTGATAAGCATAATAATAAAAGAAAAAGGTAGAATATAGTGGATATATTAGGAATAATCGTAGTATTACAATTAATTTAAAAAACGTTCTGCGATAAAAATATACTGTACAGTTCAAACTTCTTATTTTTCAATGATATGATGTTTGAGAGGTGCTTGATGAAGCAGTGACCCAAGAAGGGTGCTTCTACCTCCAAGTTGGGAATGATCAATGCTTCTGGGCAGAGGCAGCCTGGTGTTGATAGACGATCAGATGCAGCACAGGTGCTAGACACTGGGCCAGGGTGTGGATCTGGGCACTAGACCAAGTTGGGGTGGGGCGCAGAACTGTGCTCAGTGATGGAGACACTGGGCTTGATAGCCCAGGCAGGCCTGAATTCTGCACTGGGGGCTCAGGCAGTGGCAGGTGGTTGCTCTATCCTGGCGATGCTGTAAAATGGCACCAAAGGACCTCAGATCCCCGCTGGGGCTGGGGACTTTAGCTGCCTCATGCTGGAGCTCTCCAGGAGCTGCTGCAAAATGGCTCCAGAAGACTGGAGCTCTGCTTTTTTCTAGTGTTTTGAGCATGAAGGAGTATTGTATTTTGTCAAATGCTTTCTCAGCATCTATCGGAATAATCATATGATTATAATCACAATCATATGATTCTTAACCTTAAGTCTATTGATGTGATGAATTACATTTATTGATTTCCGGATGTTGAACCAATCTTGCATCCCTGGGATAAACCCCACTTGATTGGTGTGCACTATCTTCTTAATATGTTTTTGTAAGCGATTTGCCAGATTTTTGTTCAGGATTTTTGCATCTATATTCATCACAGATATTGGTCTAAAGTTTTCTTTCCTAGATGTGTCTTTGTCTGGTTTTGGTATCTTAGTGACACTAGCTTTGTAGAATGAATTTGGAAGGGTTCCCTCCTTTTCTATTCCATGAAATACTTTCAGGAGTATTGGTATAAGTTCTTCTTTGAAGGTCTTGTAAAACTCCGCTGAGAATTCATCTGGTCCCAGACTTCTCTTGGTTGGTAGGCTTTTGATGGCTTCTTCTATTTCAGTGCTTGAAATTGATCTGTTTAAATTGTTGGGCATTTGGTGTTCTGTAAGCCTCCTGTAGTTGAATTTCCATTTCATTCTTCAGGTTTGGGAAATGTTCTGATATTATTTCATTGAATAGGTTGTTCATTCCTTTGGTTTGTATCTCTGTGCCTTCCTCAATCCTGAAAATTCTTAAATTTGGTCTTTTCATGATATCCCATAGTTCTTGTAGGTTCCATTCATGATTTCTTACCATCTTCTCTGGGCAACTTTATTTTCAAGATTCAATATTTTGTCTTCATTGTCTGAGGTTCTGTCTTCCAAGTGATCTAGTCTGTTGGTGATGCTTTCCATTGTGTTTTTCATTTGGCTTATTGTTTCCTTCATTTCAAGGATTTCTGTTTGGTTCTTTTCCAGAATCTCTATCTCTTTGTTGAGGTGATCCTTTGTTTCCTGTAGTTGCTCTTTTAGCAACTTATTGGAATGGTCAATCATTCCCTGCATTTGCTCTCTTAACTCATCGTTTGCTTCTCTGATCCTTTTAATCATGTATATTCTGAACTCCTTTTCTGGCATTTCTTCTACCATGCTGTCATTGGATTCTGTTAGCGTAGAATCTTGGTTTGTTTGGAACACTTTCCTCCCTTGTTTTTTCATGTTGTTCTAGCAATGCAGATCTAGGGTATTATAGTTTCTGCCCTATAGGCTTATAGTGACCCTATAGTTTTCCAAAACCTCTTCTTTAAAGGGGGAAATCAAAATTTCCAACACCCAGTACAGACAATATGCAGCTCTAAACCAAATAGCCCCTATGAAGACTATTGTTACAGTAGTTTTTTGTTACAATATTGTCATAATAAACAGAGAGGATGAGTTCAATTATCATCTACAGTATAACAAGCAGATTTGCAAGAACTACAGTTTCTAATGGAGGACAAAGAGGATGGGGAGGGGGGTAGGATGTAACCGTTAACTGTGTAAGAAAAGAGTATGAAGGAATTCTAGGTCATAGGAAGAATGAAAGTGTAGTGAAAAGAAGTTGCTATTTAGCATGAGAAAAGTGAGAAAAAGCCCTTGAGGAAACAGGTAAACAAAAGGAAAGTAGAGAGCAAGAAAAGTAAAGAAATAAAAATTTAAAAGCTTTCACAAAGGAGAAAAAAATCTACACTATAACCGTCATATACTATTCAAACCTCCCAGTCTTTAGTAGCCTGAGGCATGAGAGGTACCTGACAATGAGCTTCCAGTCTCCAGCAGGCATCTCAGGATGGATTTGCCCCACCTAATGACAGTTTCCCCTTCGTGGATAATCCAAGATGCTGCACTGGCTTCCAAACGTGTTGGCAAATGGGCAGATGCAGAGCAGGGCATGGGCACTGAGTCTGTGTGGGGTGCAGTAGGTCAGGCTGGAGCCCTGGAGGTGGTGTGCTGTCAGTCAATCCTGGGGTCCTGGAGACAGGGTGCTGTCAGTCCAGCCAGTGGTCCTGCAGCTCCTGGGCTTTTTTTCCAAAAATGGCGGCAGCCAACGTGTAACCAAACCTGTGAGTACTGTGACGGTGAACTTCCAGGCAACAGCAGGCAGCTGGCGATACAATGATGGTCTGCAGGCTCTGCAGGCTACTGGTGAACCTTGGTTGGTGGGTGATGGGTAGGTGAAAGGCAGGTGATGGGCAGGCCAGAGGCAGGCAAACAGGCAAGTGATGGATGATAGGTGGCGGTCACTGAGCAATCTGCGCTCAAATGTAGTTGTTAGGCTGGTAGACTGCAGGTGATCGAGGTAGAGTGGTAAACAGCAGGGGATCAATGAGGAGTAAAGACTGCTTCACAGAGGAACAGATTTTCCTCTGTTTGAATCCTGAGTTACGGAACCACAAGGAACGTAGCCTCCCTCTCGTCCACTATCTTGGATCCCTAATTAGCTCCTTTTTAAAAAACTTTCCTAAGGTAGAAAAACTTAGACCAATAATTCTAGATTTCCCTTTTTTCTTATATATGTACTCATTCTATTAACTTCCTTCGAAGAAACTCTTTGCCTTACCAAACTGCAATAAGTTGCATTTTCAATTTCATTTTGTGTAAAATATTTTACATTTCTCTTTAGACTTCTTCTTTGACCTATATGCTATTTAGAAGAATAGTATTGTTTAATCTCCAAGTATTTTGGAATTTTCCATCTCATTGGTTTCTAGTTTAATTCCAGTGTTCTCAAGGCATTATACTTTGATTTCCATTCTCTTATATTTGTTGAAGCTGTTTCATGGTTCCCTCCTGTGGTTAGTGTTCAATGTGAGCTTAAAGAGAATATCTTTTTTTTTTTGGATATGAGGTTTTCTATAGATGTCAGTTAAATCCAGTTGACTAATGGCGCTCTTCATTTCAACAAGTCCTCAATGATTTTTCTGCCTGCTGGATGTCAATTATGGATAGATTATATAAATCTCCACTGTAATAGTCTATTTTACCTATTTCTTTTTGTAGTTATACATGTATTTTGCAGCTTCACTTTAAGGCACACATACATTAAGGATTATGTCTTCTTGGAGAATGAACCCCCTTTTCACTATATAATGCCCCTCTTCATCAATGATCACTTTGCTCGCTCTGAAGTAAACTTTGTCTGAAATTAATAGTGATTCCAACTTTTTCTGATTAGTATTAACATGGTATATCTATTTTCTCTTCCTCTCCTCCCATCTTTCCTCAGTCAGGTCCACCCTATTGATAATCCCTCCAAAGGCATTCATCCATCTGTTCAGTGTATAGTTTTAGAATTTTGATTAGTTCTATTTCTCCATTATCAATTTGTTCTCGCACATTGTATAGTTTCTCCATTACAGATCTTAGCATAATCATAGTTATTTCTGAAGACTTTTTAAAACTTTTCGTTTTAGTTGTAGATGGACACAATACCTTTATTTTATGTGGTGCTGAGGATCAAACCCAGGGCCTCACACATGCCAGGAAATCACTCTACCAATGAACCACAATCCCAACCCTAATCATAGTTATTTCAAACTCCAGTCTGATAATTCCAATATCACTGCCACATTTGGGTCTGGGTCTGATGCTTGTCTCTTCAAAACGTGTTGTTTTTCCTTTTGATGAATATTGTAAATGATGTACAAAAGGAGTTCAATGACTAGGCATTTAGTGATGCAGTGATAATAGGACAAGGAACGTACTGTAGTACTATGATTAGTTTTTTTAAAATTGAAACTAGGACCTTGGGCTCTGACCTTTGCAAGCACTTCTCACTCTTTCTCCCTATTTCCCCATCCCCTTTTAGGTGGAACAGGAAGGCTGAAGAGGCCAGAGTTGGGTATTTCCTTTCCCCCAGTTGGTTAGGTTCTTATGAAACTCAATATGATTAGGCTTTAGCAAATGTTTCCATTGAGACCAGGATTTTGTTGTGGAAAACCAAATTATCTGGTCATATTTCAAAATGGTTATTTTCCCCTACTGCTGGAAGCACGAGAGGATTTTCCTCTGATGTACACTGTGAGAACTTGGTGGGACTTCTAAAGATAAAACTCATGGAAAGTGCCTTTTCCCTCAAATTGGTCTCCAACTGTTTCTCTCTCTCAAGTTAGGCCATGCTTGTTTCCAGCAATTAAGTCAATTCCTCTTTAAGTACTCATACTTAATGCTAGCTCCACCAGTAGTTTCTGGGCAAATCCTCCTCCAGGAAAATTAATTCTTGCCTGTCTCCAGTTTTTAGGTTGGTAGCTTGTCCTGTGACCTCAATTCTGATGGACCAAAGAAGAACTGATGTTTACCTTTTTAGCTTTTCGTTGTAGTTGTTAGGAGGGGAGTAATGATTCTTATATGTCAAACTGGAAAGCAGAAGTCCCTTTCACTGCTTTTGAAGAAACTGTCAATTTTCCAGAACAGTTGTTCCATTTAACATGTTACCAGTAATATGTGAGATCTAGTTCGTTCACATCTTTGCCAGTATTGGTATTGCCACTATTTTTCTCATTTTAGGTGTTCCAACAGATACGTAGTATTCACTATGGTCTCAATTTAACATTTCCCGAGTGACTGATGCACATTATTTTCATGTGCTTGTCATTCATACTTCTTTTCAGTGAAATATCTGTATTTTTTGCCCATTTGTTAGATTTTTTTGTTTAGTTTCTAAAGTTCTTGATATATTCTATATGAGTCTACCAATAATTTCTCTCAGTCTGTAGGTTTTTCTTTTTTTTCTTTTCTTTCTTTCTTTTTTTTTTGTTATCAGAGATTGAACCCAGGGGTGCTTAACCACTGAGCCACATACTCAGCCCTTTTGTATTTTGTTTAGTTGCTTGGGGCCTCACTAAGTTGCTGAGGCCCTAAGCAGGCATTGAACTGATGATTCTCCTGCCTCAGCCTCCCAAGCTGCTGGGATTACAGGCAGGCGCCAAGGCACCTGGTTTTTTCATCCTTTTTAACAGTCTTTAGGGAGGAAAAGTTTGTGATTTTGATGGGGTCAATTTGTCAAGTTTTACTTTTAAGATTTTTTGGGGGGAGATAAGAACTACTTATCATGAATTATTTACTAGGTATAGAAGACTTTTCCCTGTTTCTTTCCTAAGTTTTATATGTTTACATTTAAGCCAGTGACCCACTTTTGTGTTACTTTTTGTGAGGTTTGGATGGAGGTTCCTTGTTTTTTTCTTTTGTCCACATCTACTCCAGATAATTGAGGCTTAAGAATAATCTCTACCACAAATTATTACCACCAGGTAATCAGTTTATTCTGCTTTTTACTAAAACTAACTGCTGAAAAGAATGCAAATTTTGATTAGGGGAAAGACAGCATGGATTTATGATTTGTTGGCAATTATGGTGGGAGTATTTTAGTTGAGTCTTGAGGCATTTAGAACTCAGCATGAAAATACCAGAAAATAGGGGATCAAAGGGTGTCCAAGACAGGGATGAAAAGGAGAAAATGAGTTAAAAAAAAAAAAAAAAGAAACTAACTTCCCTATCCTTTTGCCTAGGGATCAGACTATATAGCAAATGTAAGGATAAAAAAAAGTCTCAGCAGCTTGGGAGGCTGAAGCAGGAGGATCATGAGTTCAAAGCCAGCCTGAGCAACTTAGTGAGACCCTGTCTCTAAATTAAAAAAAAAAAAAATACACACACACACACACACACACACACATAAAGGGCTGGGGATGTAGCTCAGTGGTATCTATCTATCTATCTATATATATCTATATATATCATCTATTTATTTAAAGGGCTGGGGATGTAGCTCAGTGGTTAAGCACCCCTAGGTTCAATCCTTGGCACCAAAAAACAAAACAAAAAACTAGGATCAATTTGCATGCAAATTATGCTAAGGCATAAAGCATACATCATATCAGTATTCCCCAATTGTAGTCATTTATGGATTATCTGAACATCATTTTTTTTGGCTCAACCAAGAATTACATAATATTCTTAATGCATTTACTGGTATCAATACAATAATCAGGTGATGCTTTAGAAGACTGATTAGCACACTATATATAAGATACTATAAATAAAACTAAAATGTTATTAGATTATGTCACTATTATTTCCTACGTAGGTTTTAACACAAAATCACTGCTTGATTTAACTTGGAGCACTGGATCCAAGCGTACTATTCTCATTAAGAATCAGAATGAAGGAGCAAACTGTTGCCCTAGGCCAGGCATGGTGGCACCTGCCCTGTAATCCTGGCAACTCCGGAGGCTGAGGCAAGAAGATCACAAGTTTGAGGTCAGCATCAGCAACTCAGTGAAAGTCTCAGCAACTTAGTGAGACCCTGGCTTAAAATAAAAAATAATTAGAAAAAGGGGGTTGAGGATGAGTTCAATGGCACAGCACCCCTGGGTTCAATCCCCAATACCAAAAAATAAAAAATAAAAATAAACACCCAATAAATTGCCCGAGTGGCTGGTAGAAAAGAAATACAAATGGCGAGCTGCAGAGTGGAATACAATGACACACTCTGGTAACAATATTCACATTTTTATTGAAAGGTGTATATTTGTTTTCACAGCTGATATTTTCATTGGCAAATGGACCACCTGCAAAGTGTAAATACCTGTACTTGACTTTTTAATTAATATCATTTGCCATTCAGATTACTTATTTCCAGATTTCTGTAGGTCTGGAACTTTTTTCCCACTGGATTAGAAGTATATCCATTTGATAATATTTAAACAAACAAAAAAGAATAGTCAGGTTGTCTTAGTCTTAAGAGTTCCTGGATTTTGTCCTTGGAGTAGATCAGGATCTTCCCAAGGCCTTGGACCTCGGATATTCTTCCAGTCTTCAAAAGTAGAGTCCTTTATTTTCTGTAGAATCACAAAAGTTAAAAGTATACATATTAGTGCAGGAGCCCTGCAGTTTTGATTAGGACATCACTGATGAATCGACAAATGAGTAGAAAGAATTCAGTAGGCACTCAATTACATTCTTAGCAAATAAATCAACTGTGAACCAAGCATAATAACTGAAAAACTGTTATGTTTCTTAGAACTGATAACTTTTTTTTTTTTTTTGGAACCAGGGATTGAACTCAGGGACACTCGGCCACTGAGCCACATCCCCAGCCCTATTTTGTATTTTATTTAGAGACAGGGCTCACTGAGTTGCTTACGGCCTCGCTAAGTTGCTGAGGCTGGCTTTGAACTCGTGATCCTTCTGGCTCAGCCTCCCGAGTCGCTTGGATTACAGGCGTGCGCCACCATGTCCAGCCTGATAGCTTTTTTGACAGGCATTGATGTTAATGCCTATCTCTCCTTCCATAATAAACTACTAATACAGAAAGAGTCTACAGGCTTTATTTTTGAAAGCACAAAGAAAAGAAAGAAGCTGGAAAAACAAGTGTAAATCTACATGCTGATCTAGCATAAAAGACTAAAGGGTTAGTATGGGTGATGGTTAGAAAAAGAGAGGGAAAAGAAAAGATCACAGGTGGAGATCCTAAAATATTCTATGAGGAAGAAAATAAATCAAGATGATTTGTTTTACACTTGAGAAATGAGCTGGGCTTAAGAATGAAAAGACTTTTTCCATAGTTACCATAAGCAATACCTTTTTGAGCAATCAAAACTGCTTTCAACTATAGCTTGTGGCATCCTACCTTTGCTTAGTCTAAGTGTCTCTCAAACACAGGAATGAAGGTAGGATAAAAGGGAAGAACAGAAACATTTCTTCACTCTTCTATTAACTACCACTCTGATAATATTTTTACATAACTGCTGCTTTGATTGTTCTGGAATATGTGAGCAAGACAGGAAAAAATAGGCCGTCAAGAGAACACGGGACAACACATCCAAAGATGGGGAAAATGGGATAAGTCTATCTTGACATCTGGATTCTAAGCATTACTCTTTTACTAACTAGCTGTATAACTTTTAGCAAGTGATTTAAACCTTTTGGGAATTAATTTCCTTATAAAAGTAATAATGAAAAGGTGGAACCAAATGTTCTATGTGGAGTCTTTAGCTTTCAAATTTTATGGCTTCTAAAGGAACTAAAAGGAATATCTACTCCCAAACAAACTTCATAGCATCACTACTGACACAGTACTAGTAGATCTTCAAGTAGTGAGTTACAGTTTTTGGCGAAAAAACCAGGAAGGAGTGAATAAAAACAATGCTTTTTTAAAATCAGGAGTATATATGCTCTAAAGGTATAAAAAGATTTTATAAAGTAACGGCCAGTATCCAGATAACGATATATACACACATAAGACAAATTCAAATCATTCTTAGATAAGAAACAAGGTTGACAGAACAAGTAGGTGTAAAAGTGTCCAGTCTGTAAAGATCTTCTGAAGAAAAGATTTCTTGTAGAAATTCTGCAAAACATGCAAAGTGGCTGAAACACAGGTTGTATACACAGGCTGGACAATCACTTGAGACTTACCATTTAACATCCAACTGCCATAGTGTGGAACAGACTCAAGAAAGGCTAAGAAAAAGTAGTGTTAGGAATATTGAATTTTGAGCTCTGCCTGAATAGAGACCTCTCCTTATTATCTTGTTGCTACCTTGACATCCACCTAAGACATCTAAAAAGCTGCCGTTTAGGAGGAAGGATTGCTCAAAATCTATTTTAGATTCACCCCAACAAAATTTAAAACCAAACCCTGACAAGATCCTCTGAGGAGACTGGAGAATGAGTCCCACCAAGTTACAGGGGCCTAGGAAACAGTAGTCTTTCCACAGATTCTCCCTTACAAAGCACAAATCAAGTTCAAAGTGATCAGCCAATAATTAAACTGCCTGGTAAAATGAAAAGCAGCACTTTAGAAGTTTCTTCAATGTATTATTCTCACGTCTACCTCTCAACCAAATATGACCAGACATACAAACAGGAAAGTGTGATCTGGTCCAAAAATGAACAAATTAAAACAAAACAACAAAAAAATGAACCAAGTAAGACAGAGAACATCCTCCATAACATGCCATTAAACTTTTTGATTTCACTGATCATTTAGGTGGAAAATGACACCTTGTTATACCTTTAATTGACATTCCTATTACGGTATGTTGTCTCTCTTCATATGTTTAAGAATATTTCTTTCTTTTTCTCTGAACTCCTTACATGCTTTGCCCATGTTCCTACTGACCAACTGAGCTGAACTTTTTCACATTGATTTGTAGTTGCTCTCCATATTTAAACAAATTAATTAGCCATAAGATGAGAACATTTTTAGGATTTCTTATTTAACTTGGGACTTTATGTACAACTTTTTTTAACTGAATTTTTATGACTTAAAACCACAAAAAAGAAATATGCAATTTTTTCCCTCTTAGTAAACTACTTTCATATTTTGTTTAAAAATATTGACCTCTGTGTAACTTATTTATTTGAAGAGTATGAAATATGAATCCATCTTTATCTTCTTTTCAAATGGTTATGTACAGGTTGAGCATCTCTTACTTAGCCCAATATCTAAAATCAAAAATGCACCAGAATCAGAAACTTTTTGGCACTGATATAATGCTCAAAACTTTCAGATTTATGGATGAAGGTGCAGCTTAGAGGTGTAGTACTTGCTCAGCATGTGTGAGATCATGGGCTTGATTTTCAGTACAGAAAAAAGAAAGAAAGGAAGAAAGGAAGAAGAAAGGGAGGGAAGAACAGGAGAAAGGAGCAGGGGAAGGAGGGGAAAGAAGGGAAGGGAAGAAGAAAACTTATTCAGATTCTGGAGCATTTTGAGTTTTCAGATTAGAGATGCTCCATGAGTAGTCTATCTAAAAAAATTCCAAAATCTGAAGCACTTCTGGTCCCAAGTAATTTACCAAATACCATATATTCAAAATAAATAATTTTTCCTGCATTACTAATTAAAGTTTATGTTAAGCAGACAGAATAAGCCATGATAAGTGAGATTATTTCAAAACACAGATTATTAACATACTGTACCTCATACTCTGACTCTAAAGATACTTTATTCATTTTCAGTTTTTTTTCCAATTCAGGATCAATCTGTAGAAAAGAAAGAGAAACCATAAGCTACTTAAATCTGTTATATTTCCAGTTTTAAAAGTTACAGAAGGGATGGTTAGGATAATATGGCCAATTTAAAACACATGGCAAAACCTCCACCATCCACTCCAGTTACATAATGATATTAATGCAGTACTACCACCACTGCTACAGCCAACAGTTTCTGATATTTACTGAGCACTTATGTGCAAGGCATTGACGTGTACCTTGTTTAATCCTCATAAAACCTGTAAGTCTTATCTTTATGTCTATTGTTACATGTAAGGAAAATAGGACTCAGGGAATTGGAATAACTAGTCAAAAATGCAGTGCTTGGCAGTGAGTACTGGCCCTTTGCCTTGAGAGGCCAAACTATTAACCACCAACCTAAATTATGTTACACAGAAATGATATTAAAAATGGTAGTACTAGAAACCCGCCTCCCCCCCCCCCCAAAAAAAAAAAAAACTAAACCAAAGACCTTCCACAGACCAGAAATAAAGAGATAGCTATGAAAATACTAAGTTTCCACAGTGGTACCTGCCATGTACCTGTCCATGGAAAGTCTTTACAAGAGTATGATTGCTAAAATAAACAACAACAATAAATTAAATTAAAAGGTATAGCTGAACAGTGATGATTCCACAGACCCCAAGAGCAATTAGTAAGCTAGAGGTATATCCAGGATTCCACTAGAATGATGCATAAAGATATAGACTATATAACATTTTTGATAAACTATCTTCCTGTGCCTTTATTAAAATGTGTCCAATGATGTCAATGTAACATGCACCAAAACAAAACCAGAAAACCATATTGCCTGAAGTCTCTTAGGGTTAAGGAAATAAAGACCCTCTTGAGGGAAAGGATTTCACAAGAGCTGAGAATTGGGGTTGAAAGACCATTTTGTCTTTGGGCACACATGCCAAAGCTGGTAGAGCTACAGAATAACCAAGGTTTGAAGCCAGATAGATGGCTGCTAATGGGGGTTAGAGACATCATCCAGGCCTTTAATAACAAAAACGGAGATAAAAGGACTCACAACAGCAATTTCCCTTAAAGCAGTTCTGAACTACATAAGTCAAGCTTATACAGATAGGCTGGAAAATCTCTGAAAAGTAAAGCTAAGTATTCTGAAGTCCCAACTGAATGTTACATAGGGCTGTGTTCTAGGCGTGAGGAAGAACAGAAACAGACTAAGTTATGCTTTTAAACTATCAAGCCATGATCCTGGATCAGTCCCAGAGATTGTGGGGGATTGCCCCCCCAACACTCTACATGCCTAACAAACAAAAAAAACAAACAACCTTTCTGGAAGAAAAACAATACTACCTGAAATCTCTACAGTTGATTACAAACAATGACCAATGACCAATATTTGATGTTTAATTTAAAAACCATAAGGCATGTTCAAAGATAGTCATGCTGTCAAAAAAATAAAGAAAAAAAATAGACAATAAAAGTACACCTACTCTTGATCCTTATGTTGGAGACAGTACTTTAAAGAAACCACAATTCATATATGTTTAAGACATGAAGGGAAAAAACGGATAAAAATATGGTATCACGGAAGATTTCTCAAGAGTACTGGAATATATAAGAATTAAATGTACATTCAGAAGTAAAAAAAATATAGTAACAAATCACAAAGTCAAGGGATGGCTTTAATAAGAGACTGAACAAGCAAAAGACAGGTTTAGTGACTAGAAGAAAAAACAAGAGAATATATACAAATCAAAATACAGAAAGAAAAAAAGAATGAGTAGGGAAAGAAGCCAAACAAAAGAATGTTAGATATACTTCAATAGTCTAATATGCATCTTGATGAAGTCCCATAAAAGAAGCAGAAAACTGGGCAAAAGTGACATTTTTATAAGACACTAATGATTTTTGTTTATGTGGTTTCATTTAAAATTTTCAAAGAAATCAGAAGACAATTTGAAACTCCATTTTTTTTCCAAATCAGAGTATTTAAGAATTATGGTAAACATTTTTTGTTGCCATCATTCAATCCATCACTTAGTACAAAACAGAAAGCATGACAGTTGGTAAGATTTTACAGAATCAGCGATATACTGTAGGGGGTCAACAGATCTGGTGGTAGAATTTCCCCTTTTGTTCACCCAAGGATATTTCAGTTCTAATCTCTGAATCAGAAAAATGTAGGCAGGCAGTATGGCACATGCCTGTAATCTCAGCAACTTGGGAGGCTGAGATGAAAGGATGGCAAGTTCAAGGCTCATCTGGGCAACTTAGTGAAACCTTGTCTCAAATTAAAAAATAGTAAGGGCTGGGGATGTAGGTCAGTGGTAGAGCAACCCTGGATTAAATCCCTAGTACCAAAAAAAAAAAAAATAGGAAAAAATTTAAAAAGTAACTTTACCCAGTTTCATAAGTCAATCAAGGAAAACAATAAAAATATATGTTCCTATTTTAAATTTTTTATTTTTTTTAGTTGTACATGACAGTAGAAAATCAATGTTCTTTTTAGCATGGTCTGCACAAGTTAACTGAGCATCTGCTATTTTAGACTGAGTATTTTGTTTGGGGGTGAGATAAATAAACTTATGATTGATTTATAAGGACCTGCCTATTTACCTGTCTCAGCGTGAGTGTGTAAGATTCAATCTTTATATGTGTTTTCAAATCCCTATCTCCAATATGCCCAATTTCAATTTCTTTTTTGCATTGTGTTGTATGCTCTGTTTTGGTCATTTAACTCCCTAATCCAATTGTATGTGTCCTTTCATCTGTCATTAAAATAACAGGATTATTTAGCTTTATTTTTCTGTAATGTCTGGATCACATTCACAAGGGTTTTAGAATTGTTCTCATTTTCATTATCTAAATCTTAGAAAACATAGTCACAATATTTATAATGTTAAAAATTAAACTAGCCACTACCTTGTTACAAAACACAATAGACAGGCAAAGTCAAAGACTGTTACCACTCACAAGTGCAAGTTATGAATGCAATGTACTTAAACTGCACACTTAAATCACATCACTTGGAGTGATCCAACAATGGATGATCCATTATCATGTATTCATGACTGTTGGCATCAGCATTCAGGAGAAAAAAAAGCAACAGCCCCTACAGATGGCAGACAAACTGCCACATATACATCACGCAAAAAACAAAAAGATACTCCTTTCAGCTCTTACTTTTTTTGTGGGTCTTTTACTTTCCTCTCAACCTTTAATACCCATTATTGAAAAACAGAAATTTTTGTGTCTTGGGATGACAAACTTTAAATTTGAAAATGAGAACAATCTCAGGCAAAAACTATAATCTCTGGTCACCTGGTACCACTATTATCTTTTCCCTCCTTTTCCCAATTTCTCAGTTGAACTCATTATCCCTTGGTCCTTCTCAACTGGCTTTGTCTGGTGCTGAGAATGTAGCTCAGTGGCACTGGGCTTGCCTAGTATGCACATGGCCCTGGGTTTGATACCTAGAACAACAACATTTAAAAAAAATAAATCAACTGACTTAATGTCCTTTAGACTCCAGTCTCAATCTGCCTTGGTCCTAGCAATTTGCCCTCTTAGCCATACCCCCCTTGACCTCAACTTCTCGACCCTTACTACCATCAACCTCAACTAATCTCATGCTCTCAGCCCTTAAGGTCCAAATATATCCTCTCAACATTAGCCTGCCTCATCCTTGATAACACATTTGAACTAGGCCTCAACCAAACACAGAACTCTCAATTTCATCTGAATTTGATTTCTCAGCATTAACCACCCTCAACCACTCAATCTCCGTTGGCCTTGTCCTTTGATCCTTCTCACCTCAACTTCGCCTTCTCATCCTTCTCCTATATATATCTGACCTCATTCTTTTTTTTTTTTTTTTTTGCAGTGCTGGGGGTTGAACACAGGGCCTTGTGCCTGACAGGCAAGCACTATATCCCTAGTCCCCTCATTCTTTTGTTTTTTCAGACATTTATTCAGACATGATCAGACCATTACATTTAGCAATCAACAGCATGGGTGCAAAAGAAAAAAGTCTATGTTAAAACCCTTTGTTGGAATGCTTTACACTTTCACAGGACAGAAACTAAAATAACCTGTTATACAATTAGTCACAAATACAGTCCTCAAGGTTTTTTGCCCATAAATACAAATATTGTCTTCTTTGTAGCAGCTAGGGCAGCCACCACTGTGCTTGGCTGAGTTCACAAATCTGTTGTAACCTGCAGCTTCTTCTCTGGCTCTCCTCTCCTGCTAAGTTTTGTTTCCTGGCAGTACTAAAACCTTCTGCCACTGCCAAAGCTACTGCTGCTGCTGGAACCACCACAGTCACCTTGGTTTCGTAGTTTGGCAAAGTATTGGCCTCCATCACCATAAGGTCCAGAAATTCTGCCTCCAAAGTTTCCACCATTCATGGATCCAAAATTTGATGACTGACTGTAAATGCCAAATCATTGTAGCTTCCACCACCTCCAAAACTGCTTCCACTATTACCAAATTCATTGTAGCCATCTTCACTTGCCACCACATCCACCACCACCACAGCTGCCACCAAAGCCACCATGACCACTGAAGTTTCCTCCATGACCAAAACTGTCATTTCTGCCCACCTCCACGACCACCACCAAAGTTTTCAGAACTACTCTGACTTCTTTGGCTAGTTGAAGCACTGAACATCTCTTGCTTTGACAGGGCCATTTACTGCATATTTGTGGCCACTCACAGTATGGTATTTCTGAATGACAGTCTTATCCATGGGGTCATAGACATTAAAAGTTACAAAAGCAAAGCCCCTCTTTTCTCCACTGCCTCAGCCAGTCATGATTTCAATAACTTCAAATTTCCCATACTGTTCAAAATAACCTCGTAGGTGGTGTTCTACAGTGTCTTCTTTAATGCCACCAACAAAGATCTTTTTCACAGTTAAGGGGGCCCCTGGTCTTTGAGAATCTTGAGATGGCTCTTTCTGGTTCCACAACTCTTCCATCCCTTGTGTGGTCCTGCATTGAGGGCTGCATCCACTTCCTCCACAGTGGCTTAAGTGACAAACCATAGCCCCTGGAGCACTTGGTGTTTGGGTCTCTAATCATCACACAGTCCGTGAGCGTTCCCCATTGCTCAAAATGGCTTCTCAGACTCTCATTAGTTGTTTCAAAGCTCAGCCCTCTGATGGACAGGTTCCACAGCTGTTGGGCTTGTCAGGGGACTCTGATTTAGACATGATGGCACTAGGAAGAGGGACTTTAACCATGCTTTCTTGGCAGAGTCCACTTGGCAGAAAGCCTGACCTCATTCTTTTAATCTGTTCTCTTGACTTCAACTGACTTCATCTTCTAAAATTTAATCAACCTCATTGTCTTACCCTTACTTACCTTGTTCTCTTTATTTTGTCCCCACCTTCTAGGCCTCTCCTTCTATCCCAACCTCCTACATTCTCTAACTGGATAACTTGCACCACGATTTATCCAGTCCTCAAAAACCAAAACTTTGAAACTTTCTAGAATTATTCTTATTTTCATGTGACATACATCACATTGTCCATCAGAAACAATTTGCTGCTACCAAAGAGTCCTAAGAAGTCTCTTTAAACAATCTCTTCCCCTCTTCCCTTCTGTTTTTGGTTTTTTGTTTGTTTTTTTGTTTTGTTTTTTGTTTTTTTTTTTGCGGTGCTGGGGATTGAACCCAGGGCCTTATGCTTGCAAAGATAAGCACTCTACCAACTGAACCATATCCCCAGCCCAATCTCTTCCCTTCTATATTGCTCTCCCTGTCCCCCATCTAATCCGCTACTCCACTACAAGAGAGATATTTCTAAAATGAAAACTGATATACATATATTACTTGGAAAAAGCTTCCAATATCAAATATGTGATGCAAATAAAAACTGTATACTTCTCAATTAACATTCATTGAGTTCTTATGTAACACCCGACATAAATTTGACAGAAAATGTGTAATAATAGAAGGTGAGACTGCTAACTCTACCCCAATATAGTCACATGACCTCAGGCAAGATATTTAAGTTTTCTGAGTCTTAGAAAGCTCATTTTTCTCACATGTAAAATGAAGGAATTAGTATAGTTCTACCACAAAGTAGACAATATAAAAAGACAGCTACCATTACTTATAATAAAAGATAATTGTCCTTTCTTTTGGTATCAATTACTAAAGATACACATCAATATAATTCATAAACATTATTAGCATTAACATGAAATAATTAATTTTAATTGGAGAAATAAAATGAAGATTGTTGATCCATGTTCTTTAGTCCCTTTTAAATCCCAGAAATAATTACACCAATGTGTGGGAGAAAGCTAATGATATTTCAAATTTCCTAGTGAAGAGAGAGATTACTAAATTCTTTACATGAATCACTTCCATGTGATCATTAATGATATTTTAAAGAATAAATGGCCAGGTGTGGCAGTGCCTGCCTGTAATTCTAGCAGCTCAGGAGGCTGAGGCAGGAGGACCACAAGTTCAAAGTCTACCAGAGCAACTTAGCGAGGCCCTAAGCAACTTAGAGAGACTCTGTCTCTAAATAAAATACAAAAAAGGGCTGGGAGTGTGCCTCAGTGGTTAAGTGCCCCTGGTACAAAAAAAAAAAAAAGAATAAGCCTAGCACTGTGGCATATACCTGTAATCTGAATGGCTAAGGAGGCTGAAGCAGGAGAACTGCAAGTTCAAAGCCAGCCTCGGCAACTTAGCAAGACTCTAAACAACTTCACAAGACCATGTCTCAAAAAAAATTAAAAAGGGCTGGTGATGTATCTCAGTGGTAAAGCACCCCTGGGTTAAATCCTCAGTACCAAAAAAAATAAATAAGAGAGTGCAGAGATATTCAGAGAGACTGAATATTGACTTTGAAAAACAAGACAAACTCAGACTGCTACGTATTCAGAACATATACTTCTAAACCAAAATATACATACACAGACACAAGTCAAACTCCAATTATAATTCTTACTTTAATCTTCACAGCATCATATCGGATTTGTGAAAATTCACGAAGACCAAAAGAACCTCCAACAACCAGCAACTAAAACAAACGAAGGAAACAGTTAAACAAAAGAGAAGAGTAGAATTTATGTATAGATTACCGTATCTAAACAACAACAGAGACAGACTCTACAAATCCTATAAATTATTTTTCTTGGTGAGTCATCTTTTCAGAGTGAATGGGGTGGATACAAGTCAAATATATTCCACAGATGTCTGAAACCTCAGATAATACTGAACCCTATATATACTATTTTTTCCCTAGATACATATATATCTATGATAAAGTTTAATTTATAAATTAGGCATAATAAGAGATTAACAACAGTAACTATTAATAAAATAGAACAGTTGTGATAAAATACCATAGTAAAAGTTGCTTAAGACATAAATTATTATTTATTTCTGGAATTTACCATTTACTATTTTCAGATAGTATTTGACTGTGAAATCACAGAAAGTGAAACCTCAGATAAGAGAGGCTACTGTAACTGTCTTGGAAAAATTACACTGTTACCAAATACCAAAATTAGCACCTTATAACCTGTACTTGATCTTATAGTTTAAATTATATGTCAAACATGTCACTTAATCCTTACAACAGAGTATCTGCTAAGGGGGAAAAACCATTTAACAGATGAGGAAATAAAAGCCCTGCTGACTATAAATGACTAGCCTACTGTTTTATCAAATTTGACCTGAGGCTGTTTCTATACTTAGAATTCCTAACAATCTAACTTAGTAGGTAAACATAAATTTTATCAGACCATGTCCAAATAAGGCAAATGCCCAATTGTTACCAAACTATTTCTGTACTTTATTTCCTGTTCTGTCTATAAACATTCATTGTCCAGGTCCCAGAAGGGAAATCCCCAAACCTCTTCTGGTTCTGAATGCTGCCTGACTCATGAACTTTCTTTGCTCAAATACTGAAAAATTTGTTTCCTTTAAAGTTTTTCTTTTAATAATGACTACTTGGATAAACAAAGGAACAAAACTCTGACCTTATTTTGTTTAAATTCAGGATTCTTTCAATTTTATGATTTTACAAAATAAGTCAACTTGAAAACATTGTCTCATTTTCTTATCTAAGGACAAAGGAATCCTGTGAAATATGCCACACTTAGGATTTGGTGAATCTTAACAAAATCCCTCAATTGTCACTGATGCTTTACCATCTCTAAAAATCTATCTAGTCTTAATCTTTCATTCTAAAGCTCCTAAAGTCTAGCCATCTGAAGAAAGGGTTTGATTCCCATCTTGCTTTTTAAATTAATATACTCCTGATTAAAATAATTAAATATAAAAGTAACATTATAAACTACAATTTTGAAGGGAGTATCAATAAGACATTGAAGCTATGTATTTTGCAGTCCAGTACATGTGATCACATAAAAATTTAAAACTTCTACCCTGACAAATAAAACAAAAGTAACACAAAATCAAAAGACAACAAATCGGGAAAAATATCAGTTATATGTTCAGTGTTTAATACCTGCAATGTCAATGCATAAGAAATTCATCACATAAGTAACTTTTGCCCCTTACTTTCAACATGAAAACACATACCCCTGGTTTCCCTACCTCCTCTCAGTCTCCTTTTATTCTCCTTTTATCTTCCAGATGTTGGAATACCCCAGAAGACCAAGTCTTTTCACCGTTTCTGCCCATTCTCAACCAACACTGAGACCCTAGGTGATGTCATCCAGTTCCACTGATTTAAACAGCCTCTATGACCCAACAACCTCCAAAATGTGTATTTTCAACGGGAAATATACCAAACTGAAGAGCTGTTTTCCCATTTGACATCTCCACTTCAAAGTCTAACAAGTATATACAAATAAACATAATAGATCCTTACTCCAACCCACCTTTAACCAACCTTTATGAGCCCAGAAAATGTCAATGACTTTCACCTAGTTCTTGAAGTCAATTTCTTTGTTGTCATCTTAAGCTTCTGGTTCATATTTCCTGTCTAGTTCATCTCTGCTTTTTGTCACCTCTACTTTCAAAATATTTCCTGAATCTGATAATTTCTTACTATATTATGTTCCAATACCCTAGTTCAGGCTACCATCCTCTCTTTCCTAGATTACTTCATTCACAGAACCCCCATAATGAATAAGTATTTGGTCATTGTCCTAGGTTTCTGGGAAGTTGCTTCAAACTTGGAATTTCCTGAGACATAGGAGTAGCTTTGTTATGGCAAATGCTGGGACACATATATTCAGGAGGCGACTTATGTTGGGCCCCTAGATAGTTTCAGAATTGAGAGAGGCTGGTCATGTTGAAAAGATCAACCATGTCTGACTAGAAGGCTAGTGCTTTGAGCTGAGTGTTATCAACCTGACCTCCAAACCTCCAGGAAAGTGAGGACAGGGGTGGAGACTGAATGCAATCATGTGGTCAATAAGTCTAATAATTCCTGCCTCAATAATAATGAACCCCAATAAATGGATACTGGTTGAGCTTCCTGATTGGCGAACACATCAGTGTACTAGAAGAGTGACATGCTGTGATTCCTAAGGAAAACACAGAAGCTTCACATTCAGGAAGCTCCTAGATCTTGCCCTATGTGTTCTCCTCTTCTGGCTAGTCCTAATTAATAAGCTTTATAATGAAATGGGAATTGTGAGCATATAGCTCACCTGTGTTCTGTATCATTACAATCAATACTGAACCTGAGGGAATACTGGGAACATCTGAATTTGTAACCAGTTGTTCGGAAGCAATAGTTTGAAAATCCTAGAGCTTACACCTGAAGTGAGAGTTCTGTGGAGGGTTGTGCCCTCAGGTTATAAAGTCTACCCCAATACTGGGGTTTAGCATATGAACTGCACTGCACCACCCACTTTTACGTTAAAACCCACACTCCTAAGTAAGTATCTTAATCTATGCACTAGATCCCATCTTCTCTTATCCACTAAAGGACAGTGATCCTCAGTTTTCCCCTCTTCTGTATCATCAAAATTTTGCTCAGTTCTTCCTGAGGCATCATAAAAAGGCTGTTATTTCTCCTATTAACAAATTTTTCTAGATCTCACTCCCCCCATCTATTTATTTCTATTTGCAGTAAAATTTCTCAAATGAGTTGTCTATACTTAATGCTCCTCCCACTCTTTTAGATCCATTTCAACCATCACTGACATTCACATTACTAAATCTATTAACTCTCCATTCTCATCTTATTTTGTGAATAAAATTTGACAAACTCAATCATACTCTCCTCTTCTTCCCTCACACTTTTATTTCAGAGTCAATCTTTCTTGGTCTCCTTTACTGTTTTTTTCTGTACAGTTCAACCCTCTAGTTGGTCTTGTTCTCTATCTATATTCACTTCTTTTGTGTTCCCAACATTCCACACAGACGTGATTAAGCAGAAGTCACAGTGCTACCAAGTGAATGAAACAGACCACATTAGCACTGCAAAGGCCTTGGAACCTAAATTATCAGGTAATAGCCTAAAGCTTTGGGCTACTACCTATAAGCTAAACCTAAACATGGTGACTGCTTGCTAAAGCAGAAGACAAAAAGGATAGGATATAGTTTCCTACCAACATTCAATAAGTCTAAGAAACAATAAAAATTCACTTGTCAAGAATCAAGAGAATAGGGGCTGGGGTTTAGCTCAGTGGTAAGAGCTTGCCTAGTACATGTGAGGCACTGGGTTGGTTGGAAGGAAGGAAGGAAGGAAGGAAGGAAGGAAGGAAGGAAGGAAGGGACAGAGAGAGAGGGAGAAAGGAAGGAAGGAAGGAAGGAAGGAAGGAAGGCAGGCAGGCAGGCAGAAACCAACGAACAAACAAACTGCCCATCTACAACTAAAAAAAAAAAAAAAAAAAAAAAAGAAGAAGAAGAATCAGGAGAATAGCCAGGCCTGGTGGAACACACCTGTAGTCCCAGTGATTTGGGAGGTTGAAGCAGGAGTATCACAAATTCAAAGCCAGCCTCAGCAACTCAGTGAGACCACTATCTCAATTAAAAAAAAAAATAAGGCTGGGGATGTTAGTCCTATGACTAATCTTGAATTTCATACCAAATAAGAAATGAAGGTTTAAGGCAGAATTGTAAATTGTATGGTAAATGTTGAAGGCATGCCCAAACATGGAAACCCTTGTCTGGGCATGCCCATAAGGCTGGTAGACTTATTGGTTTAGGTTTGTAAGGAAAGCTCTGTTCAATAAAAGGAAAAAATAATTTGATTAAAATATGGGCAAACTGCCAGGCATGGTGGCACATACCTGCAATCCCAGTGACTTGGAAGGCTGAGGTAGGAGGACTGCAACTCAGTGAGCTTTAGCAATTTAGTGAGGTCCTAAGCAACTTAGCAAGACCCTGACTCAAAAATAAAAATAGAAATGGCTGGGGATGTGGTTGGGTGGTTAAGCACCTCTGGATTCAGTCCCCCCAAAATGGGCAAAATGAAAACAAACAGAAACAGCTACTTTCATAATTGACAAAGCAGACTTCAAGTCAAATTAATCAGAAGAAACAAAGGTCACCTCATACTTACATAAGCAGAACAATCCAACAAGAAGATATAATGATAGTAAGAATTTATGCCCCCAATCAGCATACCCCCTTACATAAAACAAACACTATTCCACACAGGCTCAGATAACTCCAATACGAAATTACTGGGTGATTTCAACATACCTCTCTTACCTCTAGATAGATCATTCAGGCATAAAATCAGTAAGGACCACTTCAAACCTAAAAAATACTATAAATCAAATGACCCTAACAAAACATCTATAGAATATTTCATCCAACAACAACTGAATTCACTTTCTTCTCAGCTGCCCAAGATAAGGAGAACATTATCAGCACATACCCAGTATTCCAAGTCCTCTTTTGTACGTTGTTGAATAAAGATTCCTATGAAGAATTAACATTTACCCAAGGGAAAAAAAATCAACTTGAAGATAAATGTAGCATAGTAATTACAGAATATTTGGCAAAAGGATATATCTTTTCTTCCCAGTAGGATTGGATTTTAGAATACTAAACACAGCATTTTTCTCTACAAAATTATTTACGTGTTTAGGGACAATACAAACATACAAAGCAGTCCAGAGTTACATACTTAGGAAGAAAGCTACTGAAGTACTTTCCAGTTCATGAACTAAAAACGAAAGAGAAAAACCCCAGATGGTACTTCAATGTGCAGTGGTTTTATGACCTTGGCTTTGATAATTTTGAAAGGTAAGAAACCCAAACTGGACTCCAAAGGAACATGCTGGTTACTGAAAGTCAATGACCACAACTTCAATTTTTCCAAATGGCAGAGGAATCTGCAGAGGACAGCTTTGTATACACCAACACCTCCACCACTGTAATTTCTATATTATTTTTACAAAGACAGTTATCTTTAAACTTTTTAAAAGTATATTAAAAAGTATTCTAAAGATGAAAAAATGTTTCCCCTTTAGTCCTTTTTAAAATGCAGAAGGTGGTAAGCTCACCCATGCCAATATCCACACCAAAGTAATAAACTATTCTGTAGTTTTAAGGCAGTTTTTCTTCATATGTTTGACTTAAATGATTTCATTTACTATGGTCTGCTGAAGCGAAGTAACTCATCCATGATCCAACAGCAAATAAAAGTAACTGTCTGGATTCCAGCTCTGACTCATCTTATGTCAGCCTGAACCTGTACTCATGACATATTATGGGAACTCAGTGCAGAATTCGAAGCAACCATATAAACACCAAAACTAAACCATATAAACACCAAAGCTAAAGTGCTTCAGAAATATAAACTAACACAGTGACCACTTGAGGGGTGTCACAATGTGGCAGACACTGTACTGAACGTTTTATTTACAAGATCTTGTATGGTTCATCACAAAACCATTGAAACAATCTAGTAACATCCAGGTTTGGGTTAAACCTGGTTGATACAGTTTTCCGAGATTCACTTACTTAACTATGAAATGGGGACAGTAACAATCGCGTTCCCTATGGAAAAGAGGCTGCACAGATCCTGGTAACTACCAGCGGGACTGGAGAGCCTGCATGAGTGGGGCAAGAAGATGAGGAAAACCACTGCCTGAAAACTCAAACCTGTCGCTGGCCCTCTCCACGCCGGATCTCGGTCACAGGACTCTCGTATAGACTTAAGCAGGTTGGATCCAGCCAACCAGAAACTGCTCTCCTCCGCCCCACTCCAGAGCCCGGGCCCTCAAATCACTCACCAACATCGGGACTCCGTAGCTAAGAGTCTTGTTTTTGCGCAAAGCACGCAACACCGCGGGTGCAACCATGACTGAACTCTCCTGCCCGCTTGGACGCCCCTCCAAGTCGACCCACTGCGGACTCCTAAATTTCA
This sequence comes from Glaucomys volans, assembly GCA_020662805.1. NCBI lineage: Eukaryota > Metazoa > Chordata > Mammalia > Rodentia > Sciuridae > Glaucomys > Glaucomys volans. Next base: position 277,232 of record JAJEJO010003031.1, read on the forward strand.
GCAGCCCAAGCTCCCTTTCAGATGAAGACGTTGTAGACTCACCTCCTCTCCTTTGGATCCGGTTTCCAGTCCCGCCAGGCAGAAGTAATCGATTCATCGTAACATACTCCCGCGACCGCCCGGAAACTGGGGAGTCAGCTCTTTAGTTCCCGATGCCGGCGAGCAATTGAGGGAGTTTAGGGGCTTGAATCTGTTTCCCGATCCCATCGAATTGGTGTGGAAGCCAATACCTCGAATATCCTGGTATTCTAACTAACGTCTTAGAATACTCCCTGGCACAGTCACTCGATAAATTCAGTTAAGGAAAAGAAGAAAAAGCAATTTTTGAAGCTATGCCTACCTGTGGGATGGGAAATTTAACAGCTTAATAAAAGTTAATCGCTAGAAAGTTTAGATTGAATGTAATCACTACGATGTCTTAACAGTTATCACCGAAATGTAAATGTTAATGCTGTATCTGTGAGATAGCCTCCAACCTACAATCATTTATGAATGCCTATTTTCGACTTGTTCAACGACCACAGTACTTTTTGCATACCATTGAAAGACTCTAGGAATACAGATGGAAAGATACTCCCTCCTTAAAGAAACTGGCGATCTAAAGAGCAAAAAATGAACACGTCTAAAGTACCTGATAGCCTAGGGAACAAAGCCACCACGGTGTCATATGCCAGAATGAATCAGAGGAAAGCTTCAGCTAGAGTGCAGATGACATAGAGCAATGAATGTCTCCCATACTATCTCTGAAATCTTTCCATCTGTCCCTGCCACTGAAATGTTCCTGGTTATCTTTCCACCTACTAAAGCAGCCCTCTCACCAATTTCTCCAGAGGAAAAATGCCAGATATACTTTTATGCTTCTCCAGTGACAACTAGTCTATAGGGTCAGATTTTAAAGAGATTCTTCACACTGCTGGAAGACATAATCTGATGAGATTCTGCTTTTGCTCAGTGTTCCTTCAATTTCCTTAGCAAGAAATTTAAGACCCTTTTTAATGTGACTGTGGCCTGCCACCATTCAATCCATCCTGAAGAATATAACTATTTGAGTATTTCATGAAATTCTATCTCCAATGTGCAGCTCCCAGACACCAATTTTTGGAGACTTTAGGTCTCTAGTCTCGTTTGTTTATTTAAATAAGCATTTATTGAGAACTCTGCAGTAACCCTGGAGGAGTACCTGCAACTATAATAACAGGAATTACAAGGATACTGGCAGACTGTCAGGGGACAAATTTGGAGGCAATGAGGAATTTAAGCACCTATCAAGTGTACTATCTCTGTGGTAATCTCTCTTGTCTATGCTTAATGCGCACCTTAAGCATCACTGCTGTATGTGTTTCTCCATCTGGTAAATGAGAGTAAAACTTGTCATTTTATAATTCTCAACCCCCAAATAGAAAAAAAAAATCTCTTTAGTATGGAATCTGTTGCCTTTCCAAAAATATAACTCAAGTTCTGTGTTCCAGTGTTCAGTACCATCTTAACTGTCAAATGCGAAGATATAAAATTTATATCCATTAAACAAGAAATCTCTACCATCCATGCAAGTCCCTGAAGATATGTATATCTAAGAAAGTTATCCAGATAATCTAGCAGATACCCAGGGTCTGCTTTACCAGCATTTAAGTACATGGGAGCATTGTTACAAAAACACCAGTCCTTTTTGAGAATTTTAGCACTGAGATTTTAGAATTATGCCCAAAATTCATGGTTATTGTAGGGAAAGACTAGTTATTTCATGAATCTTTGGTTTCATAATTCCATTGATACCTACCATCTAATTTAATTCAAAATCACTGTAAGATTTGAAGCATGATTCATTTTACAGTGAGCTGAGACTCAGCAAGGCTTAAAGGCTTGTACAAGGTCACACTTTGTCAACTATACAAATATCCCAAATAGAACCAATCTTCCCATAGAATTTGGCAATATCAATTATTGACTCTTTCCTTAAAATTCATTCCTCCTGTGGCTTCCATGAGTATTTTACTTCCAAGGATCCTTTTCAACTGAGACTTCCTGTCTAGTCTTGCAGACCTTAAACTGGAATCTTTAGTGCTTTTCCATCTTCTTCCTCTGGCCCAGTGTGCTTCAAAATCCTCACCCAAAACTAAAACACAGACTGCTGAGTCCCATTACCAGAGTTTCTGATTCAGTAGATAGGGGGTGGGGCGTGAAAATCTGCTTTTCTAACAACTTCTAGGTGATGCTGATGATGCTGGTCCAGGGACTTTATTGTGAAAAACACTGCTCTGCTTCCTCTAAATAAATTCAATTTTCATTTTGGCTTCAAATTTTATGACAGTGTAGATGACTTCTGGTGCTTTTCCAGAAACTGGAACCAGAGTTTGAATGTTTTTCTAACCCTTCAAGGTCAATATGCTACAAAAGTTTGGTTATTCTCTCCAATCTAATTTTTATGGCTAGAATTAAAGTAGCTGAGACTTCAGTTCAACTTGAAACCAATTAAAATTATTTGACATTATTCAACAAGAAAAACAACTGTTTCTCCTTTAGTTCACATTTCTCTTGTAACAGTGATCATGAACATATTACTTTTTATGGGGTATAAATTATGGGATAAATGGAATCATGCCTAATACACTTCTTTCATGACTTCCTCACAATGCTAAATCACAATTTATATTTTAAAACAAATTAAATGGTAAAAGTTTCCCACAGCATACTAGAGTTAAGATTACTGTGATTCCAAAACCAAGCAAAAGCCTGCTCTGTTACATTTTAGAGAGAATCAAAGGTTAACTATTCTGTACAAAAGTGCTAGAGATCTCTTCTATATAGACTAATGAATCTGTAAGGAATAAAGTTAAGTGCAGTCTCAAAGTGCACTATTAACAAGGTTAAGATTTCAGCAGGGGGGACAAAGCAGAAACTCTAGCCTTCCAGTTGCTATAGGCCTCGATTTTCATCTGAAAGCTTTCTGTCTAAATACTGTCAATTATGTTAGGCTTTTTGGGTAGGTGAATGCATGCTGTTGTGACACAAGTCATTGGTAAAACAGGATTTTACTTATTTATTGCAATGTTTTTTAAATTTCTGTAGAAACAATTTAGAAATATAAATGTTTGAATCCAGAGCAAGTATACTTTAATCTCAAGATAAACTTTTTGAAAAGGACATCATTTAAAAAAATGGCCTGTCTATATGTGCATTTTATATTGTTTGAATATTGTCTGTTGTCCATCACTAGTTTTTAAAAATATTTTTGTTTTAGATGTAGATGGACATAATATCTATTTTATTGTTATGTGGTGCTGAGGATCGAACCCAGGGCCTCATACATGCTAAGCGAGTGCTCTACCACTGAGCCACAACCCCAGCCCCCATCAGTAGTTTTAACAAAGATTGGCCAACTATCATTGTACAGTTTTCTGTAAAACAAAAAGCACATTAAGCTAATAAAAACTAGAACTTGACACTTCAAAGTAAGACTTCAAAGTGACACTTCCTCAAATAACCACTTCAAAAATCAAATGGTATTACTGGATCAGGCCTATTTTGCTCTCATACAATATGCCAGTAACTGAAACATGTTTTGCAGAGGAATTTTATTCACTAGGTGACCACATGTGAAGACAGGACAGCAGGTCTCAAATCCACCTCCCCAGAGATTCCGGGGATTTGTGGGGTGGGTAAAGAAGTAGGGTGATCTAAGGCATGAAGAAAGGTGGCGGTGTGGAAAAGTGAAGTAAATGGTGGTCTGTACAATTATAACAGAACTTCACAGCTCTTCACTTGGCCACGTTCAGAAAGTTCTGGTGCTAGCTTCAAATCTTGACTCTCAAAACATAATTATTAACTGAAAATAGAAACTTTTCTCTAAAATATTATTTTCCTATTTTTAAAATAGAGGGAATATGATTCGATTGGCATAATTTAAGCATTAAAGGAAATAACGTATATACTCAATATAGATATTTTTTATGTGAATCCTTGAATCTTGAATAGTATTTTGGTTATGATGGGAGCCCAAGTCTGACAAGGGTCACAATTCACCTCATTTCCAAAATTACAATTGGGGAAACTGTTGGACTTTCCCTGGTTCCTATTTCTTAGAGAACAGATTTGTAAAGAGTTACTCCTAGAAAATGTCAATACTTTTCAAACGGGGACTCAAAGAAGTCAAGGGTGGGGAGATCTCTCCTCTCCTTTTTACTCCTAAAGACAATCTCAATCTGCAGTAGGTTTTGGCACTGACCCTCAAACAATTAACTAACACGGACTACTATTTTGGGAACTATAGTAATGTATTACATGATGTCCTTTGAGTCAACAGAACAACGCATATTGGATGATGGCTCCATAATATTGTAATGGAGTTGAAAAATTCCTATTACCTTGAATTTTCACTCTTATCTTTTCTATGTTTAGATATAGAAACGCTTACCATTATGTTACAATTGCTTATAGTATGACGTACATAACAGGCTACATGAGTTTGTAGTCTAGGAGAAATAGTTATACCTTCTAGGTTTGTGTAATTACATAAATTTGCAACAATGACAGAATTGGCTAACTAGGCATAGAATGTGTGCTGGTTAAGTGACGCATGACTGTCAAGTTTTACTGGAACACACTCACATCCTTTTGCTTAAATATTTGTCTGTGGTGGCTTTCACGAGTGCAAAGACCTAAGGTGTTGCAAACCTAAAATATTTACTATCTGGCTCTTTAAGAAAACATTTGCTGCTTGAAGTCTGGTATTTAATGTGGTGAATATAAATGCCCAGTCTGCACTACTTCCATCGAGAGGTGGTGTTGAGGTTCCCTTCCAGAGTGTCTCCAGGCTTGACCATGACTTGCTTTGGCCAATAAAATATGTTATCTTAGAGTCGTGAGGCTTAAATGAATACATGTGAAGGACTTAGAACAGTAATTGCAATACTGGTAAGAGCTCAATAACTGTTAGCCAATTTTTATTATTAGCAGAACATGAGTGTTCTATTCCTTATCTCCTATGTCAAAGTTAAACCTCAAATTGATCACTGATTTGTTTCCTCTTTCTCCATTGTTCTGTCAGAGGTGTTAATCTAAGAAGGTAACAGAAAAATAAGGAGATATTTAATCACCAGTCTTCCAAATAAGGTGAAGAAAAAGATTGTAAAGAGTCAATGACAAATTCAAGTTTTTATTGAGTGCCCTAGTTTTAATAGGCACAGTTAGACACAGTATTCTCTCATTTTCTTTATCTGATACCACATAGCAAAGCTAGAGGTTAGCATAGATTCTGACAGCTTCATTAACATATTTAATCTATAGTGATATAGATATTGTGGTTTTACACTGACATGTTTTCCAAGTGACTTTTGGGCCTTTACTTGATTTGAAAAACCAACTGCTGTTTACATTCAGAAATGCAATGTGACATAACAATCAAAGAAAGAACAAAACAAAACAAAGCTCATAAGAAGAATAATCTTATAAGAACTAACATGGCCAAAAGTAAAATTCACATATAACCAGTAATAAGAAACTCACAATCAAAGCAGCATTACAGATTCAGCATTAAAACAGGATTCAATTCTGTGTCTTCATTTGAAAATGTGCAAACAAGGAAGGATCACTCCATTTTCCTGTGATTAGTCAATAAATTTACAAAGTTATTTTGTAAATGACTTTGCTGGTTAATAATTACATTGTATTTGAAAATCTACTTCAGCCTCTTCCCTTCCCTATTTTTCCTGGAAAAATAAAGAGAACATTAACAGTGAGAAAAACTTTTAGTAACAGGCATTAATTTTTGCTTAACTTGATTCCTTAGCAGCAATAATGCTTTTTAATAATTTAATGCTATCAAGTGCAGCAGGTTAAACAGATCACATGCTTTGTATTCTGTATGTAAATATCAACACTATACAAGAGAACATGGCAATTAAGAATCTGGTTCCAAACAGAACAAATTCCTTAAAATACTGTCTTCCCTTTGATCCTAACTGCCCTTTTGGATGCAAGTGCTGGTCTCAAAAATATTCAAAGTTAAAAGAGGAACAGCAAAAAGAGGTGTGCCCTGGGACAGCAGCTAACACTAACCCTATTCTAGGAAAAGAGGTAGAGAGCTTCAAAATCCAATTGTTGACTTCTAGGTTATGTTAGAAAAATGTAACATCAACATCCCCACTTTCAGATGCTGAACTGTTTCAGCTTAGAATGTAATATTTTATCTTTGTATCTTCAGCACCTAACAGAGTTGGCACTCATTAGTTATTTGCCGACTGAAGAAAAAAATCCTAATGTGTCCAAAGATAAATTTCCACAGAAAATGGCTCAAATAAAGTCTTTATTGGCTCTACATAAACTATAGGAACTCCGCTTCTCCACATTTTTGATAGTCTATAGCTCCTTGTTTCATTTCTTTAAATACATTCTTAAATTTAAAAGCAACGTCCATCACCAAAAAGCAAATGTCTCTACAACTATTAGAAGAACACATTGATTGAATATTAAGTCTCTCAGATTGTTCAATGAAATCTCCCATTCAACGATCTATCAGTTCTTCTGGTCTTCATTCAAAGCTCAAAAGAGAAAAGGTGGACGTGGACTGAAATTAAAAAGGAGTTTTGTATATATGCATACAGTGGACACATTCAAAACAAAAAAATGAGACAAAAAAGTTACCTTGCAACAGACTTTTGAAGTCTGATCAAGCTAGTTAGCTTACCTCTCTAAACATAGACTTCCTCATCTCTAAGGCAAATTCATTCCATAATCTTTCTGGTTCCTTTTTAGCTTCAATATTCTGATTGGGTTCTTAATGGATGCATGAACTGAAACACTCACTAATCATACATTTTGCTGGAGGTGGAATAGTTTCTCATTAGCACATCAGGGGTGAAAGAATGTTCCAACTTAATCCACATCTGTATCAGGAGCAGAAATTCAGAAATCTGGGCTCTGAAATGGTCCAAGGGAAGTTACTGGTTTGGGCTGGAGTAAAGTCTGTAAGTAATTTAGTGGTTGAAATAGTGTTTAAATCTAATTGCCAAAGAACATGGACTCGCCTGACAAAATCTGACTTACTGCTGCCCAAGTTCCAGGCCTGGATATCACTATCTATATGTTGCTTTGAGGTGCGGCCTGGTCATAATTACTTTTACTAGCTCTCCAGGTGACTCTAACCTAAGAAAAAAGGAAAACTACTAACACAGAGTGGCAACTCTCAAACTTAAGCATGAATCAGTCCCCTCCCTGGAAGGGATTATTAAAAGACTGCCAGCTGCCACACTCAGAGCCTCTCACTAGTAGGTCTAGGATGAAGCCCAGGAATTGCTTTTCTAACAAGTTTTCCGGTTGATGATGCTTTGGTTCAGAGACTTCCCTTTGAGAACCATTAGCAGCGAGGAAATATCACTGATGCTAGCACCTGAAATCCTGAGTTTAAATCCTGATTCTGTTATTTCCATCTCTATAATCTTAGGAAAATACTCTCTAATCTGTAGTGTTTTTATAGCAATACTTAGATCTCAGAGTTATGAGGCATAAACAGTGTACCAATCAGTCTGGTGTAGTTCCTGGCACAGAATGCAGAAAACAAACATTAACTTCGTTTTTCCATTATACATAGCTAGATGGACCAACTGATTACACTAAAACATTTGCACAGAAGTTAATGCTTCACAAGAAAAGGAAATAGACACAATTGAAGCAGACCATCTTATTAAAATCACATGTATAATAATGACAAGTATGAGAAATGTTTTAAGTACAGGGCCTTAAAAATATCTGCATTCAGTTTTCAAAACTTTCACTATAATTTAGGTAGTTTAGAATGTTTAGAACATTAAAATAGTCTATTAAGTACTAGGAATATTAGGTTTAATCTGTAAAGAATACGAATTTTTTTTACAACATATGATAGATTCTGATATCCATGATAATAATTTGTTCTCCACAGAATTAGAAGACCATCGTATACTAGTAATACTTGTATCAGACTTTAATATTTTGGTCTTTAAATGCTATTAAATTTCCAAGAAAACTTGTAATACTTAAGTGCATCAGAATCCCTATTATCAAAAAGCAAAACTGCAATAATGGGGTAGGTGGTTTTTTATTTACATATACTAACAAAATAAAAAATCATGTATCTTTCTTTTCTGCTTGCCATTTGCTTCACTTTGTATGTCCCAAGGTCTTGCAAGGATTAATGTCCAAATCCTGAGGTGAATCCTGGGAGGTAAGTACGTCACAGTAGTTGCACATGCCATGCCATCAGGTATAAGGAAAGCACCAGAAGTTGGGCCTCCATGGTGGACTGGTTAAAACGAGAATTGTTGGTGTTTGTCTATGGAACCTACAATGAGTCTAGTTATCTAAATGAGTCTCAAAAAGTACTGAATAGCTCCGGTTGGAAGACAAAAGTTACGTTAGGATTGTTTAAAGCAAGTTTCTCCCTATGTCAATAGTTGACCCAGAGGCAAGGTCTTACTGGAACTTTTTATTTTAAAAGGCCTTCCCTTCATTCTAGCCTGATGCTATTGAAAGACAGCTTTCCTTTTCTGAACTTTCTAGAAAAGAAAACTGATGACCACCTGCAGATCTTTGTTGCTGCTTCATGTTCTCCACGGTCCTATTTCTTTTCATTACTATTTTCAATTATTACTGGATCTGACAATAAACTTTTCCTCTATTTATGAATTCACTTAACTAGACTGTGAACTTTTATTTAAAAGTCTTTAACATGTGCCCTTTCTTTTCTCAAGTGCTCCAATTCTCAGTAACTTTCTTCTTTGGCTTTAGCCGAAGAGCTTCTGAAGCTTTAGCTAAAGAGTTTCTGAAGCTTTAGCTTCAATATAAACTTGACACCAATTTACACTCCCCTATATACGTGACTTATTCCATTTAAAACTTTCTCTTCCCAACTGGAACCAAAAACCCTTTAGGATGAAAGTTATATATTTCACTTCCTTGTAAAAGCATTTCAACAAAGCTGATGTCTAATCATGTTTGTTAAATAACTGTTAATCTGTCCATGCTAAAATCTGGATACAACTGATTGCCTGAGGAAAATTCATCATCTTATGTCACAATGACATAAAGCCTACAGTCTGTCTGGTATATTTGAAGAATGGAAATGACTTTCTCAAAGCTAGAAAATAAGGCTTGAACTTGTCCTCAGTGCTTTAAAACCAACACTTAAATAGAATGGGTCCCACCTCACCAAAATCCCCAGTATTCTCTAGCGTCCATTCATCCATATTCTTTCCAGGCTTTCCCCAGGAAACATTCACTAAATTTCCCTAACCCTAAAACAAATAAAACTAATTTCCTCCTAGTCACTGAAAAACAGTTTATTTTAAAGTATGAAAAGCTAAACCCAGTGTTTGGATCCTTTCAAAGAGCTAGTAAGTCAGGCCTTCTCATAGTCACTAAATCAGAAACAGAGCTGATTTCATGCTAATCCTGCCCAGGAGGCAGTTCCCTTTCTCAGGTTTTGCCTGTTGCTAGAAACCAAAAAGTCTGGAAGACTGCCTGAGAGGATTCAGATGCCTACTTGAAGACACCATCTGTTGTCCTTTCAGAGTTGTCTTGATGGGTTGGTTTGGTCCCACTGCCATTCCCCTGACCACAATCATCCCCAATGATCGTTTAACGGTACTGTGAAGTATCAAAAAAAAGTCACTAAGGGAGCCAGAGATTGGTAAGACTTATCTTTATAGCTCAAAGTTTTCTGAACTGATTGACCTCAACAGATCTGTCTTACACCAAATTTACCTCTACTTCACCACAGCTATTATGAAAAGAAATACTGTTCTATGATTTTCAGTTAGTTGCATTGGTTATTGTTTTATAAATGACTTTGATTAGGCATCCTCTGAAAGCTCACCTTCCTCTTTCCCATTATATATGTTCTGCAAATAGCTTTTTAAGTTCTTTAATTAAGATTGGCTTTTAAATCAGAAACCTAGAAACCACAGAGCAGCTTTCTCACCTCTTTAATTTTCCATAAGGAATCAATATTATACTGTCATATATGCAAATGTATGTGTAGTATACATGTGTGTGTATGTATATATATATATATTTATAAATATATATATATATGTATTTGCTTTTTTAAAAAAGTAAAAGACCCTCCTGTGTCCAATATAGGCACCAAGAATACATTTAGAAATTTAAATAAAGGCCACAAGTACTTCCCAAGGAAGGTCATTAAAAACGAAAAATCCTCTCTTCCTCTCATGTCTTATAGCTGGCCTTCAAGGCATGCCAGCTAAGTAAAAGGTGTCACTCATGATGACAGGAAGACTAGACAGTTCCCTCTTTGGGTGGTAGCTGAATTTCTATTGGCAGTCCTAGTAAAATATGGAACTCCTCATTTGTTCTAAGCAAGTGTTTTCTTCAGCTTTCCTTCAAACAATACCTTTACTCTCCCATTAGAATATGAAGACTTGGAGATTTTGAATAGCAACATTCTGGGTGGGAATCAGTCACTTTAAATCATGTGTTGGCTATGCAGAGAGAGAGAAAGTTATGGGACAATAACAGGGAAGGAGGGGAAAAGAAATATAAGTTCACTGGGAGCACTAGAAGACAGCAACCCTTTCAAAGGTGTTGCCGGTATCTCATGAAGGCCCAGGCTGCAACCATGGTGAGGGCAAACACTGGCAGAAGCACCATAGCTATGGGAACACTGCTTGGCTCCCCTTCACCTCGATGTCCTATAGGTCCATTCTGCACCTGTAACTGGAAGGGAAAGAAAAATGTTAACTCTAGTGACTACAGTGTATTTACCACAATTAAAATGTCCATGTTGATACATCGCCCAGGGTTGTAGTCTGTAGCGCACCCAAAGCAGTAAACCCCAAGCACTTCCTATAGTCCTGAACTGGTGGATTAGTGACACAAATGTTTTAGGAATAAAACGAGTCTGATGGGAAGGTACTGGCCTTATGGGTTCGCTTAGGGCAAGTCAGAAGTATTCTGTTTCTGTACTGCCTCCACCTCACTGCTGTGCTTCTTATCAGGAAAATGGAGTTTTGATTCTGTGGGGAACCTGGATATTATTAAGTAGGGGAAGGGAGAGGAAAGAGAATATCTTTCTGGACACTTTCGCTTACAGTGATTATTAGTAAACAGAATGCAATAAGAACAGATCAAGGCAAAGTCAACACAGGTGAAATGCCATCACTTGGAAATGCTTTTCAATTCCTGGTAGGTACCCCCTCTTTCCTAAGATGAGGTCTTGTCTTTCATGCCCTAATTTACAATACTAGATAAAGATGAAATCTATATGGAAGAGAAGTTAAAGAATCAGAAGTAAGTGTGTAAAAATAAATCATATCCTATTTGTTATAATTTCTCAGTGCCTAAGTATTTCCTTTTGAAACTGGATTATCTATCTTTGTTGCATTTCTTTCAGGGTGGTCCCTCAGAATATCACCTTTTAATGGTTAACTTATAATAAATATGGTACCATCTTGTTTCAGTTAGATTTCACCTCCTCAGGACAACCCATGAAACTCTGACCCCTCCATCTGAAAGGCAAGACCACACAAACTACCTTTTATACCCTCTATCCCACTTCTACACATTTCATTTCTTTCTTGATGAGATGTCCTGAGAGGGCACACTTCAATAGGAAGACATGTTTTTCAGGATTGGGCCAATTCCCTTGAACAGCAGAGTCTGTTGTATTAGGAGTTACTTATGGATGTTTCCCAAAGTGAACACTGCAAATCACTTCCCACACACCTTTGAAAAGAACCCTAATTATACCTGAAGTATGTGCCTTTATTTACTTGCCTTTACCTACCACATAAATTCTACTGTGCTTGAGAAATACAGAAGAGTCAAGGCAGACTTAACCACTGAGACACATCCACAGCCCTTTTTTGTATTTTATTTAGAGACAGGGTCTCACTGAATTGCTTAGGGTCTTGCTAAAGTTGCTGAGGCCGACTTTGAACTCCCCCAGTCTCCCAAACTGCTGGGATTACAAGTGTGTGACACCACACCCGGTTTATCAAACTGTTTTCTAATCCATCACACCCACATTCCATTTGTAATCCTAGAGGCTGTCTCATTTATTGTGTTTTGCCTTCTTCACTTTTTAGTTTCTCTCAAACTTCTAGTCTCTCTTTACTCAGTTGCTAGAGTGTACCAATTTAAGAAGGAATAACTCTAACGGCACAGTGAACCTGTGTGGTGAATACACTCAGAAATTCTTAGTGCTGTGGGAAGAACTGTCTACCAAGTACCCTCCCTTTTCATCATCCAAATTATAAAACACTAGGAAATAAGAAGTGGATGGAGAGATAGCTATTGTCTTGACCCAATTCTGAATTCCATTTCCTTTTTCCTAGAGTTCCCTTTGAGCATGACAGCTTTAGTCAAGAGTCATCCCACATGATTATTTCAATAGAAGCAGAGAAAGCATTCGAAAAATACAGCACCCTTTCATCCTCAAAACACTAGAAAAAATAGGGATAGTAGGAACGTTCCTTAACATTGTAAAGGCTATCTATGCTAAGCCCACAGCTAACATCATCCTATATGGAGAAAAACTGAAAGCATTTCCCCTGAGAACTGGAACAAGGCAGGGATGCCCTCTTTCACCACTATCATTCAACATTGTCTTTGAAACTCTAGCCACAGCAATTAGACAGACCAAAGAAATTAGAGGAATACGAACAGGAAAAGAAGAGCTCAAACTATCCCTATTTGCTGATGACATGATTCTCTATTTAGAAGACCCTAAAAATTCCACCAGAAAACTTCTGGAACTCATAAATGAATTCAGTAAAGTAGCAGGATATAAAATTAATGCTCATAAATCTAATGCATTTTTATTCGTGATGTATCCTCTGAGAGAGAAATTAGGAAAATTATACCATTCATAATAGCCTCAAGAAAAATAAAATCTTGGGAATCAATCTAACAAAAGAAGTGAAAGACCTCTACAATGAGAACTACAGAACACTAAAGAAAGAAATTAAAGAAAATCTGAGAAGATGGAAAGATCTCCCACGTTCGTGGATAGGCAGAATTAATATTGTCAAAATGGCCATACTACCAAAAGCGCTATACAAATTCAATGTAATTCCAATTAAAATCCCAATGATGGACCTCATAGAAATAGAGCAAGCAATCATGAAATTCATTTGGAGGAATAAGAGACCCAGAATAGCTAAAGCAATTCTTAGCAACAGCGAAGCAGGGGGTATCACAATACCAGACCTTCAACTATATTACAGAGCAATAGTAACAAAAACAGCATGGTATTGGCACCAAAATAGACAGGTAGATCAATGGTACAGAATAGAGGACACAGAGACAAACCTACATAAATACAGGTATCCCATACTTGACAAAGGAGCCAAAAACATACAATGGAGAAAAGATAGCCTCTTCAACAAATGGTGCTGGGAAAACTGGAAATCCATATGCAGAAAATTGAAACTAAACCCCTCTCTCTCACCCTGTACAAAACTCAACTCAAAATGGATCAAGGACCTAGGAATTAGACCAGAGACCCTGCACCTAATAGAAAATAGGTCCAAATCTCCATCATGTTGGCCTAGGACCAGATTTCCTTAACATGACTCCCAAAGCGCAAGAAATAAAGGCAGGAATCAATGATTGGGATAGAGTCAAACTAAAAAGCTTTTTCTCAGCAAAGGAAACAATCAGCAATGTGAAGAGAGAGCCTTCAGAGTGGGAGAAAATCTTTGCCACACACACTTCAGATAGAGCGCTAACCTCCAAAATCTACAAAGTGCTCAAAAATCTTTACACCAAGAATACTAATAACCCAATCAAAAATGGGCCAAGGAAATGAACAGACACTTTACAGAGGAAGATCTACAAGCAATCAACAGATTTATAAAAAAAAATTCAACATCCCTAGTTATAAGAGAAATGCAAATCAAAACCACCTTAAGATTTCATCTTACCCCAATTAGAAGGTCTTTTATTAAGAATACAGGCAACAACAGGTGTTGGCGAGGATGTGGGGAAAAGGGTACACTCATACATTGCTGGTGGGATTGCAAGTTGGTGCAGCCACTCTGGAAAGCAGTGTGGAGATTCCTTAGAAAACTTGGAATGGATCCACCATTTGACCCAGCTATCCCACTCCTTGGCCTATACCCAAAGGACTTAAAATCAGATTACTACAGTGATGCAGCCACATCAATGTTCATAGCTGCTCAATTCACAATAGCTAGTCTGTGGAACTAACCTAGATGCCCTTCAATAGATGAATGGATAAAGAAACTGTGGTATATATACACAATGGAATATTACTCAGCCATAAAGAAGAATAAAATTATGGCATTTGCAGGTAAATGGATGATGTTGGACATTGTCATGCTAAGTGAGATTAGCCATTCCTAAAAATCCAAGGGCCGAATGATCTCTCTGATAAGTGAATGATGATGCATAATGTGGGGTGGAAGGGAGGCAAGAATAGAGGAAGGACAGATTGCATAGAGGGAAGGGAGGGATGGGGTTGGGGTGTGTGTGGGGGGCATGAATAATAACAGAATGAGACAGACATCATTGCCCTGTGTACATGTATGAATGCACAGATGGTGTGACTCTACTTTGTGTACAACCAGAGAAACAATAGCTGTACGCCATTTGAGTTCAATGGATCAAAATTAAATGAATAAAAAATTTTAAGAAATGCACACAATATAACACTATCAAAAAAAAAAACAAAAACAAAAAAAAAAACAAAAACAAGGAGTCATCCCAGTTGATAGAGAAAGGTTCATGGCAGTGATAGGAAAGGCAAATGAGGGAGCCAGAAAATACACCATCTTCGTAGTCAGAGTTTTAAACCTAAGATTTTTCCAGGGCAGGTATATACTTCTTTCCCTGACAAATTGTAAAGGTGATTTTATTTCCCCCCAACTATTTTAATTTGATTATTACATTTTATCTTTAAAGAACATTACCTTGGAGGCAGGATCTGGGTTATAAGGATACTGTTATGAATTTCCTTTGATGATAAACAGAAGTACCAGAGAACTCCTACCTGTGCCAAAAAAGCTCTTCAAAGTAGTGACAGTAAAACAAAACAAAACACAAACACACCCACAGGTTCACTCACAAGGATGGTGCAAAAGCCCGATGCCAGGTATCTGGCTGCAAGTGACACCTACCCTGTGCTGCACTCTCAGTGACACAGCATAGCCTGCATTACGAAAGAGGTCTACCGCATCCCGATGCAGCAGGTTCTTTAGATCTTGACCATTTACCTGTCAAAAACAGTGAGGGAGGATAGTAAGAGAAGCAGACAGCTAATGCTGTAAGTCAACTATCTACTTTCATATGGCCAAACCTTTAAAAGAAAAACCCCAACTCCTTCAGGGCAAATTCTAAGGGCTAGGAATAAAGGCAAAATTACTTAATTTTTTTTTCTTCCATTTTCAAAGCTGTTTTCCTACAGCTGAAGTTCTGTGGGCCATTTGAAGAGAACCTAGGTAAAAATAGTGTTTCTCCTTTTTCCCTGCTTCTATGCCTGTCTTGCTTTGACACTGGATTCCGTTACTGTATTTGTGTGTCTTCCAAAAGAAAAATTAGCCTGCTTCTCTATAACTAACCAATCTTCTAAGTCATAACCCTATTCTTTATATTCCTAATCTTTAGCATTGCCACTTTTAAATCCGGAAACATAATTCTGTGAAACTCTCCCACAATTTATTTTTTTGTTTATCTTGGGGGGCAAGTACAGGGGAATGAACTCAGGGGCACTCGACCACTGCGCTACATCCCCAGCACTATTTGGTATTTTATTTAGAGTCAGGGTCTTACTGAGTTGCTTAGCACCTTGCTTTTGCTGAGGCTGGCTTTGAACTCATGATTCTCCTGCCTTAGCCTCCCGACCACTGGGACTACAAGTGTGAGCCACCACACCTGGCCCACAATTTATTTTGAAAAATATAAATTTACACTGGCACATTCTCTTGGGCTTACTTTATTGTGACCAATTTTCCTGGATTCCATAGATATTCCTATCCTCATATTTACTAAGCATTGTATTTCTGTGATGATACAAACCTTTAAAAGGGCATTTCAACATAGGTCACTCTTGGCACTTAAAGGTAAAGATGTGAAGTAATACTGGTATTAATACTTGTTAGGAGTGACACTAACCACAGGTGATATCTATCTTATGCTGTATCCAGCAACACAGCACAATCAACTGGGTGCAAGATTACAGATCTTTTATACAAGTCGACGTTATCATCAATAAGAACAGCAGGAAGAATATTTACATATTGCCGGGCGAGGTGGCACACGCCTGTAATCCCAGCAACTCGGGAGGCTGAGGGAGGAGGATCTCGAGTTCAAAGCCAGCCTCAGCAACTTAGCGAGGCCCTAAACAACTCAGTGAGACCCTGTCTCTAAATAAAATGCAAAACAGGGCTAGGAATCTGGCTCAGTGGCCAAGTGCACCTGAGTTCAATCCCCGGTTCCAAAAAAAAAAAAAAAAAAAAAAAAGAATTTACATATTTATCTGTGATTTGTATATGTTACCTCAATTCTCCTATCCTGTGAAGTAGACAGTGTTATTATATTGTTTTCACTGATGCAACAATTGAAGCTCTGAGAGACTGGTACAGGAGTTAGGGCAAGAGTTTTTAAATAATGGAAGAACTGAAGTATCTTTGCATTTTACTGTCCACATATACTACTATTCCTCCACTCTAACTCACCAACTATCCTTGGCTTAGTTGAAGCTCAAGCTATTGACTTCAATTCTCTCACCTCCCTTGTCACAATCTTTCTTCTCCAAGAGGTTCATAATGTTCTATTTCCAGCTAATGCCCTTGGTAAATCTACCAATACTTTTGTCTTTCAGGCTGTCTATTCTCTATTATAATAGTTTCCAGCTCCATTCCTCTTTAGTTACCAACTGACTGACACACACTTAAGACTTAACATTAGGTATGCTTCAACTCCCAAAACTCAAACTCTTAAAAACCTGACAATTTCTACTCCTTTTATACTTCTTAGTCCTCGAGTGGATTTCCTCTTTAACTTCAGAATCTAATCTTTTTTACACATTTTACTGTTTTTTTTTACCCACCTGGGGGTTGCATTTGTAATTTCAACCAAGGACTTAATGATCATTAGAATTTCTTGTCCTCAATGATCTTTCTAGTCCTGGACAACATACTGTTTCTACTTTCCTTGTTATCACTGAGTTGAATATTCCTGGAGAAAGACTCTCCACCATAGATACATGTTAGCTGAGTCTGGCCTATCCTTAAAATCCTTGTACTCATCAAACTCACTAAGACATACACAGCAGTGTCTGTTCCACACCTTTTCCACCATCAAAGACTATTCCAATCCTCCCTCTCCTTTCAGTAGATTCCTGGGTCTCATCTTTTTGAGAATACTGAGGACTTCTCACACACTCTCCTTTATTTTCCTTTTCAGTTTCTTGATATCCTCTCAATGCTCCTTTTCCTAGTTTCTGAATTAGATCCATTTCCTTTATCAAGGACAAAACCATCCACTGATGTACTTATTCATATTCCCTTTATCATTTTCTCCTAGATTCCTTGATTATTGTTCTCTGCTCCTTCATTCTCCTCTATAAAGAATCCAATTATTTCTTGCAACGCACTACCACCCTCTTCCCTCTTCTTTTTCTTCTTCTTCCTCCTCCTCCTCCCCCTCCCCCCCCCTTCTCTTTTTTTCTTTTTTGTGGTACTGGAGATTAAACCCAGGGCTCAGAGATGCTTTATAACTGAGCTACAACCCCAGGTTTTTAAATTTTTAAATTTTTTTTTTTAATTTTGAGACAGGGTCTCACCAAGTTACTGAGGCTGACCTTAAACTTGTAATCTTCTTGCTTGACCTTCCCAAAACTCTGAGATTATAGGCATGCATCACCGTGCTTGACCTCATTTTTCTTTCACTGCAAAACTGTTTGAAGACCTGTTTGCAAGCACTGCCTCCATTCCCTCAGAATCCATCCACTCTATATTCCCTTATAATCTCATAATATATAAGATGGGAGGGAAGAACATGTTCTTCTGAAGGTCAGCAGTAATTGCCAGTCACCAAATCTTATAGCTCTTTCTCAATCTTCAGACCATCTCCTTCCTTTGGTAATCTCCTATCTTGGATTATGCACACTCAGCTCTCTTAGTCCTTATTCTTTTTCTGATTTTTCTCCCTTTCCTTCTTAAAGTAAGTTACTATTCTTTACTGTCAGTCCTTCAACCCTCTCTCTCATGATAATCTCTACAATTTTGACTATAATCTGTAAGATAACTCCCAATTTTTATCCTACTTTTACTTTGGGATTTGCCAATTTCCTGATGAATGCTTATACTTGGATCCTATACTAGACCCCAATTCAACATACCCAACATACCCATTTCCCACAAAACCAAAAATTTCCTGACTTCCTTCTCATTGCTACTACCATTCCTTCAGACTAAAATGTGAATACCACTTTACTTCTCAAGACCCAAAAACAAAATTGGGGAGCAAGGAGAGTGAATTTTGATTTCTCGAACTGGTAATGCAAAGTCCTCCAGGAAAAGGCTCTAACCCACTTTCTCAGTTTAATCTCTCACTACTTCCTTTCATATATTCTATGCCCAAAATATGTTGCATAGCTTACTGACCCTAGGACCTGAAACATAGACAGTCTTATCTCTGCTGAAACTATATCCACCACCTAAACGCTATTCCCTTTTCCAAAATTCTACTTATCTTCCAGGATTGATCTTAAAAAGGATTAGTCCTGCTACCTGTAACATAGAATAAATACAGGGTTTTCTAGTAGATGGACTTTGATTTCACATTATCAAGATAACTTCTGATTATGCCTTTTTTTTGGGGGGTGGGGTGGGGAGATATGCCACAGGAGATGAACTTCACAATCAATTCTCAATGACTCGATTTTCTAGTTAACTCTTAGGGGAGAGAACAGGTGTGAGATTATTGACTGTAGTGAGAATGCCCACTTAAGTAATCTAGCCCATGTATTAGCTGTATTTGTCATTGTGAAGAAATAGGTATTTTCTATTAAAGACATATAAATAAGTTAACAATGCAGTTGTGTCAGCAAGTGCCAAATGATGCCCCATATTAATCATCAACAGCAAAGTTTCATGATAACATGAATTCAAGTGGAATAATTGGATCACTCCATGACATTCATGGTAGGAATACTAAGCTTAAAATAATCTTTGCCATAATGTTCAGTAACGATTCCATAAATTATTTAACATTTATCATCATGTTTGGGGCTGCCTATCATTCTACCTACATTAATTCATTTAGTCTTCACAATGATTCCTTTAATTAGGAACTTCCATTTTATAATGATAAAGCAAAAACATCTATGGGCACAAAGAATAGAAGTAGCAAAGCAAAGATTCAAACTCAAGCAGCCTGGCCCCCAAACCTTCACTTTAAAACACTGACCTACATAAATTTACATTGTAAGCAAGGATTTCATTTCAGCAACATTTCACTATCATATTAATACTGTAAATTAAATTTTATTGATTTTACAGTTTTGTCTGTATTTAATGTTATACATTTTAAAACCTTACACATGCATAAAACACAGATGTTTAAATACTAGTATTTTATTCATTTGTATTTGCTAAAGTAGAATTAAAATTTTTTAAATGCAATTTAGTTACACACCACTTCATGGACAAAGTCAGTCTTATAACTTCACTAGATGGGACTGGTTTACTTCTTTGACTCTCCATACTAGTAATGCTCTTAAAGCTCAAACTGAACTTTGCCTCATGTCGTTTTATATTCTACTTTGAGTAACCTGAAGAGATTGTATCTCAACTCATCATTATAAACCTTATAACACCTGAGCAGTCTGTACAACACTTGAACACAAGAAATGTTACATTTTCCTGAATTCTGCCTACAAGTGTACCCTGCAGAAGCTATACCTATAGGAAGACTGACTGACAAAAATCTCAGTATTACAGAGTTGAAAGACCTGGAGTCTAATAGTAGCTCTGCCTGCCAGTGAATCAGTGAACAATCTTGGCCCTCATTTGAGCATCCTTCTGCTGACAGGGAAGAAAGACATTGGTGATATTAGGCAAAAGAAGGTACTATAAAGGGCAAAAAGTCAATTAGGCCTCTCAGACCTCTTAGTTAAGCCTAAATGTATTCTAATATAAAAGAATTATTCTAATTATTATTTAAAAAATAAAACCCTT
>JAJEJO010003031.1:297826-327453 GCA_020662805.1 Glaucomys volans
TGCTAGGTATGGTGGCACACACCTGTAATTCCAGATTCAAGAGGTTGAGGCAGGAGGATCACAAGTTCAAGGCCAGCCACAGCAACCCACTGAGGCCCTGAACTTAGTGAGACCTTGTCTCAAAAAATAAAAAAGGGCTGATGATAGAGCTCACAGGTAAAGTGGTTCAGTTCCTGGTACTAAAAACAAAACCCTTTTAAAATAAGAGAACTTTCAGAAATGTAAAGGAAATTTCTTTTTTAAAAAAAATATTTTTCATCCTTCACCCAAGATAAACCAACCCCATAAAATAAATGATTATGATTTTTCTCCCTTGATAATATCATTTCAACAAATCTGAATTTGCTTTCCAATATTTATCTCTCCTAAACATTTTACAGTTTCCAGTTGCCTTGCTACCAAATTCTATAGATTTTACCACAGATATCTATAGAATTCACTTTCTTTATCACCATTCAAAATAATACAGAAAATAGCTCTCAACCTCCAGGTGATTCTGGAGTTGAGTGAATTCTAATCTAAACTGCCTCCAATAGTCTTTCACCTGGTTTTCACTCCTAGACTACTTACCCTACTTAATACACATCCCATGCACCTACAAATTTTATTGATTTTCCATTTCCTAAAGTAGTGATGTTTCAAATACAAGTCTGCAGACCCAGTATAAAAGATTGTAAAATCAATCCACTGGGTCAAGAGAATACTTAACTTTTAAAAAGTGAAATCAGAAGAAAACAAAATACTGGAGTTCACCACAAAAAGGAAGTAGTTTTCTTAAACTTTAATTTCAAATATATATGCTTATTCTGATTTGATGATTTGGGAATATATGTAGTTCCTATTATAGGACATAATTTTAAATATTTGAAAAATACTTGCCTACAACAGTGGTTCTCAAACTATTGTGCATAGACTCACCAGGGGAGTTATAATGTAATTTTGATTCTGCAGGTCTGGTGAGGGTCCTGAGATTCTGCATTCCCAGATGATAACCAGACTGCTGGTTCTTGGATCTTTTAATTCCAAGAGCTACTCAGCTGAGTAATCCTAGAATTGTTAACTTGCTACTTCAGCTTCCTTATCTCATGGCATAGTAAGTTTTACTGAACCCAAGACACAAGAAGTTTGCAATGTTCTAGAAAATTTTGCCTAGCGAATTATTTGGAGAATCAGTATGGTGGTGTTCTAATTAACTGATGGGGAAACACAAAACTTTTTGCTTTAACTCTGATTGTTGGCAGACTTTAAAGATGTGCTTCCTATTCCTGCTTTAGGAAATAAACTGAGCTAAAAATAGTTTGCTCGGATGATTAAGAATTTCAAATTGCCTCAGGATAATCCAGAATAGGAGCTCTCACTACCGGATAGTTGTAGGGCCATTAAGAAAGAATGGACCCAATTTAATGAGCATCAATCTCAGACTACTGTGGATATTTTAATTTTTTACCAAGCTCCTGAAATGAACCACATTTTTATCTCTTTTTTTAATCAAAGTTGAGAGAATAAAAAAGTTATCTAAGTCCAATTAATCAGACCCAACCAAAAAAGTCAATGTGTTATAATAGAATGATTAATTAACTGAACAACTAAATTAGATCTTTATCCTGTGCTAGTTACAACAAGCCTTGATGCTAGAGATTCAGAGATAAAAGAGAGACTCTTCTGCAGAGATACTCTGTCTAAAGGATTTGCTGTATATCAATGTCTCTAGATAACTAGATAGGGTTTCTGCTAGGTCATTCCCTGAATGCTAATCCAAAAGGAGATGAGTCTTTCATCTTCTTTGTAACTTTCCACAGTTCCTGGCATATGCCTCAGGCCATCAAATACACTCATTGATAAATGATAACTGACCAACTCTTTCATTCACTGAATTAAGACTTGTACTTGAACAGAATATGAAATGCAACTGGCTAATGGCCCCATTTATGCCATTTTGTTTTATAAATGGTTTGGTTAAAGAGGAGCATTCAAGTTTGCAGTGTAATAAACCAGCTACATCACCTTGAGCTTCATAAAATGTATAGAGTTTATTGAGAATGGACTATTCTTGATTATCTATCTCCTCTCATTTAGGCAGACAGAGGAAATAAGAAATATTAAGACAGTTTACCCTTTTTTTCTTTTAACCAAAAAGAAAGTTTATCCAGCTTCCATGGTAACCTATTCTAATATGAAACCAGCCTCATCAACACACACAAATTAAATAAATAAGGGAGGAATTTCCAGCCTTCATGTGAACTTCAGGTCTTTTCTTCCATTACTAGTAACTGTTTTTGTTTCACATGCAACACAACCTTTAAAAAATTATTTAACAATGATTAGTATTAAAAATTTCTTTTTTCTAGTTGAAATCACACAGTGATCATTAAAAAATTAAATTTCACTTTTGATGAGAAAAGAAACTATGTGATATATTATGCAATTATTCAATTTTAGAACTTGAAATCAAGACACTGTGGGTATTACTTTGAAAGAAAAGAAAGATTAAGTTAATAGTCAATAATAACAAAAAATTCACAGATCACTTAATGTGGTTATCTAAATGGATGGTTATCTAAAATGGATGTGTGCGAAGGAAAATATTTTTAGTTTGATTATCTAGCAAAAGTTATTAAAAAAAAGTGAGACACATTTTAAAACATGGAAAAATAACCCATGTCAGGAGAATAGGAAAATCCATTTAAAAATGGGAATATATACTAATAAATAATTTTAAGTCATTTCATAGAGACATCAAAGTCAATAATAAATGAATACTTAAGTACATTAAAGGGATGAAATGAGCCATCTAATGGTTAAGGTCTAATAGGGTCACTTAAGGATGGAGAGGGGAATATGATGCCATGGATGAGTAAGGTAACAGAGACTATTCCACAATACTTCTTAAGGAAAGGCATCTACAAAGAAAATTTTGGAGCTAACTTAGAAGGGAAACTGAAGTCAAAGGAATGCAGGCCTAGCTAGAAAGGAGAGGATATGCTGCCCTTTCGTCCTCTATGTCTCCATCTTTTTCTGTCTTATTTCCTCTATATCTTTTTTCTATTTTTGCCTTTCTGTCCCCTGACAGTTTTCCTTTTCTTTTTCAACATGTATTTTCCTTAACTGGTTTGAACAGAAACATAAATCTATGTAGTATTTAATATTTTATAGATATCTTCATAATGTTTCTTCGTTTCTTGTGTTTTGATAAAGTAAAATCCTTTTTGCTGTAAATTTTAAAGTTAGGCAAGCTGTTTTTTAATCATCTACTTTTCTTTCATTGACAATAATCTCTCACCATTCATCACTACCCCGCAGTCCTATTTTAAAACTTGAGAGGCCATCCAATAATTTCTTTTCTCTGTGAGGCAATGGGCCACATAACAAAGGTTCCTCACTTCAGTTTACATCTAATAAATTATTTTCACTGTGGTTAAAGCCCTTTTCCCCTTAATTCTATTTTTTAGACAAAGACTAATTTCAGTATTCATATGATTACCATTTACTGTTAATTGACCATGCAACTTTCTTTTTACGTTAACTAAATCTAGCTCCTCCTTTATCTATTAGGAGGCAATGAAGTACACTGGGTAAGAGCAGAGATTTCAAGTTTGGACAGAACAGTTTCAGTTCTCCAACACCTACTATTGTGTGGCCTTGGGCAAGTTGCTTGACTTCATTAAGCCTCAGTTTCCTTAGCTGCTAAATGGGCATAGTGATCATATCCACCTCTTAGGGTTATTATAATATTACACAAGATTAGGTTTAAAGTTCTAAAAATGCTAGTTGTCACTTGGCACTTAAAACTTTTATTTTCATTTTGCAATGATCAACATCTAACCATTTAAAAGCTTTTCAAATACTATGGTTCTCTTTTTAACCCCTTTATTGTTCAAGTTTTTCTAACCACAAAGCCTCTTCAGAGAAACTGTGACTTGTGTCAAATTACTAAACCACATAGATCCTAACTACTTGCTGTACCTGTATTTTACCAACCCACTCTTTTTCCTTACTGTACCACTGCCAAGTTGATTCACAGTTTTTAGGATGTCTTTCTCTAAGGAGCCATAGTCATCTGCTTCTAAACTCCTCAATATACTTTTGAGATGAAAGGTGGATTGTCACTGTCTCCATCTTATAAGATTAATAAACAGCAACCAGGAGAAGCTTAATGGGCTAGAACACAGTAAAAACAGTGAGATGGACTGAAATAAAGCCATCCATGGTGTTATTTTTACATTCTGGATCAGTTAGGACACATTTTTTAAAAAAGATTTTTGGGCTAATTTAGATATCCTCTAACAGCTGTTTGTTCTGATTTTCTGGGGACTAAGTGGAGTCATAAAGCTTTCGTGAAGAGGTGTTCAGAACTACTGCTAAGCCTGACCTCTCAAATACTCAGATATCAAATGAAGAGGCAGATATTCTCTCTTTTCTTTGTATCTCTGCCTACACATTGCTACCAAATGGGCTGCATGGCAAGAAGTATCTAATAAGTTGACAACTCATATGTCCTTTAACCACTAATCAACTGAACTGCTTGAGATATAACTCAAAAGGGAAAATTCCAACAAAGCTATAATAAAATTATGGAGGTAGACTCAAAATCAGGTCTCTGGGGCTAGGGATATAGCTCTGTTGGTAGAGTGCTTACCCTGGGTTCAATCCCCAGCACTGCAAAAAAAAAAAAAAGACTTCTCTTAGCTATATTGATTGCATTCATTTATCTCAGCCTCTTCCCAACCTGACCTTTGTGCCTCAATTCATAAGAGAAAGAGAAAGAGAAAGTTTTCTCCTCTTCAGACCCTGGGCTCATGGGGTCCATGGCACAACTGAAGAAGAAAGTAGGGGCTTTTTCCACAAGAAGACATAGCCTAGTTCAAATTTCCATTTATTTATGTCTAGCCCTTTGAAGCCCTCTCTAACTCCAAGGAATGTAAAACTCACCCCCCACAACACTTCTCATTCTTTTATAACAATCAACTGTATCATTTACATACTAGTAATTAGCTCGTAATCTTTAGCTAGCCTTGGAATGTGATTTAAAAATATAAAATCTACTAAATCACCTAACCTTCCTACCTCCCTCTCACAACTGATAGTACCATAGTAGCCAATGATGGGGAACAGAAATGAAAAATGGGGCCAGAGGTATGCTGTGCATTTTAATAGTTTTAAAATTCTTATTTTGCCTATATTCTGATTTACTATAGGTTAAGTCTAATTTATTTTGAGACTGTGGGTTATCAGGATGAAATGGGAGCACAACTGATAAGATAGCCAAGTCAAACTGCGTTTCAATTTTTCAATTTTATAATGGGTAAGAAAGGGCTCTGAGTCTATAATGGGTAAGAAAATACACAGAATTCCTGCTTTCCTTCTCTGAAACTAAATCCATTTATAGGGGCTAACAGTTCCCCTGCCAACATACAAATTCATGTTCTAATTAACAAAAGAGAGGTAATAAAATATTGGAAAAAAGACGGAAATTGTGGGTTTTTGAAATCTCTTTTCCTCACACCAGTCCTTCCCTCTCCCTGATTTGTTTTGTCTGGAACTTGGGCAAGTAATTTCATATTCTGGGTTTAATTTGCCATGTCTGTCAAGTAAGGATCATATTATCCTCTAAGCCCAATGGTAAAGTTAGAAGACTGAGCAAGGTTTCTCCTATTCAACTATATAATCTGGGCATTTCCAGATCCAAAAAGGCAGGCAGGAATCTTCCCAAGAAAGGGGTTAGGATAGGACCTAAGAACTAGGGAGCAAAGTACAGCAAAGGAGGCAGAAGCCAGTTCTCACCGAGAGGATCTTATCACCCTCCTGGAGCCGCCCATCCAGGGCCGCAGCCCCATTCTCTTTGATGCGGCTGACGTAGATGCCACTGTCATTGGAGACATGCTGTTGATCTGTCCCACCGACGATGTTGAAGCCCAGCCCTGAGAAAATCATGGAGGAATGAAGGAGATGGGGGTGAAGAAGAAAGAAAAGGAATTAGAGAAGTAAAGAGAGAGAAGAGGCCTAGGGGAGGAGAGGCTAGTAAGTCAGACTGTGAGGCGGCTAGAACAGTCATAAGCAAGGTCAGTCAAGTTCAAGAGTTAAGGTCAAGAGTACCAAGTTGCCCACTCAGGTCAGGTAGGACTGAAAATACAAACACAGAGATCAAGATGACCTGTTGAATATATACTGAAAGATCTACATACAACTTAAACAATAAAGTCATCCCTGAAAGATGTTAAAGTCATCCCTGTAAGATGTTAAGTTGTTCTGCTCACATTTGATTTTGATCCTGTTGACAGCATTCAGAAGACCCAATTCCTGGCATTTCTGGTATTAATGTAACAGGGTTAGCTGCGTTCATAAGAATCTAAGCTTTTAACCAATTATGACATGAACTGTTTTTAATTGAGAAAGAGATTTCCAACCATACCTCCCCCCCCATATTACTGGTAGAGTTTCCAACCATACCTTCCCCTGCCATATATGGCAGAGTTTTGGAAGAAGTGATCTTGGGAGTTTCATTTATTTTCTTCCATTTTGTGTTATGGGAGGGGGACAGTGGTACAGGTGCGGGCAGGAAACCTCAGCACCAGAAAGGTAACTGCTGCTTCCTGGTAGACATAGAACCAGAAAAAATTTTTTTTTAAACTGCAAGTAAAAATAACCATATACTTGCATATAGTCATGACCAAATTTTATTCATTTTAGACAAAACTGATTCCCTATTGACTAGCAACTGCCCATTTGCCAACTAGAAATCACTATTCTATTCTTTGTTTCTATGAGTTTAACTACTTTGGATGGGTATAACATTTTAGTTATGCAAAACACGTAAGTTCTAGAGATCTGCTATGGAACACCGTGCTTACAGATTGACAAGTTTAGCTTTCAAACCTGCTCCCACAAAAAAATGCATTGTAAGGAAGTGCTAGGGATATGTTCAAATTCTAGCACTGCCCATACCTCAGCCTCTCCAAATCCCACTTAACAATACAACACTGTACACTTCAAGATCTATCAATGGTAGATTTAAATGTTCTTATTACAATAAAATATAGAAAGCAAGCAAGCTAACAAGCTATCAGATTAACAAAGTGCCATTTTCATGAACCAACCACTAAACTGTAGAAAGAATTTCATCCTTCAGAAATCATTGTCATAAAGGGATTCACAATAGCTAAACTATGGAATCAGCCTAGGTGTCCATCAACAAATGAATGGATAAAGAAAATGTGGTACATAACACAACAGAATTTTATTCAGCCATAAAGAAAAATGAAATTATGGCATTTGCAGGAAAATGAATGAAACTAGAGACCATCATGTTAAGTGAAATAAGTCTCTCATATGTGGAAACTAAGGGGGAAAAGGAAATCAAAGGTAGGGGTGGATCTCCTAAAAATCAAAAGATCAGTAGAGGAAAGCAACCAAGAGGTGGAAGGCAAGAGGGAAGAGGAAAATGCAGGGGAGTGATATTGGACAAATTATGTTGTTATACTGTGTGCATATACAAATATATAACAACAAATTCCATAAATATGTGCAACTACAATGCACCAATAGAAAACGTGCAGATGCTATGCACCACCACGCATGCCTGTAATACCAGTGATCTGGGAGGCTGAGGCAGGAGGATCATGAGTTCAAAGCAAGTCTCAGCAACTTAGGGAGGCCCTATCTTTAAATTTAAAAAAAAAAAAAGAAAAAAGGTGGAGGGAAAAAATTTTAAAAATAAGAAAAAGAAACTCTTAAGCTCCTTTAAGGCCTTCTTTATGTCAGCTACTGGTTGGTATAATTCAGGGCCACAGTACAAAGAGAAGGGAGATAATGTGTAAACAATTAAAAAACAAAATGCATTGGTCCAACTGCAATGAAAAGCCATAGTCACCACCATTCTATTGGCCTTAATAGAAAATAGAGACATATGCAGACTTTCTAAAAAGTTTTTCCTGTTGGTGGGATGAAAGATACACCCTTAATTTGTATCAGAGAAGATGGGGGTTTGGGGGATAACTTGAGACAAAGTGAAAAGGTAGGCAGATCCAGGCTATGAAAGGCTCTGAAAATACTTCAAAACTGTGACAGCTTTGGGTAAGAGGGATAACACCAATCAGCCTTTTCCAATACTGGACAAACTATTTAGAGAAAATCTTTCAGTGAAATCCAACATCCTCAGTATGGTTGAAATCTCACCAAAATGCTGTTGTCTCTGGAGATCTTGGGAACAGAAAGCAAGTATTAAGCAACCAAATGCATTACAACAGTCAGTAAGAAAGGGAAGGAACTTTGCTACAGGTTATTTAAAGCTATAGAACAGCATCCAAAAGAAAATGAGTGGAAGAAATCTTACTGAGTTTTATTATAAACAAGTATGGTTTATTACCACCTTTTAACATCATATTATATATGTACATTTATAACTCACTGTTAACTTCTGTCATAAATGAACCAAACCACTTAAAATGAGAACTTCTGGATTGATGTAAAGCCTTTCTTCATCCACTTTTTTTTTTTTTGGTACTGGGGATTGAACCCAGGGGCACTCCACCACTGAGCCACATCCCCAGCCCTATTTTGTATTTTCTTTAGGGACAGGGTCTCACTGAGTTGCTTAGGGCCTCGCTAAGTTGCTGAGGCTGGCTTTGAACTCGTGATCCTCCTGCCTCAGCCTCCCAAGTGCTGGGATTACAGGCGTGCGCCACCGCACCCGGCTTCTTCATCCACTTTTACAGAACTGGGCTCACCTATTACTCAAACCGTGCTGCAATAAATGAAAGTCCCCACAACACTGAGTAGTACTGTTTCAATTCAAACCTGGGGTTGAAGGTATGCTTCAGTGGGAGAACATTTGCCTAGCATACAAATGTACAGGAGTCCCTGGGTTCAATTCCCAGTACTAAAATTAAAATAAAATTTAAACTTGGGCCCTATGTATCCCTAGATAATCCCAGTTCATTTGTTCAATAAAAACTATGAATTATTTACCACATGTCAGGCACTGTGTTAGGTTCAGAGTAAGGTAAAGCTAAACTGGTCAGTCCCTGTTTTAATCACAAACAGAAGTTTATCCTCTTCCCTGTCCTTTTTAAATACTGTAGAAGCAAATCAAAGTCAGAAGAAAACGATTTCAAGTTCAACTCCATAACTTACCAGACAAGTGAGTCAGTTTACTTTGATCCTCGGCTTCCTTTTCTATAAAACAAGGATTAAAAATTCTGCCCTTTCTACTTCAAAGAGTAATTGTGAGGACCAAATAACATAAAATCTGAAAACTATTCTTTATAAAATACACAGTAGTTACTATATTGGGGTAAGGCTCTGGGGGAGTTATCAATAAACTAGTGGCTACTAGATGGCTACTTACCAAAACTAGATAGTTTGATGGAAAAGGAGGAATAAATACACAGTACAAATGTGAGAACTCCTGAAAAATGGGAAGACAGATTTAAAAGTCCACCTACCTATAAACAGGAAAAGACTGGATTAGAACTCAAACTTATTAAGTATGTCTATAACCTGTGAACTAGAAATCCCCTTTAGGAGTAGTTTCTGGCAAGGGTGATATTTTAAATCTGCATCAATCATCCAGTATATGTTACCAACAAACTGGAACAGATGCCAGTCTGAAACAACTGGAAGGGGAAAGCCTATCCAGTACATATTTTCTAACTATCAACTGTACTCCAGAAAAATCTCTGTGAATAGGGCATTCACATATCCTGATTTGTCTGGGAGTCTAGTGTTCAGAGTTCCTTTTCAATTTCAAAATCATCCCAGTTTGGACACACGATTATCCCATCTACAAACAGTAAATTACTGCAGTAAACAGTGATCTATGTTTACTGCAGGACATTTTGTGGTAGTGTAGAATTGATGGTAATCTAAGTGTCTATCTTTTGGAAAGCAGATTAAAATACAGCTAAAAGCTAGAATCACTTAATACTCATATATTAAAAGAACATGGATAGAGTTTTAAAATGTCATGTTGATATTCGCAGCATAATACCTTCCCATAAGTAAATACGAAAGAATATTACCTGTCTGCAAAAGTGCATGTAAAGACTTATTAAAGTAGACACTTGCAGGGAAGAACATACAGGTAGAGTTTAGGTATGAAGGGTAAAAAGATGACCAGAGAGGAACATACTGATGACAACAGTGTGCTGTGGAGATGAAGGATATAATTAATTCTGCTCTCAAGTCCAGGGTCCAAAAAGGATGAAAGCCAAAGGGAGAAAGAATAAAAGACTGGGATTCAACAAAATTTTCTAGAGTAAGTGAATGAAAAATATTGGTTACTGAACTCAGTTATAATATACTAATAAATTTTAAAATATAACAAAATTAAAATGGGTTGCTCAGTCTCTAATTTTGATGAACAGTCTAAATACATACCTAAAAAAGTAAAGGTGGCGGGTAGTATAACAATGATGCCACTAGGGGATTGAGAGGGAAAGAAAGGGTGTTTAGAAGAAGATCCTTGGAAAAGTAAATGAGAAACACATTCTTCTAGATTCCTCCTGACTACAGGTCTGGACCCTGAGCCCATTTATAAGTAGCAGCAGCAACAATTAATTTTACTGAGCACTTAATAGCTACGAAGTAATATAGTATGAACTTTAGTTACATACAGATGAATTTTAAAAATGAGTCATGGAGGGCTGGGGTTGTGGCTTAGGGGTAGAGCACTTGTCTTGCATGTATGAGGCACTGGGTTCAATTCTCAGCACCTCTTATAAATAAATGAATAAAACAAAGGTACACCAACAATTAAAACAATAATTTAAACAGAAAAAAAAAAAAAGAGTCACAGAGGCCAGGTGCAGCGGCACACACCTATAATCCTAGTAGCTCAGGAGGCAGAGGCAGGAGGATTGCAAGTTCAAAGCCAGCCTCAGCAACTTAGTGAGGCACTAATCAACTCAGCAAGATGCTGTCTTTAATAAAATACAAAAAAAAAAAAAAAAAAAAAAAAGGGTGGTGGAATGTTTTTAGTTTTAAAAACCCCCCCTGGTGTAATTCCCTGGTACCAAAAAAAAAAAAAAAAAAAGAGTCATGAAGAGTCATGGAGAGATTAAGCAAGTTTACAAAAGGTCACAAAGTGTTCTTGGTGAAGCCAAAACTCCAAGTAAGGCTGTTTGATTCCAAGGTGTAACCTTTTAACCATTTTGTCACACTGCATCTTTGTAGAAAAGATATACTGTTTTAGGGAAAAAGGTCTTCTAAGCACTGCTTGCTATCTTGGGAGCCAACTGGTCTTTGGGCTGGCTCTGAAAAAACAATGTAAGATAATGGTCACAGAAGAGTCCCCATAAGTAATATATTCCAGAGGAAGGATTCATCACTCTGGAGTTCTGCCACAGTGGCTCGTCTCTACTGCTTAGTCAGAGAAGGAAAAACACTGCATTTCATTCAGATTCTTGTCTATGAAGTCTTAAAGTCATAAAGAAAAGTAACAGTTTAGTCTGATATTCTGGATATAATCGAGAAATAATTAATATAAAACAAAAGTCCATTAACACCAAGGATTACAATCACTAATTGAGTTATGAACACTAGATTGACACTCCATTTGTCCCTCTGTGTGCACAGACTTTCTACCCCAAAATCAATCCCACTAATTTTCATCAGACATTAAATAAACTCTATTGGATATAAAATCCCCTATCTTTATTATGGTAAAACATGCTTAATATAAAATTTATAGTTTTAATGATTTCTAAATGTATAATTCAATGGCATTAGATACATTCACAATGTTGTACAACCATCACCACTATTCATACCAGAATATTTTCTCTCACTCACACACACACACACACACACACTCACAAAACCAATAAACAAAAACACCCACCTCTATACCCACCAGACAATATCTTCATTCTCCCCTTCTCCAAGATCTTGGTTTCCTCTATTATGCTTTCTGTCTATATAGATTTGTTTACATACCTCATAAGTAGAATACTACTTTTTCTTTTGTGTCTAATTTCACTTAGTAGAATGTCTTAAAGGTTTATCCACATTGTAGCAAGTATCAGAATCTCTTTCCCTCTTATGGCTGAATATTATTCCATTGCTTACATATACCACATTTTGTTTCTTTGTCAAGGGACATTAGGACTATTGCCACATTCTGCTACTATGAATAATACTTCTATATACACTACCATGCAATCACTTTTTTCAGCCTCTGCCCTCAGTTCTTTTGAGTATATACATAGAAGTGGAAGTGTTAGAACACAGGGTAATTCTATGTTTTACAATCCGAGGAATCATCAAACTGGTTTTCATAGTGGTTGCACCATTTTACATTCCTACTGGCATGCATACAGAACTAGTTTCTCCACATCTTTCCTAACCCTTGTTACTTATTTTCATAATAGTCATCCCCGTGGGTGTGAAGTAGCATCCCACTATGGTTTTGATCTGCATTTCCCAAATGCCTAGTGATGCTGAGTGAGTTTTTCACGTGATTACTGGCCAATTGTATGTCTTCTGTGGAGAAATGTCTATTCAAGTCCTTAGTTCATTTTTAATTTGTTTTGTTATTGTTCAAGTTCTTTACATATTCTGCTTGTTAAATCATTATCAGAAATAATTTACAAATATCTTCTCCAATTCTATAGATTGTATTTAACACTCCAGATAATGGTCTTTGAAGAACAACAGTTTTAGGTTTGATGAAATATTATATGCTTATTCTTCTTTTGTTGTCTTTGCAATTGGTGTTACATCCAACAAATCCCCACCAAATCCAATGTCATATAGATTTTTCCTATCTCCTCTTCAAAGAGTTTTATAGTGTTAATTCTTATGCTTAGGTATTTAATAAATTTTTAGTTAATTTTTGTAAATTGTGTAAGGCGAGGATACAAATTCATTCTTATGCATGTGGATGTCTAGTTAATCCAATATCAAATACTGAGAAATGGTATTCTGCCATTATTTGATGGAATGTTCTGTATATCTGTTAGGTCTAATTTGTTGATAGTGTAGTTCAAGTCCTCTATTTCTTCATTCATCTTCTGTTGATTGTCCTATTACTGAAAACTGGGGTACTAAAATTTAACTATTACTGTAAAATCATCCATTTTCCCTTCAATTCTTCAATGTTTACTTCATATATTTTGGAACTCTGTCATTTGGTACATATATGTTTACAGCTGCTATTCTTTCTGATGAATTGATTTTTAAAAAAATCATTATATAAAAATAAGGATAAAAGGAACATACCTAAACACTGTAAAAGCTATATATACGACAAATCCAAGGTCAACATCGTTCTAAACAGAATGAAAAATTGAAAGTATTCCCTCTAAAAACAGGAATAAGACAGGATGGCTACTTTTACCACTTCTATTCAACGTAGTCTTTGAAACTCCAGCCAGAGCAATTAGGCAAAAGAAAGAAATCAAAGGGACACAAATAGGAAAAGAAGAGTTCAAACTATCTGTTCATGGACAATATAATCCTATATTTAGAAGACCCGAAAAACTCCACCAGAAAACTTCTAGAACTTATAAATGAATTCAGCAACGTAGCAGGACACAAAATTAACATCCAGAAATTAATTGCATTCCTATAATATAACAACAAATCAGCTGAAAGAGAAATTAGGAAAACTATCCCAATTCACAATAGTCTCATGGGAATCAATCTAACAAAAGAGGTAAAGAACTTCTACAATGAAAACTATAGAACACTAAAGAAAGAAATTAAGAAAAAAAAAAAGAAAAGAAATTGAGGATGATCTTAGAAGAAGGAAAGACCTCTCACATTTGTGGATAGGCAGAATTAATATTATCAAAATGGCCAAAAGTGCTATAAAGACTCAAAGCAATTCCCATCAAAATTCTAAAGCCTTTCCTCATAGAAATAGAACAAGCAGTCATGAAATTTACCTGGAAAATTAAGAGGCCTGAAATAGCCAAAGCAATTCTTAGTAAGAAAAAGTAAAGCAGGAGACATCAGAATACCAGACCTTAAATTATACTACAGAAGTATAGTAACAAAACAGCATGACATTAGTACCAAAACAGACAAGAAGACCAATGGAATAGAACAGAAGACACAGAGACAAAGCCACAAAAAATAATTATCTCATACTTGATAAAGGCACCAAAAACACACATTGGAGTAAAGATAGCCTTTTCAACAAACAGTACTTGGAAAACTGGAAATTCCTATGTAGATGAAATTTAACCCCTATCTCTCAACCACACAAAATTCATCTCAAAGTAGATCAAAGACCTAGGAATTAGACCAGAAACCCTGCATCTACTAGAAGAAAATGTAGGCCCAATGCTCCAACATACTGGGCTCAGGAACTGACTTCCTAAACAGGACTACTAAAGCACAAAAAGTATAAAAGATAATCAATAAATGGGATGGCATCAAATTAGAAAACTTCTCCACAGCAAAGAAAACAATCAAGAGTGTGACAAAAGAGCCTACAGAGTGAGAGAAAAATCTTTGCCACCTGTACCCTCAGATAGGGTGTTAATTTCCAAGATACACAAAGAACTCAAAAATGCTTAACACCAAAGCAACCAAATAACTCAATAAATGGGCAAAGGAACTAAACAGATACTTCCAAAAAAGAAATATGAATAGGCAATAAATACATGAGAAATTTTTCAATATCTCTAGCAATTAGAAAAATGCAAATTAAAACTACACTGAGATTTCATCTCACTCCAAACAGAATGGCAATTATCAAGAATACAAGTAACAATAAATGTTGGCGAGGATGTGGGGAAAAGGGTACACTCATACATTGGTGGTGGGACTGCAAATTGGTGCAACCACTCTGGAAAGCAGTATGGAGATTCCTCAAAATCGAGGAATGAAAACACCATGTGACCCATTTATTTCACTCCTCAGTTTATATCCAAAAGATTTAAAATCAGCATACTACACAGACTATCATGCTAAGTGAAATAAGCCAGTCCTATATGTGCACATTAACACACAATAAGGGGGTCAGGGGAACAGAAGTTCAGTAGATAAGGTAAAGAGGAAGGAAGAGAAGGGAGAGGGTATAAGAAAAGAGAGTGGAATGAATCCAAAATAATTTTCCTATGTACTTATATGAATACACCATAGTGAATCCATCACATACATCCTAACTAGAATACGATATATTCCATGCTTGTATAATTATATCAAAATGAATTCTACTGTCATGTACAATTAAAAAGAACCAATAAAAAATGTAAGGTCCCTCTTGAGTCTCTTTTTTTTCCACATTAAATCCATTCTGTGTGAAATTAGTATAGCCACCCCAGCAATCTGTTGAATGGAATACCTTTTTCATCCTTTCATTATAAATCTACTTGTGTCTCTACTTCTAACGTGAATCTGTCACAAACAGAATATCATCAGATCTTTTTTATTCCATTCTGCCTATCGATTAAAGCATTTAATGCTGATACTTGAAGTAATTAATAGTCAAGGACTCACTTCCGTCAATTTGCAATTCTGTAGTCTGACAGTGGTTTTTGTTTTGTCCCTTATTTCATCCATACAGGTGTCTTTTGCCGTTAGTTGATTTTTTTTTTTTGCAGTGACACTTTTTTAGTCTCATTTTCTTTTGACTAACAAATATCCTATTGCACTGCAAAATCTTAAAAACAGGGATCATTTCTTATTCTTTAGCATCCAAAATTCCTAATCATATATGGAACTGAAGTAAACACTAAATGAATTTTAAACAGTTTCACTTTAATTGAGTCTTCTGAAACCAACAATTCCAATTCTATCATCTTAGTTCAGATGTCATTCCCTCAACAAATAATTCTTTATTTATTTGAATATAATCATCGCTCACTTTCCACTTAGTCACATGGTTCCTCAAAGTGGGATGATCTATCAGCTTACCTTTCTATTTCCCCAAAATAATGCCTAGATGTTGAAGTTATTCTTTTACATTTTTTTCACCTTTATTTATTTATTTATATGTTGTGCTGAGAATTGAACCCAGTGCCTCACACATGCCAGGCAAGTGTCTACCACTAAGCCACAACCCAGTCCAAGAGGTTGAAGTTTTTCTCAAGGATTGTTCTGAAAAGATCTTCAGACTAATTTTTTTTTGTTGTTTTTTTTGTGTTTTTCTGATACCAGGGATTGAACCCAGGGACGTTAAACTACTGAGCAACATCCCTAGCCCTTTTTATGTTTTATTTCGAGACAGGGTCTTGCTAAGTTGCTTAGGTTGTAGCTATGTTGCAGAGGTTGGCTTTGAACTTCTGATCCTCCTGCCTCAGCCTCCCAAGTCGCTGGGATTACAGGCATGCACCACCACACCCAGACCTTTAGACTAATCCTCAAAGCTCTTATCTTTCTATGGAGTTTTTCACCTATTTCTTCCCCTTGTTTATAGTATCTTAGCTAGTTTCCTAGCCATCATAATAGCACATTATGTCCAATCTCATTTTTTTTTCTCAAATTGTTATTTACTGGGGAATTCTGTTTATGACTTTGCAAAATCTGAAACAAACCACGTTGCTAGTTCTTTCTACTCAAACACATTTCATTATGCTATTCTAATATATGTTTGGTCATTTCATTTACTAATCATTTTGTATCATGCACTAGATAAAGTATTAGCAAAAAAAAATTGAAACGTACATTTTTTTTTCTTTAAGTCAGAAAACCTCATAGTACAGAGAGAAGACATCAGTGAGAAAACAAAACTAAAACGAAAACAAAATTATCTCTGGTGTTTTAGAATTTGAATTTTTAAATCATGTAGACCTGGTCCAATTCTTAAGTCTGTCCCAAAAGGACTGTATGATGTAAAAGTCAAGATTTCCTCATTTGTGTAACAGGGATATTAGTCATTCTATCTTTTCCTTGATAGAAGGAGATTGGAAAGAGCTTGGCACTATTGAGAGATAACCTATAAATTGTGCAGAATGTTGATAATAAGGGAACATCTAACTTGGGAGAAGGCTTCCTAGAGGAGTTGATTCTCCCATTGAGTCTTAACCAATAAATAGGAAGAGGAAAGTATATAGATGGAACCTGAGAGAAAGATTTTCTACACTAATACCAAAAACTCTCTACAATCCAATCTCTGTGTACCTTAGCAAATTCTTCTCCTTTTAATCTTCTAAATGAAACTTTCCCTCCATCCAGACTGGTTTACCCTCTGACTTAGGAATATGCTTTGCTTTGCTTACTTCTATTACTGCTAAGACCATACCCACCTCTGTCCCTGACACTAGCCTAAAATCTGGTTATTCTAAAAAACCAACATTAAGTTTAACATTTTAAAAATTGACCACACTGCTCTTTAGCTCTACTCTGAACTTTCCCCAGTATGGGTTCAGATTACCATGTTCTTCTACACTTCTCACTTCCATTTGCATCTATGCACTGAGATTTAACTTCAAGCACATGAACATCATGTTTGTCTACAGGACCATAAATTCCCTGAAGGGCTAGAGTTTGTATATCCAGAAACTATAGGGCAAAGATAAAGCACTTAAGTCTCAGATATATTTGATAGATGAAGGAAGGAATAAGTCAGAAAACTCTTAGCAACATACTCAGGGTTAAACCTAAAGCACATGACTAGTCTGTAAAGGTTTAAATGCTTGGACTTAATGAGGTTTCTTATTTTTAGGTTCTTACCTTGATATGCCCTCAGCTCTATCAACAGCAAACTATAAAAATTTTCCACTGTGGATTGTGTTAGTCATTTAAGATGCCTCAAATCCTTCTGGGAATAAAGCATGATATAACAAAATAAAGGCCAGGGGAAAGGTTAACAGTCAACCTGTAAGGTCTGGCTTCTACAGTAGGCGCAGAACAACCAACAGACCTGGAGTTAAATCCTTTGAAACTTAAAGGTTTTAGACCTCGAGCAAGTCTTTAACCTCTGTAAGACAATTCCTCCATTTAATAGTGTAGATTAAACACTTACCACTCAGGGTTGCTGTGAAGATTAAATGAGGTGTGTGTATACACATATATATAATAAAAATATAAAATATACCATAAAATATATATAGTAACTAGTACACTATCAGAAAGATAATACTTCCTTAATTATTCATTATTAAAATATTGTACCAACCACCCCTCCTTCTGCAAGCCCTTATTTCAATAAAGTAAGAATATGGAGATTTTTTTCCTTCCCTTTCTAAAGATGACATTTTAGGAGCACCTTGAAGGAACCCATTGAGCTTTCAGGCATGAACACAGAAATCTGAATATTACCCAGTGTGAAGTAGAGTTGCCTTTATGACCAATTTACCTTCCAGAGAAGAAAAGATTAGAGTCTCTTGTATTTCTAGACTAACTGAGCACTCTCAATTTTAAGTACTCTCAATTTGATAAAGGAAAAAGCAAGAGTTTTTAACACTATAATCAAGCTAGACTCTACAAAAAGAAAAAAGAGTGTTTCATAAAACATAAAAGGTGAATTTTTTGACCCTTGAAGACATTTGAGATTGTGACCACTGCCTTTAACATTTTTTAAAAATATTTTTTAGTTGTTGATGGACTTTATTTTTTTATATGTGGTGTTGAGAGTCAAACCCAGTGCCTTAACACATGCTAGGCAAGCACTCTTCCACTGAGCTACAACCCCAGTCCTGCCTTTAATATTTCTTTATATCCCTGTTAGTCCAAAATGGCAGGAAATGTTTAAAATGATATGTGGAGTAGGCCAAAGAATAAAGAATTCTTAGAAGTGGAAGATACCTCTGAAGTCATCCAGACCAAGCTACACAGTTGAGGAAGTTGGTAAAGAGGAGACGTAAAGCTACATGCCAAGCTTCTTTTTGCCTCTTCTAACACTCATTTCATTATTATAATTTTCCCATAATTTTTTTCCCTTGCAGTAAGGATCAGAAAGACTAGGTTCATTTGCCTTACAAAATGGGCCTAAACACTGAAAATAACCAAGATTTATCAAAACACTGGCAAAAAAAAGGCCGAGTAGACCTTAATGTCCCCAAGTAGGAAGCTGTAAAAAACAGTGACAATGCTGCCTACAAATGAAATGCATACTTAGAATTAGGAAGTTTTCCATATTTTTCATGTAGCAAGAAAGATCCTAATGGGATTACCAAAATTATGTAGAGGTTTTTAGTGGTAATTACAGACTTCTTCCCTATATATCCTCTTGTTGGCACTGAAGAAAAGTTGGATTAGACTCTAACATCAGAGTACATATACTAGGAAACCAGCTCTGGGAAATGATAAACAGAAATTTGAAACCTTTCCTTGTTAACTGAACCAACCAAATGACGTCTTTATCCAAATTCAATCCTAATTTGTAGCTCTACTCTCCAAGGAAATTCATTGACTTACATGACTAAGATGAAAATGCCGAGGCTGGGGCTGTGGCTCAGTGGTACAGCACTTGGTGTGAGGCACTGGGTTCTATCCTCAGTACCACATTAATAATAATAATAATAATAATAATAATAATAATAATAATAATAAAAAATTTTAAAACTGTTTTTTAAAAAGAAAATGCTTGGGAAAATTCAAGGAGCCATTCAGTGAATAAATTCATTCTTTCTCGATTAAATACATGTACATACAGAAATTAAACTACTTGGGGTAAAATATATTATCTAGACATAATTATTTATTTTTCTTAGTCCCTAAGAGAGAAGGAGAAATTTCTATAAAATAGGAAAAATGAACCCAAGAAACTTAGGCACAGTGAATGAGCCCTGAACAAAAGCTAACTAGCTCATAATGGAGCATGACACTAAATCACAAAGAGAAGCAAAAAGGTATGATCAGATACCTAAGATCAACAGCCTATTGACTTTTGATTTTTTAAACAACAGGAAGGAAGATACAAAGTAAGGATAAATCTGAAAGTCATGTTTTATAAAGAATGAATTATTAGTAGTGAGTAAACTATTGCAAAATTCCACATAAGGAAAGGTGATAGACCATTCTAGGTGGTGACAATGAGAAGAGAAAGGAATGAAAGGATTTCAGAAACATTTCAGAGAACTCACAGTACTTGATTAGACACAGGAAATACAGTATTTAGCAGGACTTAACTGTGTCACCTAACCATTCATCCACTAACAATAATAGTAACAGTAGCAAACACACTGCTTACCACGTCACCCAATGTTATATAAATATTTTACAGAGGTTAACTCATTTCATCTCACAACACTATATTCTATAACCACTCCCATTTTACAGAAAGTAAGGCTTACATCAGTTACAAAGCTAATAAGAGGCTAGACACAAGATTTGGCCCTAGGTAGTGTAATCCTAAATCTGAAGCTCTTAATGGAAAAACTAAACAGCAGTCAGGAAAAGGCAACCAATTTCAAGGAAGGCAGTTGTAGTCATGCCAAAAGCACAGCTTAATGAAGTGTCATGGAAAAGAGTACTGCAGAAGTAAGGGAGCATCTGGCTATATCTGAACCACGTGAGATGTTTAGTTTAAAAAACAAAAACCAAAATCCATACTGAATCCAATACCCTAAAGATGGGGCCTAAAAAATGGCGTTTTAAATTTTTTTTTAAATGAAAAAGCAAAAATTTAAAAACCTGAGTAATTCTGGAGCAATACCAAGTTTGGATACTTTTGTTAAAAAAAAAAAAAAAAAAAAAAAAAAAAAAAGGATCTCTGAGGTCTTTCCTGCTTTAACATTCTAGTTGACAGTGTAAATGGATTTCTCAGAAATAAAACGAGAAAGGAAAGAATTCTAGCACCAGGGGGAAAAAAACTACATATTCAGAGTTCACATCGTTTTTTCCTAACTGGTCCCTCAGAAACAGCGACAGGGCAGGCAAGGGAAGGAAGGGTGTGGTGTCCACGATATGCTGGTTTAAAAAGCAGGACTTTTTCTCGTCTTAACTAGCACCGTTAGCTGAAAGAACCCCTCCTGGCTATAAACGCACTTGGTAATCCGACTGGATTACGAAGCCGAGTCCTCAGACCCGTTATCTGGCGACGGATGGATGGATGTCAATATGGTTTTTTCTACGTGTCTGAGAGCATTAAGGGAAACTTCTAGGTTGGGGCCTGCCTGCTCCCAGACCAGGTAAACCCGGCTCAGCAAAACAAGCGTCTACTCTCCAATTAGACCCTCAAGTCCCTGCTCCGACTCAAGCCCCGCACGTACCCGAGGGTCCTCTCGTAAGATTGATCTCTTCCTCGGTAACCAAGTAATCCACTCTCCCGTTCATGTTCTACTGCTCGCCGGGCTTCCTTCTCGGGTCAGCGGGCGCTCCGCACAGGTGAAGGTGAATCAATCTCGGCGCGGTGCCCCAAGCACAGCCCTTTCGGTTTCCGAAGCCTGCGGACCGGAAGAGGCCGCCTCCGGGCCGAGGGCGCAGGGAATGCTGGGAATCGTGGCTCTCGCGTTATCTCGCCGCGTTCTCGGGGCGAATTTTGACGGGAGTCAGGAGCCCAACGACTCTGGTGTACCGCTGAGAGCCAACGGGAAGACGGGGGCGGAGGGAGGCCAGTATAGGTGGGGGAATTAAGTAAATTGATATTGTGGAGGAAAATTTTAAAATTAAATCTCCTGCCATCTCAGGAAATCACAAATGTAGAAAGTGTAGAAAGGAAGGGGTGAAGAAAGGAAGGGGTTTTACTGTTCTATTAGCATCCGACCAAACTAGGATGGGCCTCACAAACGATCTGTTAATGAGATTGCAAAAATGAACGGAAATCATACCTCTCATAGAGCCAAGCAGATGCAATCCATTACGTGCGTGTTCTCACGCAAGAGGAATTGAGGGCACCGTTTGCTACTCATTCTTGGGCAGTTCACCCTTGGCAGAACTGGCTGTGTTAACTGATTGCCTTTACCCAAGGGAAAAACAAACTATCTCTATTTCCCCCTGCCCACCCCCGTCCGGCTTTTCTCTGACAAGTACCTACTTGTACCTGCTTAGATCTTGGAACAAGGCACTCTGGACAACTCTTGGTGACGGGCGATAGGAGCACTGCTTTCCTTGATATTGACATTTCAAAGTTGTTTCCCAGAACCTAAGAAAAAGATTCCTTGTTTGTATCTGACAGAGGCTTAACTTTTAAAAATATATGTACCTACAGAGACACAGAGGAAGTATTATAATTACAGATTTATTTTTTCCAGGAAAATCCTCAAAGTAAAGGAAGAAGGAAAAAGATCTAGTCCTTTTAACAATAGGGAAAGCCTCGATCATTTTTTTTTTCAACCCTTACAGTAAAATTAGTGCATTACCTAGGTGTGACTTTTTAGCCCGGCTTTCTTGACTTTTGGGAGAGGATATTTCAAACTGAGCTTGAAGGAACCTTCAGAGGTCAAAAACAAATGCCTTAAGAGCCAGGAGGGCACTTTTTTGCGCTCTCTCATTCTCACTCTCATACACACACATATGAGGTTGTTACTGGCAGGCAAGCCAAGGACCTGCCTGCCACCTACCTACATAAGAAATAAGCAAACAGTGGAAAAACAAAAATGAATTTTATTCAGTTTGATCATACTGGGGAGAAGCAGCTAGATTTTTTTTTCTCTGCTGGTCCCACAGAAGCAGTTACAATTTATAGAAACAAAAGCTGAGTGATATACGTAAGTAGATTTAGCTGGGCTGTGCTAGCCAGAAAACATCAATTTCAGCTTCCTTGGAATGCAGCTGGGTCAAGAAATAGTTTTTATTCTCAGCATGAGGAAATTCAGGAGTTCTTTGTTTCAAGGTGACCACAGGGGTTAGTGGGGACATTGGAGGATTGACAAGTATAGGGCCAATATAAAGGCATTCAAATG
Organism: Glaucomys volans; assembly: GCA_020662805.1. NCBI lineage: Eukaryota > Metazoa > Chordata > Mammalia > Rodentia > Sciuridae > Glaucomys > Glaucomys volans. Next base: position 320,560 of record JAJEJO010003031.1, read on the forward strand.
TAGATGTAAAAACCAAACTAGCAACTACCTTGTGTACCAAGAAAATAAGACAGATTCAGCAGGAAGGGGCTCTTATTTACTCATCATGAAAGAAGTTAACGAAGTAATGGAAAGAACACAGAGATGATGTTAGGAGTACCTTATTTCAAGTTTCAGTTCCATCTGTTTCCAGTTGTCTGGGTTTGACCGAATAACCTAACATCTCCAAACTCTGTTCATTCCTCTTTTTAAAGAGGTTGTCAAAATGAACCAATGAAGTAAAACTTTCAAAATTATATTTCTACATAAATTCAGATTTCTGTCACCCTCACTTCCAGCCCTCTTCCACATATGTTGGTTGGATGAGTGAATAAAACAATGATTATAAAAGGCAGAAAAATGAAAAAACTAATATAAGAATAAATGACACTGGAATGCCAAGAGAAAAAAGATCAAATAGAAATGGAAAAAGGAATTCAAGATGTTATCAATGAGAAGATTTGGAAGAAGAAAACCCACAATTTCCTCTAGATTAGGGGGTTAGGGGAGGTGGTTGGGGAGATCATTACTCTGTACCTAGGAAGTTTGTCCTTCTGATATGAGTGCACATCTTCAAAAGAAACATGCAGAACAGTGAAAAAAGTCATTAAATAGGTTCAGTAGATGCTAGTAATAGGTATAGTGACAGGTGGGGGATGTAAATTGCCTAATGAAACTATAGTCTGTTTGTTTGTAGTACTTAGGAGTGAGCCTAGGAGCACTCTACCACTGAGCTATAGCAACAGCCCTTTTTATTCTTATTTTGAGACAAGGCCTCACTAAGTTGCCAAGACTGGCCTCCAACTTGCCATCCTCCTGCCTCAGTCTCCCAAGTAGCTGGGATTACAGGTGTGTGCCACCACCCCTGGAATGGAAGTGTAGAATGAAGCAGCCCTAATATATAGGAAGACAGAAAACGGGAAATAGGAGCTCCCACTCAGAGAAAACAATTGAGATAAAGTTTGGAATTTGGATAGTGATGGAATTATTCATGGAATAGAGAATGAATCAAATAAACAGCATTTTGTGATCTTTCTGAAAGAATTTAAAAGGCTTTACTGAACATCCAACTTCTGTGAAAATGTTCTTCATATCATCCACTGTGATACAAGGAGGAAAGTTGGAAAGATTCAGAGTGGATGATGGTGGCAGGCTTTTTAATACTATTCAAATGATATTACTGGAATCTTTAGAACTTAGTCTTGCCCCTCTAATGGAACCTAAACTGTTCGATGCTTGGACAGTGTAGCATGAAGCACTTTTCCATAAAGTATCTGAGCACTTAGATATTTTATTGTTAACTGAGCTTGATTTGCATTTGCCATCCAAACCAAAGCAGTTTCTTTCTTATTAAACATAATCTTGCTGGGTGTGGTGGCACAGGCCTGTAATCCGAGAGACTTGGGAGGCTGAATCAGGAGGATCGCGAGTTCAAAGCCAGCCTCAGCAACTTAGTGAGGCCCTAAGCAACTCAGTGAGACCCTGTTTCTAAATAAAATACAAAATGGGGCTGGGGATATGACTCAGTGGCCGAGTGTCCCTGAGTTCAATCCCTGGTTCCAAAAAAAAAAAAAAGCATAATCTTTATGTGATGTATATTACCATACATTCAAAATAGGACAAAAAGCCCATGTGGTATGTTAAGATCAGTACTGAGATTTGTAACATGGGGACTGGGGATATAGCTCAGTAGTAGAGTGCTTGCCTAGCATGCATGAAGTCCTAGGTGCAATCCCCAGCAAAACACACACACACACACACAAGATAAGTGAGACTGCAAGTATGCCACTGGTCCTGGGAATGGCCATCCTTCCAGGGACATCATAGAAGGTATATTGAAAGACCCAAGAGCTCCAGGACACTGGAACTGACAGACCTATAGCTTGAGGACATCCAGTATCCTGCATGTGGTGAAGAAATTTTATTTGGTACACTAAAAGCAGCAGCTGTAGAGGGTTAAAGGGATGACTGACTATCAGCAGTAGGAAAGTCTAAGTGAGTGAAGTCTGGTTTGTGATCTTGGGCACTTGGCTTCAAAGCTCTATTAAAAGAACAAATACAGTCAGCCTTCAGGATGTGCTCATGCAGGATTCCAGGTTACATCTCATCTTTGAATTCCTTTCCATGGATCTCAAGAAATACTTGGATTCTATCCCTCCTGGTCAGTTCATGGATTCTTCACTTGTTAAGAGTTATTGGTACCAAATCCTTCAGGAGACTGTGTTTTGTCACTCTAGAAGAGTTCTTCACAGACACTTAAAAACCTCTTGTTGATGACAAAGGAACAATTAAGCAGCTGATTTTGGCCTTGCCAGAGCTTTTGGAATACCTATTAGGGTATGTACACATGAGGTAGTAACCTTCTGGTATAGAGCTCCTGAAGTATTGCTGAGGTCAGCTCGTCGTTACTACACTCCAGTTGATATTTGGAGTATAGGCACCACATTTGCAGGATTGGCAACTGAGAAACCACTTTTTCATGGAGATCAAAAGTTGATCAACTCTTAAGGATTTTCAGAGCTTTGGGCACTTCCAGCAATGAAGTGTGGCCAGAAGTGGAATCTTTACAGTATTATAAGAATGCAGGAAGCCTGGTGTCCCATGTCAAAAACTTGGATGACAATGGCTCGAATTTGCTCTTGAAAATGTTAATCTATAATCCCGCCAAATGGCAGGCAAAATGGCACCGAATCATCCATATTTTGATGACTTGGATGATCATATTAAGAAGATGTAACTTTCTGACAAAAGTCCTTGTTATATGGAGGTGTTGTAACCAAAGAAAATAAAATCATCATCTAAGCCAATCATGTAAAGCCAAAAGAAGCCTTTATTTTAGCTGGCCAGTGATGACCTCCCTTACTCCTAAAAGCGGGGTATAACATTCCCCACAGGTCTTATCCACCTTAATAAATCCTTGTTGAGGTAACTAGTGGTTTTTCAGTTTCCAACTCCCCAGACTCTGATGGGTTCCATTCCTCAGTTTGACCAGATTTCTTATTTTACACTAACTGCCTGTCCTTAATTAGGAACTTTTTAAGGGGAGGGGGTGCCGACCATTCTTGCTGCTTAGAGCTAGAAGGGGGCAGAGTCTGGGGAAGCAGTTTGAAGTTCCTTTTAGAAATCTGGTTAATGAGGAGCAGAAATCTGCTTGGGAAGAGCAGGTTGTAAAGTCATCTGGGGTGGGTGCTTCTATGAGAGAGAAACAAAATGACTTAAGTACCAAAATGATATTAATACAGAAAATCATGACATGGTAGAAGCCAATCTCTCACCAGGTGGAAGAACTGAGAAGTTTTTCCCATAACAAGGCCTATCAAAGGCTGGAGAGGTTGAGGACTTTATTTGGGAACTTGAACTATAAGGTACGTTTGCCTAAGAATCTCTCTTTTTGTAGCCTCCAGTCCTATTATTCTAGGGGCTAACACAAGTACATCTTAAGTTACATTAAACTATTGTTTCTTTTAAATGACCAAGAATGTCTATGGTTTGGTTTGGTTTTAACTGTTTTGCTAGGTGTTTAAGATCAAGTTGGTCAAATTGACCTGTTCCTGTCTCTTAAGAGTCAGCTCAGTTCTCACAGGGGTCACTCGTGGGGAATTTGAGAGTCCTGTGCTTGGGTGGTGGCAGTTCAGCAGCTCCTTCATTCCAGCAGCCTCTGCAATCTGGGGTGGGCAGCAGCGCTCCTCCTGGATTCCAGCAGCTCCAAGGCAGTGGCTTCTGCCTTGTGGACAGCTGACAGCTCTCTGCTTCCATTCATGGCAAAGGGAGGCTGGTCCTTGCTCACTCCCATTAGCCCCAGGAGGGCAGGAGCCAAGCCTGTCTGGCCCACTGTTGCACCTCCTTGTTCTCAGCAATCTTTGCTGCATCTCCAACTCTGGGGGACAAGCCTGGAATGCACGGGTTATAAGCATCCACTCAGATTGGGTTCTATCCTGGATGGCTCCAAGCTCTGGTGGCGGTGACATCTGGGCCCCAGTGGCTTTTTTTGCTCTGGCTGTGGCAGTTCCCGGAACCTGGAGGCCCATGGCAGCGGGTGTTTCCTCGGCTCTGGACGCAGCGATGCCTTCTGTGCAACACAGAAACCAGGCGGTGTCTTTTGCCCACTGTCTGCATGGACGAGAACTCTGAGTTCTGGCAACAGCGAAGGCAGCAGCGATGACACGGACTTGCAAAGTTCCTTAGCGAACCTCTCATTCCCTGGATGCAGGCTGACTCTGAGGGCAAGAACCAAAACTGGTTTTCTTGGCCCCTTTATTTTAATCTCAATCCTTAAATTTGATCTTAAACATCCAGCAAGCCAGTTTCACCAGTTACTATCTCGTCTATTTCATAGGTGATGGCCTAGTATTCTTCTTCAAAACATTAATCTGGCATCAGCTACAGAGCTTACAAGGAAAATACAAAATAATTAACAACAGTAAAAACATATCTAGTTTGTGTAATAGTCATCCTAAATCCTGCCTGAGTTATATATTGTATTTCCTATTTGATATCACAGTAATTCTACAACAAAAAAACCAATCTTTTGAATATACCTTTAAATGATCTGAAAGCTGACATATTTTGGAAACATTCTGACTTGTAGCAGGGTGGGAGGCAGACCCTTATTTCAGGTAAGGTCTTTTACAATCTTAGGCAGATTGTTCCAGGTTTGAAGTTATTTTTGCCTCCTCTTAGGATATCATTTTACACAGTTTATATGTATTGTTTCCTGAATCTATGTGAATACTTGTTAACATAATATATTGCATTTAAAACAAATCAAGGAAAGGCTGAGAGCTTTTAACTTTCCTTTTGTGTGGCAAAGTGACCAAATATTTTGTTTCACGATATTAATCTTTAAACAAATCAAGCTCTCACATTTGCATTTAAAAAGTAACAAATTTACATATACCCTATTGATAGCAGGTTCTGTTACAGAATATTAAATGATCCCCAATAAAATTTGCCATTCCCACAAGCCTGAAACTACCAACACAGACAAGTCTAACCTGGAGAACAGCAGCCCGACAAATTTCCTGCTCTAAAGACCTGCATACCCAGAAGACATGGACACATGAATATACAAAGAGCAACCAAACCTAGTTTTTCAAGAAAAAAACCCTAGGCTCTGCATCATGGCACAATACTCTACCAGTTATTTAACCACAATAAAGAATGAAACTTAAAGAAATCCTTGTCATTTTAACATATTGATTACACTTTGATTTATATTAGCCCATTAACATTTGACCTTAGGGGAAAACTTTAAACAGTTTCTAATTGATGGTCTCACATACATATAACTACTTAGCTACACAAAAACTTGTTGGAATTTGCCCTTTACTTACACACAGATTTTTCTTACCCAGAAATATTTTCCTTTTCCTTTTACTGAATGCATTTTCATACCTAGAGCTTTGCACTTTCCCTTTCCCATCTGTTGACTCCTTCCTTGTTCATATTCTGAAACAACTCCTATGAAATTTCTAAAAATAGATAAATTATTAGGATTTCACTTTTAGTAACCTTGCTCTCAGGGATGATACAAAACAATTCCAAATCCCTTCATTTACCAATCCATGAAAACACCAATAATGCTAAAGCATGTTATCCCATGGAATTTAAGGTGTAATACATTAACTCTAATTTACTTATTTTACTGTAATAACGAGGATCAGACAAGTATTTTGAATAATATTTGCCATCTTTTTCCTGTAGAAAAGTCCTAAAAAAACAATTGATATTACACATTTTATAGACATCAACATTTTTTTAATTGACCACCTTGACTTGTGGGGTTAGATATATTTTACCTTCATTTATTTACCAAATTTAAATTGAACCTTTTTAATCACGTGAATACTTGGATCCATTTTTCTTTTAGCGCTATGTTTTTTCTCCATTGCAATGTAACAAGATGTTCAATAATCTAGGTTGAGTACTCCACCCGGATGTTAGTTTATGAGCTCAACAAGTATTCGCAAATAAAACACTCTTTTGTTTTTTTTTCCCCCTTGGGTTGGAAATTGGTCTCCTACTGGATTTTTTTTGCTTCCTCTATTGTCATTTCAATATAAGTTCTGCTTGAGATTTGGTTCCATCAGAAACCTGATATCTCAGGCTCTTATCAGGACAGGGTTTGAATGCTTAAGAGCTCTGTACTGGGCTTTTGTTATTCCTCCTAGGTGGAGGCACATGTCATTTACATATTGCAAAACAATTTCCATGGGGGTGCTGTAACACTGGGGTGGGGGGGTTGGACCTGGTTCCTCCTTCCCCTCTAGAGGGCGAGAGAGTGGTGCCCCCAGCAATCTTCTCTCTCCCTTGGCCCCTGGCTTTTGGCAGAGTTACCTGAGTCTCCAGGGATTGGTAACAGCGCGAGCTGCATTTAAGTCGGGTCTGGCCTTTGCCCTCAAACCGGTGCGGCCTCTCCTAGTTCCCGAACTAGCTGAAAGGCAATGCTTAAGCCATAATCCAAATTTGAATGTAAGGCACCTGGTCCTGAGGGTGTGGCCACCCAATGCCCTAAGGGCACCAATCAACCTTGAAACCGCCCTGGACTGCAGCTACCCCTCAGCCAGCCATGTGGCCCGAGTGGGCCATTTTGATTCACAAAACTTTCTTACACCCATTAACAAAAGCTCTGCAGTCAGCGGCAGGTTCTTGGAAGTCCTGAAAAGTATCTACAAAACAAGTTAGAACAGTGGGACACATGGTTGACTGATTCTGTCCCGTAGTAGACTGTCCTGGAGAGAGATGCTTCATAGAAAGCAAAGCCACAACACAGAAAACACAAATGGCCATGAACCAGACTAACAACACAAATACAGACAGACAACCACCGGAGTAGGCCCTACAGGAAGGCCTATTAGATTAGGCCACAGGCTGGCC
>JAJEJO010003031.1:336054-363451 GCA_020662805.1 Glaucomys volans
TCCTGGGGACACTGTAAGCTATTGCCAAAGGCCCAAAGCTCCCTGCCCGATCACTCCAGACACTGCTGACACTGCTGGCGGCCCCAGGAAGCTGGAAATGGACCCCCTCTGCCAGGGAAGCCGCCAAACTCAGAGCAGTTCCACCTCCCCGCCGGGGTCAGCGATTCCAGGGGCTTCGGGCCAACCTCTCCAGGTGCGGCTAGAGGGCCTGGGAAGCCCAAGATGGGCACTCTCCGCCAGGAAAGCTGGGGGGAGTGGCACAGAATAGTTCCCACTTCCCGCCAGAGACTGCGTTCCCAGAGTTTCCCGGTTGAAGCTCCCCTGACGCAGCCGAAGGCCCCAGGAAGCTGGTAACGAGCCTTCTCCGCCAGTTAAGCCGCCAAAATGGCGTGGGGTAGTTCCATCTCCCCACCAGAGTCCGCGATCTCAGAGTTTCCCGGACGCCTCTGAATGCCCAGGTAGCCTGAGATGCTCGGTCTCTGCCTGGGAGGCCGCCGTCTGGTGCTGGAGCCACGGCCAGTGACTCCAAAGCACTACTGGGGACCCGCACTCACTTGTTGGCTGGCGCAGACCCAGGTCGGTGGCTCCGAAGCAGCTGCAGGGTCAGGCGCTCCCGGATCGTAGCTGCCCGCGGCGGGCCGAGCCCAGCCCGGCTGAGTTGGTTCTGGAGCGGCACCTGGGGACCCCTTATATGTGCTTTGAATATAAAATCTCCTTGAGAGTCATATTCCTGCTGTTTGAATCCCGAGCAAGTAGGAATCCACGGAGCAAGTAGGAATGCAGCCTTCCTCTAATCCGCCATCTTGGATCCTCCCTTCTATATGAATTTAAATGTAATAATTCTGTTTATGTGTGTAGATCTCACTGTGACAACTATTTGTTACTAAAATAAAACTACAAAATCTAAAAAATCAAAAAAAAACTGGTGATCTTGGAGAAGTTAACATCGAGAGTACAGCAAGCATTTGTAGATATTACCCATCCAGAGCCATTTAACATAATGTACATTCACTGGATCAGAATACGGAAGCAAGGCTTGAAATTGATTATTCTTTGTAAAGGTGATACTATTCAAGACCACGGAAGAAGATACCTAATGAAGATATCTGGAAGATATCTTTGGAAGATATCTGATGAAGAATTTCCAGAGTAACTGGGTCAAAGATAATTTTCCAGAACATAGGGCTCTGTCTAGATAGGGCTGTGCCTTCATTGGAAGGAGTTCCAGGAAGGAAGGGTCAGGCTGCCTAATAGGATAGTACTGACAGCCTTCAGTCTGTAACTTGGGCTCTAACTTGATTAAATAGATTGTCCATCTTAAGTTTTCTGTGATTGTAATACTGAATATAAACAGGATGGTTTCAAAGTGAGGAGTAACAGGAGTATAATCATAGAAACAGCACCTTCCTTAGCCATTTCTTAGAAAGCCTGATTTTTTTTTCCTTCCACCACCAACTTCTCTCTAATCTCACTAGCTCTATCAGTGAGTTTGTGTATATACCAAAACTATTTCTTCATTTCATTCCTAAGCTAAGTTTATATCCTTAAAGTCTTACTACATTATTTAGGAACCTCTTTAATGATCTCTTTGAATATCATTTTAAAAACCTTAAGTTTATACTCTACATATTTCCTGGTTATCTTTTTAGACTTCAAATTTTATTCTTTGTCTTTCCTGATTAAAATCCATCAGTAGCTTCTCTTAGCCTTCAAGAAATAGCCACATTCCTTAATAGGGCACACATAATGATTCATGATCTGGTTTTGCCTACCTTTTTGGACTTATTTCTCACATTTTCTTACTATAAAATATAAATTTGATTGTATCACTCTGCTCAAAGTCCTTCAATGGCTTTTCATTTTATAAGAGAAGTCAAAGCTTAACACTGGCCATAAAGGCCTATCTGATCTGGATCCTTATTAGTTTTCCAGTTCCTCCATACCAGTCTTCTGACAATGCTCCATTCTCCAATTCTGCAACCAAACTGGCCTTTCTACGTCACAAATAAGTTTGTTTTTGTTTTTAGTCTTAGCACATGCTGGGTCATCTTCTTCCTGACTGACTCCCTTCGTTCACATCTCAATGAAAATTTTATCTTTTTAGGGAGGCCTCCTTGAACACTAAGTACTAAATAGAAGTGCATCTATCTTATTGGAGAGTTATCAACCTATCTTATTTACCTATTTTTTTTTTACTTATCTTCATTCTCTCTCTCTCAATAGAAGTTAAGTTCATATCAAGCCATGCTTCTAGTTTCTCATATTTGCCATATTTGTTCAAATTATTTGCTTTTTTATATACTGTTTATTTCCTATGCCTTGACTGTCTTTTCAATCCTTTGGTAAATAATTCTGATTTAACCTTACAGGTTGGTAGAGGATATCTCTTCCAGGAAGACTTCCTCAACACTTTCTGTCTCCTAAGCAAGACTAGTTTAGTTTGCCTCAAGTTAACACTTGAGGTGTTAGCACCTCAAGTTTCTAATATACAATTCTATCACATTGTATCCTGCTATACATTTTATTTAACTGTCTGCTTATATACGATTTTAGATGCAGGAATTATGTCTTTGGCATTTGTATCCCCTGTATGATGAAGCATATGTAGTAATTATTTGCTAAATGTTTATTGAATGAATACATAAATTATCCTGGAATTGAATCAGACGACATTTGAGTGAGAGGATCAATTTCCCACAGAAAGATATTCTTTACCACATGGCATACTAAGTATCATTGCTGAGTAGACTACAGGATACCTTCTCAGAATACCTTTTTCTCTTTCTTCATGCCTACTCCCCATTGATAGTACAGCCTTTATAATTTCTTGGTTTGTGAAACTTAATCTTGGTGGCCCTGGATCTGATCATCTTCTATCTTAAATCCTACTTAATCATTTGACTAAAGGTAAGGAGAGTTGGGTTTGTTTAATATATAGTTTGATTTAACCTTCACAATGACCTTCAGAGTAAGTACTATTAAGCCTAGTTTATAGATGAGGAAATTAAGGATCAGAGAAGATTTTACGTTGCCTAAGGGTGTGTGGCTGGAAAGAAATACATTCGGATCCGAACTTAGGACTCAAGTATGTATCATGTTTTTTCTAATATATCTTCCTTACATAAAGAATCTAGAGATCCTAAGGCAATTAGGATTTGTGATAGCTTCCTATAATCATTAGGAGATGAGCATGTAGATGAGGCTCCTGTTTGATCAGCTACATTTAACCATCTTCTGAACTTTAAATTTATTTATCATTGGACAGGTGAAATTAGCAAAATAACAGTGACAGTTATAATAATGGTAGTCATAATATGATGGGTTGTGCTGTGTCAACTTGACTAAGCTGGAAACCAAATATTTCAGAATTCTTTTCACTGTATAGTTCTAATTTAGACTTGATCAAAAGAAGAAATTCTGTGCTTGGTTTGAAATGGAGAAGTGAAGTCATCATTTTTGGAGGTCTGTTACACTTATGTGTTATACTGAACAGATGCAGATGTGCATAGTGGGTTCTAGCTTGTTCTTATTTTTTTTCCTCTGTACCGTGTACAACCTGACCCCTGATTTCTGGCCCAGATACTGAAGAGCAGCCTACAGCCTATCACCAGAAACTTGACTATGGACCCGCAGAGGAGGTAGGAACATGGATGCAATAACTTCTTTTTCACACTAACTACTTCAGAGGCTGAAGTATGGCTTTCAGTTTAGTTGGTAGATGATCCCTTCTCTTACTCACCAACACCCACTTATGGATTTTCATTTCCCTCCTCCTCCCACAGTTGTATAAGGTCTAATTCCTTTATAAAGATCCCTTATCCTAAAACAGCCACTGTGATCCTGTGAGCCTGAGTCCTGAGTTACATCCGTATTGGTACTGAACATGGCTATGGAGGAATACTGCAGAGGAATAGAACATAAGGATGGGAATGTGGAATTGGCTCTCTAAGGTATTCAGTGGAAAACAGTTACTTGTTACTTAAATTATCAAAAGTGGTCACCTCGAATCAAATATCTACTGTCATAGAAATTTTAATCAAAATAAAGCATTTAAGGAATGTGGGATTGGTCACTTGCTTCCATATGCACTAGAGAACTTGGAAAAAGAAGATAAGATGAGAATTTTAAGTGTTTAGCTCAAGGTGCTGGTACAACTGTGAGTCTATGAGTCTATGTATCTATCTAAATAGGTTCATCTCTATTTCTTTTGATAAAAATGAAATTACATTATATATAGTAATTTATTAATTTGGTTGTTTGCTTGGTTTTGGCCTGGGAATAATATAACACAGGGACATTTAGGTCATAAAATATTTTCTGTAAATAGTTAAAAATTCAAAAACAGTTAAAAAATCATTTGAAAAGATACTCAAGAGTTACTCATTAAAATAATTTTGAGATATTAGTTTTTTCTAAAAGTTTAAATTTTATTCTTATTGTTCCTCACTCAGTAAAACATTGAATATCCATTTTTAAAATCCATTAAGCTAACTAATAAAACTAATGGTATTGATTAGAGTAGCTAAAAGACTGGTAGCAGTCATTTCTGGAGAACAACCTTTCAGTTCTGTCCTAGCCAATTATCACTGGAGTTGGTATTTCTGATTAAGGCAATTAAATGCCTTTATGAAGATAAGAATAAAATCTACACAGATTAAATCTATATCTGATTTTCTGTGTTGAAACATTATAAAATAAATCACAGATAACCTAACAAAGTTTATAGCAGAGGTAGAACTGCTTACAGTAGATGTGATCTCTTACATCATTCCTTTTGAAGGAATAAAATGAAAAGCCAGTTCCTTTTCTCCCTAGCTTTATTAGTCTCACTCCCCAATGGTAATGATGCCTAAATATTTTTATGTCAGTGTCTAGAAACTCTCAGTACACATAAATACCTTTTTGGGTCTAGTCATGAAAATAGAAACCATTATAATATTTCATGCAAAGTGGATTTACCTAATTAGGATTTACCCATCCGGGGCTCACAACTGGCTAGAGATGATAGTTCCAAGGCAGGCAGCACTACTGGGAACAGGATGACCACAATGAGGTGAAGGTTCAGCCAAAGCTCTGTTTTGCTCTTGAAGAAATGTTGACATTAACTAAAAACAAGAAGAAAATCAATTTCCTCCTCTTCCCAACTTCCAAATTCTGTAGTCTCCAATTTAATAGAACCTAACTAGAAGGCATCTGTCAAAGAATTCTGGAAAATACTATTTGTGGAGTCCCAGCCCTGGCTTTAAACAGTAAGAAGACCTGGACCTCCCGTTGTAATGTTGTGATACAAGTAAATAACCAGAAACACACACACACACACACACACACAATCATATTTAAAGAAAAGAGGGACAATAAAACACTATGTTCCCGGACATCCTCTTTTTTATTCCCCCAAACCTAGCCAACTTAAGGGAAAAATGAGAGCCTGAGCCAAAATTGTCCAGGTACACATTACCTAGAAGACCCTGGCTTTCTCTTAGGCACACTGGGAACTAAAGTAAATTAGTGTTACCTGTAGAAGTTTGCTGGGAACGGGCTGGGAATGTAGCTCAGTGGTGGACCCTGGGTTCAGTCTCCAGTACTACCAAAAACCTCCAAAACTTTCCTCTTTCTCTTATTTTTTATATCACTAACAACTTATGGAATTCTGTATAATGAAATGGCATATAGTCCATTATTCTCATTCATTTTTAAGGCTAAAGTGTCAAGAGTTGACCAGTGGGAGCACATTTAAGCGGTCATCTGTCACCTTTCAACATGTCTGTCATTATTTGAGCATACCATTACTTTTTGGCACAAAATATTTTAGGCCCATCTTATATTTTACTGCCCTAGGTTTTTGTTTGTTTAACAGCAGTTTCTTTTCCAAGATTCCTGACTTCTATTAACAGACAATGGTATTTATAGAATAAGACTAGCAGGGGACAGGGGTGGGGCAAAGTATGTTCATTGCTTCTGGTATATGATTTCTTGTAGTCCTTCTTAGCACACCATGTTTATATTGTATATTTACACTTCTGTATCTTTATTCATTGAGAGACAATTCTGTGTGGATCTCTTACAATTCTATACGTCTTGCATACAGTTGTACTGAAAGATTTTATTCCAGACTTTCCTTTTTTTAAAATTTTTACTTTTTTTGTTCTAATTAGTTCTACATCACAATAGAATGCATTTATACATTTATGCATTTTGATAGATCATACATAAATGGAGTGTAATCTCTCACTTTTCTGATTATGCATATTGTAGGATCACATCAGTCATGGAGTCATATATGTACATGAGATAATGTCTGCTTCACTCCACTATCATTCCTTCTACCATACCCCCTCCTCTCCCTTCATTCCCCTCTACTTAATATAAAAAGTAACTCTATTCTTCCCTATCCCCCCTGCTTATTGTGAACTAGCATTGCACATCAGAGAAAACATTCAGCCTTTGGTTTTCTGGGTTTGGTTTATTTCACTTAGCGTGATATTCCATAACTCCATCCATTTACCAGCAAATGCAAGAATTTCATTCTTCTTTAAGGCTGAGTAATATTCCATAGTGTTTGTGTGTGTGTGTGTGTGTGTGTATGCCACATTTTCTTTATCCTTTTATCTGTTGAAGGGCACCTAGGTTGGTTACATAGTTTAGCTATAGTGAATTGAGCTGCTATAAACATTGATGTGGGTGTGTCACTGTAGCATGTTGATTTTAAGTCCTTTGGGTATAAACCGAGGAGTGGGATAGCTGGGTCAAATGGTGGTTCCATTCCAACTTTTCTAAGGAATCTCCATACTGCTTTCCATAATGCACCTTTGCACCTTTGCATTCCCACCAGCAATGTATGAGTGTACCTTTTTCCTCACATCCTCACCAACATTTATTGTTGCTTGTATTCTTAATAATTGCCATTCTATTTGGAGTGAGATGAAATCTTAAGAGTAGTTTTGGTTTGCATTTCTCTAATTGCTGGACATGTTGATCATTTTTTCATATTTTTGTTGAATCATTGTATATCTTCTTATGTAAAGTGTCTGTTCAGTTCCTTAGCCCATTTATTGATTGGGTTATTCTTTTTGGGGGGTTAAGTTTTTTGAGTTCTTCATACATCCTAAAGATTAATGCTTTATCTGAGGTACATGTGGTAAAGATTTTTTTTCCCAATCCGTAAGCTCTCTCATCATGTTATTGATTGTGTCTTTTGCTGAAAAGAAGTTTTTTAGTTTGAGTCCATCCCATTTATTGATTCTTGATTTAACTTCTTGTGCTTTAGGGGTCTTGTTAAGGAAGTCAGATCTTAGGCTGACATGGTGAAGATATGGGCCTACTTTTTCTTCTAATATGTGCAGGGTCTCTGTTCTAGTGCCTAATCTTTGATCCACAATTAGTTGAGGTTTGTGCTGGGTGAGAGATAAGGGTTTAATTTCATTTTGTTACATGTGGGCTTTCCATTTCTCCCAGCACCATTTGTTGAGTAAGTTATTTTTTCTCTGAATGTTTTTGGCACCTTTGTCGAGTATAAGATACCTGTATTTATGTGGGTTTGTCTCTGTGTCTTCTATTCTGTACCATTGGTCTATATGTCTGTTTGGTGCCAATACCATGCTGTTTTTACTATTATAGCTCTGTGTATAGATTGAGGTCTGGTATTGTGATGCCTCCTGTTTCACTTCTCTTGCTAAGGATTGCTTTGGTTATTCTGGGTCTCTTATTTTTCCAAATGAATTTCATGATTGCTTTTTCTAGTTCTATAAAAAATGTCATTGGAATTTTAATAAGAATTGCGTTAAATTTGTATAACACTTTTGGTAGTATGACCATTTTGACAATATTAATTCTGCCTGTACAGGAGCATGGAAGCTCTTTCCATCTTCAATTTCTTTTTTTAGTGTTTATATAGTTTTCATTGTAGAGCTCTTTCACCTCTTTTGTTAGATTGATTCCTAAGTTTTTTTTTTAGGTGATTGTGAATGGGGTAATGTTCTTTATTTCTCTTTTGGTGGATTCATTACTGATGTATAGGAATGTGTTTGGCTTATGGGTATTGATTTTATATTCTGCTACTTTGATGAATTCATTTATTAGTCCTAGAATTTTTTTCTGTGGAATTTTTTTGGATCTTCCAAATATGGAATCATATCATCTGCAAATAGTGATAGTTTGAGTTCTTCTTTACCTGTTTATATACCTTTAATTTCTTTCTTCTGTCTAATTGCTCTGGCTAGAGTTTCAAGTACAGTGTTGAATAACAGTGGTGAAAGAGGGCATCCTTGTCTTATTCCAGTTTTTAGAGGGAGTACTTTCAATTTTTCTCCATTTAGAATTATGTTGGACTTGGGTTTAGCATATATGGCTTTTATGATGTTGAGGTATGTTCCTACTATCCCTAGTTTTTCTAGTGTTTTGAACATGAAGGGGTGCTGTAACTTGTCAAAAGCTTTCTCTGCATCTATTGAGGTAAGCATATGATTCTTGTGTTTAAGTCTATTGATATGATGAATTATGTTTATTGATTTCCGTATGTTGAACCAGACCTGCATCCCTGGGATGAACCCCACTTGATCATGGTGCACTATCTTTTTAATATGTTTTTGTATGGGATTTGTCAGAATTTGATTGAGAACTTTTGCATCTATGTTCATCAGGGATATTGGTCTGAAGTTTTCTTTCCTTGATGTGTCTGTGTCTGGTTTTCTGTATCAGGGTGATAATTAGCCTTATGGAATGAGTTTGGAAGGATTCCTGCCTTTCCTATTTCATGAAATATCTTGAGGAGTATTGGTATTAGTTCTTATTTGAAGGTCTTATAGAACTTGGCTGAGAATCCATGTGGTTCTGGGCTTTTCTTCATTGGTAGGCTTTTAATGGTGTTTTCTATTTCATTACGTGAAATTGTTCTGTTTAAATCATGTATGATCTCCTGATTCAGTTCAGGTCATATGTCTCTAGAAATTTGTCAATGTCTTCAAAATTTTCTATTTTATTGGAGTATAAATTTTCAAAAGTTTCTAATCATCTTATTTCAGTTGTGTCCATTATGACATTTCCTTTTTCCTCACATATTTTAGTAATTTGGGTTTTCTCTCTTTTCCTCTTTGTTAGGTGGCTAGGAGTTCATCAATTTTATTGATTTTTTTCAAAGAACCAACTTTGTCTTTTGTCAGTTGTTTCTTTTGTTTCAATTTCATTGATTTCAGCTCTGATTTTAATTATTTCCTGTCTTCTACTGTTTTTGGTGTTGATTTGTTCTTCTTTTTCTAGGGCAAAATATTCACCATTAGATTCTGGGCAAAAACTTGCAGTTCAGGAATCACAGGCATATAACACATTGATTTCTACAATCCTAGGCAGAAAGAAAGGACTCTGTTTCTGATTCAGAGGCTACAACTGCCTGCCAGAGTTGTGATACCTGCTAAAAGTTGACCTAGTTGTTTCAAAGTAAGGGAGTCCACATTTCAGAGGTGCTTCCCCAGCCTGTTCCTGAAAGACCAATTACATAAGAACTTTGATCCCTTCTTGGGGCTACCAGTAGTGATTTACCAATATTGCTGCTCTAGTCTATAGTCTGATCACCTAACCTCAGCCACACTGTTGAGGCCATGAAACTAATCTGCATCATGTTTTCGGGTTTCGAGACCTTTTGCGACCTAACAATGGTGCACATTGATTGCTAAAGTCACTCCACAGTGGGCTGACAGTCATGGTGTTCAACAAACCATCCGTATTCCCTAGCATCCACAGGCTTTAGAATAGCCTCCCCAATTCCTGCCTTAACCTCCTGCATCTCCTTCTGGCTTACACAATGGCTCACACCATTTTTTTTTGTCTTTAGAAGGACTAATTTTAATTAGTCCCTTCTTTTTTTATTGGTTCTTTTAAATTATACTTGACAGTAGAACCCATTTTGATATAATTATACAGCAAGGAATATATGTTTTCATAATGTAGATTCACATGATTCATATAATCTTAATACATAGGGTAATACTGTCTCAGTCTATCTTTCCTTCCCCCACCCCTCTCATCCCATTTTCCTCTACACCATCCATACTTCCTCCATTCTTTTCTTATCCCCCCATAACCCGCCCCACCCCCAATTATGTATCAGCATCCACTGATCAGAGAAAACATTTGGCCTTTGGTTTTTTGTGGTTTATTGGGTTTGGCTTATTTCACTTAGCATGATATTCTCCAACTCCACCCATTTACCAGCAAATGTCATAGTTTTGCTCTTCTTAATGGCTAAGTAATATTCCATTGTGTATATGTACCACAGTTTATCCATTCATCTGTTGAAGGGCATCTAGGTTGGTTCCACAATCTAGCTATTGTGAATTGAACTGCTATAATCATTGATGTAGCTGTGTCACTATAGTATGATGATTTTAAGTTCTTTGTGTATAGGCCAAGCAGTGGAATAGTTGGGTCAAATGGTGGTTCCATTCCAAGTTTTTGAGGAATCTCCATACGGCTTTCCAGAGTGGCTGCACAATTTGCAACATCCCACCAGCAATGTATGAGTGTGCTTTTTCCCCCACATCCATGCCAACATTTATTATTGCTTGTTTTCCTGATAATAGTCATTCTAAATGGAGATAGATGAAATTTTAGGGTGGTTTTAATTTGCATTTCTCTAATTACTAGAGATGATGAGCACTTTTTCATATATTTGTTGATCACCTGTATATCATCTTCTGTGAAGTGTCTGCCCTGTTCCTTAGCCTATTTATTGATTGGGTTCTTTGCATTTTTGGTGTAAAGTTTTGTAAGTTCTTTATAAATTTTGGAGATCAGTGCTCTGCCTGAAGTGTGTGTGGAAAAGATTTTTTCCCACTCTGTAGGCTCTCTTTTTACATTATTGATTGTTTATTTGCTGAGAAAAAGCTTTTTAGTTTGAATCCATCCCATTTATTGATTCTTCTTTTTATTTCTTGTGCTCTGGTGCTCATGTTGAGAAAGTCTGGTTCTAAGCCAATATGAAGAAGATTTGGGCCTACTATTTCTTCCATTTGGTGAAGAGTATTAGGTCTAATTCCTAGATCCTTGATCCATTTTGAGTTGTTTTGTACAGGATGAGAGATAGGGGTTTAATTTCATTTTATTGCATATGGATTTCCAGTTTTGCTAGCACCATTTGTTGAAGAGGCTAGCTTTTCTCCATTGCATATTTTTAGCACCTTTGCCTAGTATGAGATAACTGTACTTATGTGGGTTTGTCTCTATGTCTTCTATTCTGTACCATTGGTCTACCTGTCTATTTTGGTGCCAATACCATGCTGTTTTTGTAACTATTGCTCTATAGTAGAGTTTAAGTTCTGGTATTGTGATACCTCCTGCATCATTCTTCCTGCCCGGGATTGTTTTGGCTATTCTGGGTCTTTTGTTCTTCCATATGAATTTCATGATTGTTTTTTCTATTTCTATGAGGAATGTCATTGAAATTTTTATTGGAATTGCATTAAATTTGTATAGCACCTTTGGAAGTATGGCCATTTTGATTATATTAATTCTGTCTATCCAAGAACATGGAAGATCTTTCCATCTTCTAAGGTCCTCCTCAATTTCTTTCTTTAATGTTCTGTAGTTTTCGTTGTAGAGGTTTTTCACCTCTTTTGTTGGATTGATTCCCAAGTATTTTATTTTATTTGAGGCTATTGTGAACGGAGTTGTTTTCCTCATTTCATTTCAGATGATTCATCACTTATGTAGATAAATGTACTTGATTTATGTGTGTTTATTTTATATCCTGCTATTTTGCTAAATTCATTAATTAGGTCTAAAAGTTTCCTGGTGGAGCTTTTTGGATCCTCTAAATATAGGATCATGTCATCAGCAAATAGTGACAGT
This sequence comes from Glaucomys volans, assembly GCA_020662805.1. Classification (NCBI taxonomy): domain Eukaryota; kingdom Metazoa; phylum Chordata; class Mammalia; order Rodentia; family Sciuridae; genus Glaucomys; species Glaucomys volans. The sequence continues at coordinate 347,896 of JAJEJO010003031.1, forward strand.
TTGAGTTCTTCCTTTCCTATTTGTATACCTTTAATTTCTGTGGTCTGTCTAATTGCTCTGGCTAGCATTTCCAGCACAATGTTGAATAGAATTGGTGACAGTGGGCATCCCTGTCTTGTTCCAGTTTTTAAAGGGAATGCTTTCAGTTTTTCTCCATTAAGAACGATGTTGGCAGTGGACTTAGCATAAATAGCCTTTACAAGGTTGAGGTATGTTCCTACCATCCCTATTTTTTCTAGTGTTTTGAGCATGAAGGGGTGTTGTATTTTGTCAAATGCTTTCTCAGCATCTATTGAAATAATCATATGATTCTTAACCTTAAGTCTATTGATGTGATGAGTTACATTTATTGATTTCCGGATGTTGAACCAATCTTGCATCCCTGGGATAAACCCCACTTGATCTGGATGTACTATCTTCTTAATATGTTTTTGTAAGCTATTTGCCAGAATTTTGTTCAGGATTTTTGCATCTATATTAATCAGAGATATTGGTCTAAAGTTTTCTTTTCTAGATGTGTCTGTCTGGTTTTGGTATCAGAGTGATACTAGCTTCATAGAACGAATTTGGAAGGGTTCCCTCCTTTTCTATTTCATGAAATACTTTCAGGAGTATTGATATAAGTTCTTCTTTGAAGATTTTGTAGAACTCTGCTGAGAATCCATCTGGTCCCAGGCTTCTATTGGTTGGTAGGCTTTTGGTGGCTTTTTCAGTGCTTGAAATTGATCTGTTTAAATTGTGTACATCCTCCTGGTTCAGTTTGGGAGGATCATATGTCTCTAGAAATTGGTTGATGTCTTCAAGATTTTCTATTTTATTGGTGTATAGGTTTTCAAACTAGCTTCTAATTATGTTTTGTATTTCACTGGTGTCTGTTGTGATATTTCCTTTTTCATCATGAATTTTACTAATTTGACTTTTCTCTCTCCTTCTCTTTGTTAGTGTGGCTAAGGGTTTATCTATTTTGCTTACTTTTTCAAATAACCAACTTTTTGTTTTGTCAATTTTTTGAATTGTTTCTTTTGTTTCAATATCATTGATTTCAGCTCTGATTTTAATTATTTCCTATTTTCCACTACTTTTGGTGTCATTCTGTTCTTCTTTTTCTAGGGCTTTGAGATATAAGGTTAGGTCATTGAGTTGTTGACTTTTTATTCTTTTCTTGAATGTGCTCAATGCAATGAACTTTCCTCTTAGTACTGCTTTCATAGTGTCCCAGAGATTTTGATATGTTGTATCATCTTTCTCATTTACCTCTAAGAATTTTTTTATCTCCTCCCTGATGTTTTCTGTTATCCATGCTTCATTCAATAGCATATTATTTAGTCTCCAGGTGTTGGAGTAGTTTCTGTTTTTTATTTTGTTGTTGATTTCTAATTTCATTCCATTATGATCCGATAGAATACAAGGTAGTATCTCTACTTTTTTGCATTTACTAAGGGCTGCTTTGTGGCATAACACATGGTCTATTTTACAGAAGGAGCCCTGTGCTGCTGAGAAGAAAGTGTATTCACTCATTGATGGATGGAATATTCTATATATGTCTTATTATTTTTAAGTTATTCATTGTGTTATTGAGCTCTATGATTTATTTGTTTAGTTTTTGTTTGGTAGATCTGTCCAGTGATGACAGTGGTGTGTTAAAGTCACCCAGAATTATTGTGTTGTGGTCTATTTGATTCCTGTAATTGAAAAGAATTTGTTTGATGGATGAGCCATTGTTGGGGGCATAAATATTTATGATCATTATGTCTTCTTCATTTATGGTTCCCTTAAGCAGTATAAAATGTCATTCTTTATCTCTTCTCACTATCTTCGGCTGAAGTCCACTTTATCTGATATAAGGATGGAAACCCCTGCTTTTTTACTGAGTCCGAGTGCATGGTAGGTTTTTTCCCATCCTTTCGCCTTTAATCTGTGGATGTCCTTTTCTATGAGATGAGTCTCTTGAAGGCAACATATTGTTGGGTCTTTCTTTTTAATCCTGTTTGCCAGTCTATGTCTTTTGATTGACGAGTTTATGTCGTTAACATTCAGGGTTATTATTGAGATACGATTTGTATTCCCAGTCATTTTGGCTTAGATTTGGTTTTTAACTAGATTTGGTTTCTCCTTTAATTGGCTTTTCTTTTAGGATAGTTCCTCCCTTCGATGACTTACATTGTTGTTGTTCGTTTCTTCCTCATGGAATATCTTGCTGAGAATGTTCTGTAGCTCAGGCTTTCTATGTGTAAATTCCTTTAACTTTTGTTTGTCATGGAAGGATTTTATTTCGTCTTCAAATCTGAAGGTTAGCTTTGCTGGATATAGGATTCTTGGTGGGCAGCCATGTTCTTTCAGAACTTGAAATATATTGTTCCAGGCCCTTCTAACTTTTAGGGTCTGGGCTGAGAAATCCGCTGATATCCGTATTGGTTTCCCCCTATATGTAATCTGTTTCTTTTCTCTCACAGCCTTTAAAATCCTATCTTTATTTTGTACATTAGGCATTTTCATTATAATGTGTCTTGGTGTGGATCTGGTGTCATTTTGTGCATTTGGTGTTCTGTAAGCCTCCTGTAGTTGAATTTCCATTTCATTCTTCAGGTTTGGGAAATGTTCTGATATTATTTCATTGAATAGGTTGTTCATTCCTTTGGTTTGTATCTCTGTGTCTTCCTCAATCCTGATAATTCTTAAATTTGGTCTTTTCATGATATCCCATAGTTCTTGTAGGTTCCATTCATGATTTCTTACCATCTTCTCTGTTTGCGCAACTTTATTTTCAAGATTCAATATTTTGTCTTCATTGTCTGAGGTTCTGTCTTCCAAGTGATCTAGTCTGTTGGCGATGCTTTCCATTGTGTTTTTCATTTGGCTTATTGTTTCCTTCATTTCAAGGATTTCTGTTTGGTTCTTTTTCAGAATCTCTATCTCTTTGTTGAGGTGATCTTTTGTTTCCTGTAGTTGCTCTTTCAGCTGCTTATTGGAATGGTCAATCATTGCCTGCATTTGCCCTCTTAACTCAACATTTGCTTCTCTGATCCTTTTAATCATGTATATTCTGAACTCCTTTTCTGGCATTTCTTCTACCATGCTGTCATTGGATTCTATTAGTGTAGAATCTTGGTTTGTTTGGAACACTTTCCTCCCTTGTTTTTTCATGTTGTTCATGTATCTTCCCCTCTAGCAATGCAGATCTAGGGTATTATAGTTTCTGTCCTATAGGTTTATAGTGACCCTATAGTTTTCCCAAACCTCTTCTGACAATGAGCTTCCAGTCTCCAGCAGGCGTCTCAGGATGGAATTTGCCCCACCTAATGACAGTTTCCACTTCCAGGATAATCCAAGATGGCTGCACTGCCTTCCAAGCATGTTGGCAAATGGGGAGATGCAGCGCAGGGCGTGGGCACGGAGTCTGTGTGGGTTGCAGACAGTCAGGCTGGGATCCTGGAGGTGGTGTGCTGTCAGTCAAGCTGGGGGTCCTGGAGGCGGGGTGCTGTCAGTTGGGCCGGTGGTCCTGCAACTCCTGACTTTTTTTCCAAAAATGGTGGCAGCCACGTGTGACCAAACCTGCAGGTACTGTGATGGTGGATTTCTAGGCAACAGCAGGCAGCTGGTGATCCACTGACAGTCTGCAGGCTCCGCAGGCTACTGGCGGAGGATTGGCGGATGAACCTCAGTCGGTGGGTGATGGGTAGGCGAAAAGTAGGCCAGATGCAGGCAAACAGGCAAGTGACAAATGATAGGCGGTGGTCAGTGAGCAATCTGCACTCAGATGTAGTCGCTGTGCTGGTAGACTGTGGGTGATCGAAGTAGACAAATGTGATAAACAGCAGGGGATCAATGAGGAGTGAAGACTGCCTCACGGAGAAACAGATTTTCCTGTTTGAATCCTGAGTTATGGAGCGACAAGGAACACAGCTTCCCTCTAGTCCACCATCTTGGATCTCCCCTCCACACAAAGTTTTGGTAAGGTAACTTAGTCACTAAATGCAATTAACTATCTCTAGAAAGGAATCATAACCCTTTGACTATTTCCTAATTAATATCAGGATGAGAGGGGCAAGGGGTTACATAGTACCATTTTGAAACTTTAGATACTTTTAACCATTCCCAGGCATGATGTATCTCTCATTCCCTTGGTGTTTCACTTGGAAGTACATCCTCTGGGTGGTGGAAAGTATTTTAATAGTTGTCCAGGTCTGGGGGCAATGGGAGGATTGGACTGATGGTTAAAGGGAACAGGGTCTGTCTCTTTTTGGGGTAGTTAAAATGTTCTTAAATCGATCATGGTGTTATTTGTCCATCTCTGTCAATATACTAGAAGTCATTAGACTGTGTTCTTTAAATGGGTAAATTGTATAATATGTGAATTATAGTTCAGAAAAACTTTTCTTTTATAAAAGGAAACTCTAAAAAGAAGAAGAAGAAAAGGAGGAAGAAGAGGAAGAGAAGAGAAAGAAGAAAAGGAGAGGAGGATCTAGTAGAGAGGAAGATCCAGTAGGTCTGACTCCTGAGGTGTCTGAGAGTTTGCATGATTTATGCTGCAGCCAGCTGTTCTTCAAGATTCAAGGCCTTTCAGTATAGAATCCAGATACATAGCAGACTCCAGGGTTACCATGGGTACTGGTTCTGGAAGGCAAAGAAGGCAGAGGTGTCAAACATCAGCCATGGAAATGGTGAGTACAAAACTCACATGGTACCTGAAAAGTAATTGGCTACGTAGGCCCCTGACACCTTATGACAGGAAAAAACCAGGCAGCTAGAAGGTGGCGGCCAGAGTCCTATAGGAGTCCTCGCCCTGGTTTTTCATATTCAACATCACTTTGAAGTCCCAGGGACCACTCACTACAGGATATCCAGGCTGTGGGAGGATCAAGACAGCTCATAAATTGCTAAAGGCTTCAGTATGGCACATCTTCTCTGATGGAAAGGAGACATGGGCACTTGAAGAGATATGAGTAAATGGGACAGCCACAAGGGATCTTGTGGCACTTAAACACTTCTGAAATATCTCTTCTATGCCAGGCTCCCTTGGAGCCACAGGAGAACCATTCACTAAGTCATGGTATAGGTTTGGAGGAGGTAATGAGAAAAACATCATGAAACAGAAGATGATACTGACATTATACTGGCGGGTGCTTTCGTTGCCACAAATCTTTCCCCCCAAAATAGAATATGAAAATAAGGAATGAAAAAAGAAAAAAATCAGATCTGAACAATGAAGAAAGCAGTTAATACAAATCTTAAACAGGAATGATTATAAAAGGGGAAAGGAATCCTCAGAACAGACCTGGGCTCAACTCTAAATACAGCATGGACAAGTGAGAATTTCTAGCCAATTGCAGGATGGAGGTCAGTGAGTGGAAAATAACTGAGCCCATGAAAACATGGGACCAAAGAAATTCTAGCAAAAACACAAGTGCACACACACACACATACACACAAACAAACAAAAAACAGTATGATTGTTGAAGGCAGACCAGGGTAATCAGATATCACCTGGGGGGAAAATGGGGAGTAAGGGAATTGATCAGATATTACAGGTGCTATATAACAAGAGTGGCATATTCTGCTTAAATCAAGGTAGAGACTGATTTAGCAGTCTCCCTTTTAGCAATCACTACATTTTGATTAGAGTTTTAATCTTAACCACATTTAATGTCATTATTAAATGTATAATGTGAGATTAATCTCTGTCATTTTATAATTTGTTTTCTTTAAGTGTCACATCTACTTGGTCCCTCTTTTTTCTTTTACTATCTTGTTTTGTTACTGATTAATAACTTTCATTGTAAAATTAAAATGATGTGGAAGGAAAATAACCAATTTAAATATTTGAAATTAAAAAAGCTTTTCAATAATGAGTATTCCAAAGAGATAGGAAAGGACCCAAGCTTTCGCTCAGTATGGCAGAGAAGTGCCAATTAGCTAGTATTATGATTTAGTTAAGAGATGTCTCCCAATAGCTCCAGGGTTAAAGAAGGAACGTTCATAGGTAAAACAATTAGATTATAAGAGCTGTAACCTAATCTGAGGAAATCCATTTGAGAGACTAATAATTTGAAAGGATTATTTTAATGGGTGCCAACTGTAAATGTGTAGGTCATAGTAGTGTGCCTTTGGGGTTTTATATTTTATCTATGATGCCTTCCTTGCTCTCTTCTTCCCGGCTACCATGAGGTATTCAGCTTTCCTCTGACATACCCTTAATGCCACAATGTCTTGCCTCACCTCAGGCTTGGAACAGTGGTCCAGCTGACCATGGACTGAACCTCTGAAATCATAAGCCCAAAGTAAACTTTCCATTCTCTAAATTGTTCTTTTCATGGGTTTGGAGCATAGCTACTAAAAGCTGACTAACACAGCTGGCCTCTCTCAGGACCCTGAGATTTACTGTCTTTCGGCCACCCCATGTCCTTCTGTTCACAGAACATGAAAAGGAAGGACTCCTACGTGGATGCAATCATTCCTATGGGGAGTGAAGGAGGAGGTAAAGTAAGAGGCCTTTTCCAAACCCATACTCTTCGTTGGATATCTATAGCTTGGAGAGTGGCTCGCCTGACTATAGTCATTGTTGTTCCCACTATTGGGAAGCACTATTTCCTCTAACAAACCCTAATTATTCTATTAAGGATATCTGAGCATGGATTTGCCAGTCAATCATATCAATGACTCCCTTAGTGCCTAAGAACTGGCTTATCACAGACAAAATGGTGGCAGTCCCTATCACCCATCTCCCACTCCATCCATTCACCTGCAAATGCCATGATTTTATTCTTCTTTTTGGTTGAATAATACCCAGTGAGACAAACATCATTACGCTATGTTCATGTATGATTACACAAATGGTATGACTCTACTTCGTGTACAACCAGAGAAAAGTTGTACCCCATTTGTGCGTAATGAATCAAAATTTTAAAAATTTAAAAATTAACAAAAAACAAGCCAATCACATCCTGCTTCAGGAACCAAGAATCACTCCATACTCTTGTCATAATAAAACCTACTTCTCACTATTCCTGTTAATTTGCTGTGTTCCTGAGTGCAATCCCTACGTGGCTGAGTGTGGTATGCCTTGTTCCCTGAGGCTGTGACTATTTTTGATTAATAAACTTCTACTTGATTTTAGCTGTCCAGTATTAGATGTTGTTTGTTCAGTTATCTCATACCAGTCTTCTAGGAAACCACCAGACATGTAAAACGATGACAGTTATCTGAGCATGGCATGTGTGAGAATGTCCGATCGGGCTGTGCCCTCTCCAAGGACTACCAGAATGCTGGTTGTCACTCTCAGAGCAGTGGAGATAGAGATGGGAACAGAGCAAGTTGTAGTGTCACAGAGGTCACTGTTCTTACCAAGAATCAGAATTTTTCTCAAATAAATGATCCCCAATTTGGAAAAAGTTGATTCTGACATTTTTACAAGCATTCTTATTTGCTTTTCTGGAGAGGTCAATTTGCAGAGGTCTTACCCTGCCATTTTTTGCTGATGTCTCCCAATCTTACCTTGCAGTCAATATAGCTAAGTATGGTCGACCTTGTACTAACAGTGAAGTGCTGCCAAGAGGGCTCTACTCATCCAGAATCTCAACAGACCAGTTGAAACTATGGAAAATCAACACCATAATATGTTTGATCTTTTGGCTTCAGAACTCCCAGAAGCTGGTGGATGGGCAAAATGAATAGATCTGGTTTAAAAATCCAAAGGAATGAGCAGGACATCAACAGGAACTGGTGCTTAGGATTAACTGAAAAAGAAAAAAAAAAGCCACTTTAGAGTGTGATGGCAGTCACATTAAACCCCATTTTTGGAGCATCTTTTTTAGAGCAGTTGTGGTTGAACCAGTTGCATAGGTGATTGTACCTTTTACCATGAATACAGATGAATTGTTCCACTCCATCATTACTCTGCAAGCTGGTATCTCCCTTCTGTATGGCACAGTGGATTGTTGTGAGTTATCTAAAACTATCAAGTTTGAGGGGGCCTAATGGACATAAGTGATATTAACTGAGTCTATGTAAAAGTTTATTTCATTATTTTTAGAGTAATGTGTTCTTTGGCCTGAAGTTTTAAACTGAAGTGTAGATCACAGAGCAGAGGGTCTAATGCCATAAACTTGCAGTACTTTATCATGATTATATCGAATAACTTAATCAAAACCACTGGAATGTATTTAGGAAAATTAATATTAGAAGACTAGGAGACTCATATTTAAATAACTGAGTGTCATTTCCTTCCTACTTGTGATACCTTGTCCAGAAACTGATAATACTAGTACTTACAAAACTAACAATAATACATATGACATTACTATTAGCAGTATTAAGACTCCTTTTACTAATAAACTCACGTTTATCCAGACAATTATGATTACAAAATAATTTCATAAATATTCTCTGTCACAAACATCTAGTAACGTAGATATTACAAAAGATAAATATCATTGTCATATAACACTGGTCATGATATATCTAGCCTACCTGCCTAATTTAGGCTTATCAGATGTATGATTATGAGAAACTAGAGAACTAAGGGCACTCTGACACATTTTTTTAAATGGACTTTACCTTTTAGAGACTTTATACTCACAGCAAAACTAAGCAGAAAGTGGAGATTTCCCATATATACTCTGCTCCCACACATGCATAACATTTCCCTTATCAACATCCCCCATCAGAATGGTATGTTGGTGTCAACTTAGAGTGATAGATCTACATTGACATATCATTATTGTTCCACGTTCATAGTTTACATTATGTTATACTTTGGTGTTGGACATTCTATAGATTTGGCCAAATTTTTAATCACATGTATAAATCATTATAGTAACATATAGATTAGTTTCACAGCCATTAAAAATCCTGGGTATCATGCTTATTCATCCCTCCCTGGTCCCTAATCCTTGGCAACCACTAATTTTTTTGCTTCTCCACAGTATTGTCTTCAAAACTCATGAAAGAATCTTCAGAGGCTAAAGAAGTATCATGTATCTTGTAGTTGTGTTTATGCAACTACATGTATTTTAAAAATTTATCAAATTAAAATAGAAAGGAATAAACTGTTTCAAAATATTTTTTTAAAAAGGGCTGGGGATGTGGTTCAGTGGTTAAGCACACTTGGGTTCAATCCCTGGTACCACAAAAAAAAAAAAAGGGAAAAAATCAAATTGTACACCTATTCTACTTCCATTTTTAATGTAAAATACACCTCAATAAAACTGGCTAAATTTATGATAGTATAAATAGTGCTTTGTGGTTTTCAAAGTTTAGTTATCTAACCAATGTGTGTGCAGGAGTTAGTGCTCTGAACAGGAAATATATACCAGATGAAATATCCATTTACAATAGATATGTAAGTGCATATACATTATTGTATCTAAAAAGAAAAACATTTAAAATGAAAATAAGACATTATAATTGGGGTAAGATGAAACCTTTTTTTTTTTTTTATGGAACCGGGGATTGAAGTCAGGTGCACTTGGCCACTGAGCCAGATCCCCAGCCCTATTTTGTATTTTATTTAGAGACAGGGTCTCACTGAGTTGCTTAGGGCCTCGCTAAGTTGCTGAGGCTGGCTTTGAACTCTTGATCCTCCTGCTTCAACCTCCTGAGTCGCTGGGATTACAGGCATGCGCCACTGCGCCCGGCAAGATGAAATCTTAAGGTGGTTTTGATTTGCATTTCTCTTATAACTAGAGATGTTGAACATTTTTTCATAAATCTGTTGATTGCTTGTAGATCTTCTTCTGTAAAGTGTCTGTTAAGAATACAGGCAACAACAGGTGTTGGTGAGGATGTGGGGAAAAGGGTACACTCATACATTGCTGGTGGGATTGCAAATTGGTGCAGCCACTCTGGAAAGCAGTGTGGAGATTCCTTAGAAAACTTGGAATGGATCCACCATTTGACCCAGTTATCCCACTCCTTGGCCTGTACCCAATGGACTTAAAATCAGACTACAGTGATGCAGCCACATCAATGTTCATAGCTGCTCAATTCACAATAGCTAGATTGTGGAACCAATCTAGATGCCCTTCAATAGATGAATGGATAAAGAAACCGTGGAATATATACACAATGTAATATTACTCAGCCATAAAGAAGAATAAAATTATGGCATTTGCAGGTAAATGGATGATGTTGGAGACTGTCATGCTAAGTAAGATTAGCCAATCCCCAAAAAACCAAAGACCAAATGATCTCTCTGATAAGTGAATGATGATGCATAATGTGGGGTGGCAGGGAGGCAAGAATGGAGGAAGGATAGATCGCATAGAGGGAAGGGAGGGGTGGGGTCAGAATGTGGGGGGGGTAATAATAATAGCAGAATGAGACAGACATCATTGCCCTGTGTACATGTATGAATTCACAGATGGTGTGACTCTACTTTGTGTACAACCAGAGAAACAACAGCTATACTCCATTTGTGTTCAATGAGTCAAAATAAGTAAATTTAAAAAATAAATAAAATGAAAACAAGTAAAATAGAAACTTTTCAAACTAAATTAAAAGTAAAACATACTTTATGATATAGCTAAAGCATTTTTGGGCTTTTTATAGTTCTAAATATACATATTTGAAAGAAGAAAAGCAAAAAACATTTTTCAAGTATCTACATCAACAAATTAGGATAAGTATAAATACTTTAAAGCTTGGAGAGTTGAAGCAATTGAAATACAGATTAGAAAGACACAAGTAACATAGGAATACTTGAACAATTTTAAAAAACTATTGTGCTCTGTAAAAAAGAAGTACAAATCTGATTAATTTCTAGCTAGAAGAACAAAAATAAGGATATAAATAACCAAAATCATTAATAAAAAGGATGTCACTAAAGAGCCTCCAGATAGTCAATAAGATAATAAGTAGATATTATGAAAAATGTACACCAGTAAATTTGAAAATTTTGATGAAATAGACAATTTCTAGTAGGAAACACATTAATAGAACAAAAATTAAAATTAGTAGTGAATTTGCATTTCTTCCAAAGAAATTTCCATCCACCTGGATCCAAATTTGCAGTAGTGACAGATTTTGAGGTTCTTGAACATGGATCACTTCCTATTAATACCAGCACTCAGCTGGCAGAATCAGTTACCCTCACCCAGGCACTAGAATGTTCTAAGGATAGGAGGGTCAACATATGATTCTAAATATGTTTTTCTTATACTTTTTGCTTGTATTAGTCAGGGTTCTCAAGAATCAACAGGAAGTATGATTATAAAAGGGGATTTATTAGATTGGCTTACACAACCAGAAGCTGGATAGTCCACAATGGCCACCTGCAGCTGGAGAGCTGGAAGAACCAGCAGCTGCGCAGTCCAAGAGCAGAAGCCCCAGAACAAGAAGGATCAACAGTGCTACCCCAGTCCAAGACCAAGGTTTCTGGAAACTACTTCTGGAGAATCACTGGCAGAGTCTGCTTTGGAAGAGTGAAGAAGCAAGAGTCCAACATCCTCAGATGATCGAAGCAGCAGTCAAGAGCCCCTTCAAGAATAGGGTTTGCATCTGCATCTGTTTCCTTGTTTTTCCAACTTTTATTCCATCCTATAGGGCAGTGCCACACATGCTTAGGGAGGGCCTCCATTTCAGATCACTATCCCACATTCCAATCATTCCTAGACATGCCCTCATGACATACCCAGAAGCCTCTTAATCATCCGCATCTCTTAATCCAGTCAAGTTGACAAATCAAATTAACCATTACAATGCTCATGCAGCTAAGCTGTGGCCTGGAGTCTTAAAACTGTGGCTACAGTGGGACTCTTAGTCCCTAAGGACTCAGAAATTGAGTGAGATTTGCTTACTGCCATAGGCACTCCTATTAAGAATGCCAAGAAGATTCTTTCCCTCCTAGAAGTGATCTTCTTGTCCTTTCAGGTAGCATTATTCATGTTCCTGGACATCAGAAGGGAGAGGACACAATATCTAAAGAAATAGAGCTATGTGTGTAGCAGCCAAAGCAGCTGTGTTACAGGGTTTCACAGTTGCCTTGTTCCTGTGGGAAAATTCTTTTTTGTCCTCCAAATGCCCCTGGTACTCCACAAAAGAGGCTTAACAGGCTGTTAATCAAGGATACCAACTACAGAGCATCCCATCACTTCCCCAAGCATCCCAATAGAAGGTTTTAAAGTCTCTCCATCACCTCTACAATTTGGGAAGAGACGACACTCTTATTTATTTATTTATTTATTTAGGTACCAGGGATTGAATCCAGGGGTGCTTTACTAACTGAGCCACATCCCCAGCCCATTGTATTTTTGTTTTGAGACAGGATCTCACTAAGTTTCTTAGGACTTTGCTAAATTGCTGAGGCTGACTTTGAACTTGCAATCTTCCTGCCTCAGCCTCCTGTTTTGCTGGGATTGCAGACATGCATCACCACACTGAGCAAAAACTCTTATCTAAATACAGAAAATGTTTTCAGGAAAAGTCTTAAAGGACATAGTCCAACAGATTATCTGAAGTTGTAAATTTTGCCTGATTGATTTTCCCTCTTCTTGGGCCTCTGATAGCCCTGTTGCTTGTTCTTCTTTTTGGTCCTTGCATTATCGATTTGTTTATCCATTTTGTTTCCTCTCGTATAGAAACAATAAAACTTCAGATGGCGTTACAAATGGAACCACCAATGGACATCCCTCCAGACTCTACCATGGACCCCTCAACAGACCAGATCCACTGCTGTCTATTGTTTGCATCAGCTTCTGGACCAGCCTGGTGCTTATCACTTGCCCTAGACCTTTCTCAGAAGGCTATCCAGGTTACTCTGACAATGCCCCTTGTTAGCCTGAAGTAGCTAGGGCGGTCATCATCCCAACTCTCACCAGTGACTCTGAGAGGGGGGATTGAGAGAGATGTGGAAGGGAATAGGCAGTCAGGACAAGATGGCTAGTGAGGAAGTCAGGGGCAGAGCCAAAACAAAGGATCATGGAGAGGGTCTTCCAATGAGGTCAACTTCTTGGTTGACAAAAGTGCATGCATGTGGACAAAATTGGGGGACCCAATCAGAGAGACATTTCTGTGCTTTTGCTCCTAAGTTGGAGATCCAATAGAAAAACTAAATAGACACATGAAAGGGGAAATATTGGAGAATGATATTGGCCAAATTATACCATTATATCATATGCAAGTAGAATATGTAATAATGAATCCCACCATTATATATAAAATGTGGAAAAGATAATATATTCAGTGATACAAAGGAATATTTTTTTTTTAAAAAAAAACTTGCACCCGAAGCACCTTTAACTTCAACATATGTGCTACAGATGCTTCACCTTGGCTGCCAGTGCAGTAGTGGCAGCTGCTGAGGGGAATGAGGAGTACAAGCAAAGAAGACTGCACAGGTGGCAGATAAATGAAAAAATAAAGAAAAATCAGTTTGGATAAACCTGTGGAGTAGAGAGGAAGGCTGATTTTAAGGGACACCATCTGTAGGGGAAGGAATTCAGTGAAAGCAAACCAAAAGTAGTTCATCTTAGGAACAGGTAGTTCCTGGGGAAGTGGGAACACTGGCTCAGAAAGCATTCATCAGGTGCAGAAAATGCTCCCAGCATCTAACCCAGTTGCCACATGGTGAGAGAACTGTCTACAGGTGCTACACAGCATGCAGCGGAGACAGGACATCAGGAACTCATAAAGAAGTTGACAGCAGTCACCCATTATAATTTCCAGAATGTGCCTAAACCAGAGTGACTGAAATAGGCACAAAGAAAATCATACCTACATCACAACAGGCTCTAAATACAAAGGGAGAAAGCTCCCTTTGTTTTTAAGTGAGGCACGTATTCACAGAGCGTGTACCTCACATATCCTACTGTATATAACATAAGAAGGACTATTTTATATTTTATTTTATTTTATTTTATTTATTTTATTTTATTTTTTGGATCCAGGGATTGAACCCAGGGGTATTCAACCACTGAGCCACATCCCCAGCCCTATTTTGTATTTTATTTAGAGACAGGGTCTCACTGAGTTGTTTAGTTGCCTCACTTTTTGCTGAGGCTGACTTTGAACTCTTGATCCTCCTGCCTCAGCCTCCCAAGCCACTGGGATGACAGGCGAGCACCACTGCACCTGGCTCACTCTTTCTATATATATATTTTTTTAGTTGTAGGTGGACACAATACATTTTTTATCTTTATTTTTATGTGGTGCTGAGTATCACACCCAGGGCCTCACACGTGCTAGGCAAGCATGCTACCACTGAACCACAACCCCAGCCGAAGGACTCACTGGGAAAGTGGAATCCACAAGCTTAGGCACAATATACATTGTAACAAAATATACTAATCATTACCTAAGAATTAGCAGGGAAATTATAGTACAAAACCCATTTGGAAATATATTTAAAAATTCACAACAACCTAATATCCTGAACACTTGGGCAAGAGAAATTTGTGCCATAAAAAGCCTACACATAAGAATAGAAATCTATCCCAACAGACACATCAAACACAACACAGGAATACAAGAAATATGAAAAAAGAAGGTAACATGACACTGCCTAAATTTCATAATTCATCAGCAACTGACTCTGAAAACATTGAAGTGGATGAAATATAAGATAAAGAACTCAAAAAATGTAAGATGTACTCCATGTTCATATAATTATGCCAAAATGTACTCTACTGCCATGTGTAACTAAAAAGAACAAATTTTAAAAATCTAAAAAAAAACCAATAAATTCCAATAGAACACAGAAAAATGGCCAAATGAAGTAAGGAAGTCAGAACAGTATATGAATAAGTAATTGAATAGGGAGATAGAGATATAGAGAAATAACAAATAAAAATCTTGGAAATGAAAGACAATAAGTTAAATACAATGGTTAGTTTAAAATTTCTCTTATAGAGTAGATCATGTTGTAGACAGAATCTCAGAGCAATTAAGCAAGAGAAGGACATAAAAGTGATAAAAATAGGAAAGGAAGATGTCAAATTATCACTGTTCACAGATAATATGATCCTATACCTAGATCAAAAGCTCCATCAGAAGAACATTTATTAGTTAGAGCTAATAAATTCAGCAAAGTATCATGTTACAAGATCATATAAAAATCAATAGCTTTTCTATGTATCAGTAAATTTGTTGAAAAAGAAATCATAAAAACAATCTTTTTTGTAAGACTAAAAAAAGTCTAGGAAAAAATCTAACTAAGGAAATAAAAGACCTCTATAGTACTCTATAATACTATAGGACACTGAAGAAAAAAAAGACACAAAAATATGGAAAGACCTCCCATGTTCATGGATAGACAGAATTAATATTGTTGAAATGGCCATATCACCAAAGACAATATACAAATTCACAGCAATCACCATCAAAATACCAATGACATTCTTCACAGTATTAGAAAAAAAATAGTACTACACTTAATTTGAAAGAATCAGAGACCCAGAAAAAGAGAAAAAGGCTGCTTTCAATGTCAGTTCAAATGTCTGACTTTTAAAAGTAGCAAATGTTAAATTTAAGCTTTAAAATTTCTTACATGCTGTTGGGCATGGTAGTGCGTGTCTGTAATTCTAGTGACTTAGAAAGTTGAGACAGAAAAATTGCAAGTTCAAAG